>JAVXUO010003138.1:0-483644 GCA_033065855.1 Escallonia rubra | reverse complement strand
GAACATAAGAGCAATGTTAGCTAGAACAATAAAGATTCGATAATGACATTGCTCCTTCTCCCACCCCACCACAAAGGAAAAGCAGACAGCATCACTCACCTGTATAATGAGAACACCTAAATCATTACTACTGTCCTCTGAAATCTGACACTCCTCAGATCGTAGCTCTAGACAGGCAGCATAATCCTCGACCAAAGAGCTTGCAGAATTGGATTTCAACAGTACAGCTACAAGTCCAACCATGCGAGAACTGTTACAGGCACCAACAAATGGAAGTCATTGTCATATCCTAAATTGTCAAAAACACTTTATCAACCAAATCACAACACAAAGCCAGATGTGGAAAGAGTGAGCAAGGAATGCCTTAGAATACTCATAATTTTGATGGAGCATTGCTGAATTTGTGGCTGGAGATCATATCTGACATACTCCAACAAAGCTACAGTTTGACTATGATCTTGGGAGAGAATAACATCCAAAGGCTGCATGAAGAAGGAATAACAAATTGAACCTTCACTATTAGCAATAGAGTCAAAGCAGGTACAGGTGGTCAGGCAAAAGTATAAATTAAGAGAATCTGTTTAAGGCAAAATGTGTAGCAAAGACGATTTATAAACTTGACCAATTGTCTAAATATAACTCCCGATCGTTATTTTATTGAGCAACTTAATGTGAGTTTGCAGAAGTTTAGATACAGAAGACGTCCAAATTGTAAATGGGGTTTTATGATATATAAGAGGGGATCAAGGAAGAAGAAATAACCATGAGGTTCATACAACTAAATATAAGAGTGGTGCTCTTATTCAAATTAGAAAGAAGCTGACCTTCTAACTACCAATGCAACACTAGAGTGAAGTTGAGCATGCCACATAAGGGTGGGGGTACAATGCTTTAAAGGAGTACCTGGTAAAGAGGACGCCAGAAATCAGAAACAACTGAGTCCTTCTCGAAAACAAGGATTAAAATCTCCAAAGATAGGAGCACAGCCTTCTCTAGAAGTTGACCATATATTTGATTTGTGCGTTGAGTAATGATGGAATTCACTCCTTGTGAAAGAATACCCATGATATTCCGGAACACAGTTTTCCCACTCATAAAATCCTGAAGCAGAAGGCAAAATTAGCAATTAGAATGGAGATGAAGCCCACTCAAGCAAAAGGCAGAGCACAAAATTAGCAGAAAACCACACCTACGTTATTTGCTACTAGATCAGAGTCAAAGATCAATTCATACAAGGTTGGAAGTACTAAGATTACCAATTACAACAAGTCATTTCAAAGTTTTGGAACTGGATATTTTTTCCATCCTAAATTACAAACAATGCAGCATTGACTTGGAAATGAAGAAAAGGCTCTTTGCAGCCCCATAAGGCTGCCTATATCTGACCTTCACCAGAGCACATGGTGGCAGATATCAACCATACTCTTGATTAAGGATCAACAAATAATTCAAAAAGAAAAGTGAAGTGCAAAACCAAATACAACCAAGATCCCTCCCAAGTCCCAATCCATAGTAAGAACAGCTTGAGGGGGAATGAACATCCAAAGGCCAAAGGCTCTTCATCTGAACTTGGCATATTGATACTGAAGGCTCGTCTATAACTGAAGCCTAGAATAGATACCTACACGAAAGCCCCACATTTTATATTGTATAAAACAAAAATTAAAGTACAGCGTACTTTCTGCAATAAAAACCCCAATTTGACATTCACGGCGCAAATTCTAATAACGTTAAGTGACTTGTAACATTGCAACGCAAGAAACGTAATCAAATTGCAACCTTAATCTGTTTCATTAATGACCTCCAGATGTGAACATCCTGTAATATAGTACACATAGTGATACTATGAAGATATACCAGAGCCGGAGAGGTAGAAAACTTGGCCAACGGTAGTTTATTTCGAATGAAACTCAGCTATACCAAATCTATTTTTTCCAGTAGTGCCAATTTTCTAAAACTTTATCTCCGCTTCATCCGGTTATGTAACCACACCAAAATCTCACTTGGTACGATTGAACTACATCCAAGTGCAAAACGCCAATATCATAAAGCAGTCCATAAAGCAATGATGCAGAAACCAACATAGGATTAAGTGTAAATTCCATCATCGTTAGTACAACAATATCCCATTCATCTGTTGGTCCTTTCTCTTGTCTTCTTTTGTTCTTTCCCTGACAATATTTTGAAGGTATGCATGTAGAAAATATCAATACTAGCCTCTCGCCGAATAACTTGCCTCTACATCGAGCAGTTCAAAGTCCAAGTATTAACTGCTTAAGAACGGCAAAAAATAGGGGAAATAGTTAACAATTTCACCCAGGTACGACACTGTTACTGTCAATTTTATCATCCAACAGTGAAACCTTAAGCTATTCTCGGTTCTAAAATAATGGAAAAGAGTCGACTTTTTGTAATATCTCAGAGACCTTCAAAAACGTCTTCAATTCTTACATCCAGAATACACATACCAAATAAGATCAAGACAAGATAGTCACTATGGTACAAATCCGGATTTGTATATTCTTACATCAAGAATATACAAATCCGGTTCGTTATTATGGTACTCAAAGAACGCCTTCTAATTTTCGAAAGAGAAGTCAACAAATTACTCACCCCAAAGTTTGTCATCTTGCACTAAAAAATACACTAAGCTTCCTCTACATCCATATTACCGCACTATGTTAGTGAACATAGCTAGTTTATCTACCAAAAGTACAATAGGAACTTCCATATTGAGAATAAATCACGAAAATATAAAGGATATAATTCCAGCAAGGTCAAACAATTTAGCATAGAGCAAAAAGGTGGGTAATGACTGAGAGATGATTTCTTGAATGAGATAAGTATACAGGTGAAGGACTCTATTGACCCCTTCTGCTTGGAGGACCGAAGAGATAGCTTAAAGGTGTGGGAAACAAGAAGAAATGGCCCGAATTTCAGCAACTTCTAATACAGTAAGAACACATACGCATATACAATGCAGTAAAACTCTACAGAGCCTTCGGCTTGAGGAACATCAGAGGTATTCATCTCGTTCTGATGAACTAAAGAAATGTTTGTCAAATTACAATACAATGCACAAACATAACTTCCAACAGGGTATTCACCACTAGACAACCTACATTTCAAAAACCATAATTTGAAGTATATAGATAGCATCAAAGATGTCAACTTTGCACCAAGTATATAACTTGAACAAAAAAAAAAGCAATTTGATTGGTTGCACAAATTTTGGAAAGAGAAGAAAACCAATACAAACCACATAGCGTAGAAAGAATTTGACAACAAAAATGGCATCAGCGGCAGCAAAGAGGACCTTATTGAAACAAAAAAACTACACAAGATCAGGGAGAAGAAGAAGAAGAAGAAGAAGAAACAAATACTTTCAGCAACTCTATGACAGGGATTTGCATCTGAGGTGAAGCTGATTGCACCACTGCTGATAGCTGAGGTTGGTCAACAAGATTGTCAATTTCTTCATCTTGAATGTCGTACATGCTCAGCATCCTGCGCATGAGGAAGGACTTCTTTCAAAACTAGTTGAGCAAAAGGACAACTGTAAAAAACTTTCCAATATAGTAAGGACTTTAACACTGTCAAAGTAACTGTTTGCTCTAAAAGCTTAAGATGTTAGAGAATAGGACAAAAATATACATTATGCTTTAAAACTTCCCTCACGTGCAAGCCCTCGATTGAATGTGGAGAGACAAATCAATTAGATATAGAAGAAGGTGCACCAATACCAAGTACACATGTAAATGAGTGCAAATTGGCACAATTATGAAGGGGGGACCAAATATGCAATCGGGAAGAATCACCCAAGATCTTGCACAACGAGAGCTTTGATACCATGTTAAAGTAACCATCTGCTATAAAAAATTAAATTGTAAGAGAATGGGCCCAACAATGTATATCATGCTCTCACAAGCATCATAATACACGATGTAGCAGGAAAAGACAGAGGTACACAAACATGCAACATAGCAAGGACAAGATGAAGCTGATATCAAAGAAGCTCATATATTGAAAGTGTGAGACTCACATCTTGAAATGCTGAAGACAAGCAACAACCAACTGCCATTTCTCGCAAGAATCTGCATAGGCTCTTTGTGGAGATGGCCCAAACACATGATCATATATGAACCTAAAGATGCCAAAAAATCTGCAAAATATTTCATTGCAACATCAGAACAAAACATGCAAAGAAAAAGAAAATGAAAAAGTCACATAAAGGTTAAAGGAGATCAAACCCCAGTACCTATGCCCTCTATCTGTTACATCCCTTTCTTCAGAGATAAGAGCATTTAACAGGTTAAGGAACGATATTGTCGAAGGGTATTGTTCTCTTCTTGCTTCTATTTCATTTAACTCAAACCGCATATCGTAAACCTGCCAACATTAAAGTGGGTGTAAAAAGAAAATTTGACAAATATGATATCTCATACTGAAAAAGTATTTCGGCTTGTGCTATAGCCAAGTTACCAACTATCTGTAAAATGCTTATTTTGATTTGCTTCTAGACCACTATTAGAAGATCATTTCTCCCTTAAATAAAAAGAAATGCCATATTGTGAACAATCTCTAAGGTAAAAGAAACTGTCATCGATTGCCATTAGACAAGGGTTCCAACAGAGAAGCTGCCAACAGAAAATTCAGTAATATAAATTAAGAATAGAGTTAAACAGGGGCGGACCAGAATGTTAAATCGAGGGGGGCCAAAAGTTGCATTGAAAAATTTTAGCTGCTAGCATTATAAAATTGATCTAATATGACCAGTTCCGGTACAGGAACCGAAATCATATAAACTTAAAGCATTTCTAATCTTCGATTAAATAAGATGTGCAAAAGGAATTATATGTCTATGTGCATTAGCACTAGCATTACCTATATTAATGTTATACCATTTGTATGCATTTATGCATTATAGTCTTTGCACAATATTTTAGAAATAATTTGACTAAATGCTACTCACATATAGCATTATGTGTGTATATCACTTGTAGGTATTTGAATAATGTATATTTGAGATTCAGTAGCAAGAAAAAAGTATTTAGTCGAACTTTGAGTTTGTCTATATAAACCAAAAAGAATAATCAAAATTTTCTTGTGAATTGGAACTAAAACAACCAAATAAATGAAATTAATAAATTCACTCCAAACTTAGAATCTCTCAAACTCCAGATAGTTTTTAGTGGCACTTAACAAAGTTTTAACTTTTAATGACAAAAAAATGAAAAAAAAAACGTGAAAGTGTTCAAATCTGAAAATATAGATTAACAATTTACAATTTTTTAACTTTAATGTTTCACGCAATATCATTTTGGTAACATAAACAATCTTTAGTGACATATAGTTGGAGTGTGGGGTGGCCATGGATAGCCCCCCCCCACCCTACAGTAGTTACGCCACTAGAGTTAAATACGCGGTTGACCACTGAACTATAACGCAAATTCAACTTTAGTCACTGCACTTCGATTTGTGTCAAAGTGACCATTGAATTCTTTAATTTATCTCACTTAGGTCACTCTGTTAGTTTTGGCCCATTAACCAAAAGAAAAAACAAGAATCTCTTTTTTTTTTTTTCCCCATTGTTTGGTCTAACTTTACCTCAATTAATAACCCCAAGAAAATATTTATTTCTTTAATTGACCCCAAGAAATGCCTCTTCTGCACCAGATGGGAATGCCAACCACACTACCTCCATATCTCGCCGACCACAAATTTCCATGTTCACTACCCCTCACCTACAACGGTCACCATCCACAACTACCCAAATCGCGAGCCATAACTGTGGTTAACAATCTGGGTAATGGTGGTCGCGTTGAAGACTATGGGTTCTGGTGGTGGTATTGTTGTGGAGGTAGGTAACGAGGTATGATTTTGCCAGATCTGTTCGTGGTGGTGTGGCGCAAATCTTTTTTTTTCCCCCTCACTTAATGGAACGAAGGTGGCACTGTTGTGCTGATAATGATGGTATAGTGGTGGCAGTGTTGTGACAGAGTGTGGCACGGTGTTCTGGTGGCATCGCTAGTTGGGTGCGGTAGTGGGGTGGTGATGGATAAAGTGTAGTGGAATGTGGCGACAGTGGTTGTTGGATGTGGGTACAGTGGTGGTTCGATGTCCGATGGTGGTGGCTGTGGGTGATGGGGATGGGGCTATAGCGGCGATAGGATAAGATGATGGTGGTTTGTTGTTAGCACAGACAGTGATTGGTTGGCGTGGGTACGGTGGTGATCAGATGTCGGATTGTGGTGGTGGTTTATTGTTAGCACAATGGTGGGTGGCTACTGGTGGTTGGAATGTTGGATGTAGGTAAGGTGGGATTGATGGTCCGAACTACACCGGCCGTGACATAGATTATCTTTAATGTCTTTCTTACGGGTATTACCTCAATGGGTTTTTGGTGGGAGCAGGGATGAAGGTGTGGTGGTGATGATGGGTGGTGAGGCTTGCATGAGGTGGGACGGAAGGTTGGACGTAGTGGTGATGGAGAAAGAAGAGGGGGGAGAAAGGAAAACAAAGAAGAGAGTGACGAATTACCCTCGGATTAAGCCACTTAACGGACTTGGGATTGACGAAAGCTAAAGGAATGACTTAATTGGACAAATTGACGAATCCAACGGTCACTTTGTCACTAATCAAAGTTCAATGACCAAAGTTGAATTTGCGTTGTAGTTCGGTGGTCAACCGCGTATTTAACTTTTAAGAATATTAGGATAGGATGCGAACAACCCCAAAATGTAGACGAAAATGCAATGAAGAGCCAGTGTATATGGATTCATACAAGTAATTTGCACACATGAAGATATCAAAAGTATGAAGACTAAACGCATTAAACCGATAAGATCGAGCTTCTATGTAATTGCATAAACCATTAACAAGTATGGATACCATAAACGAAACCAACCTGGGCAGACATTGGTTGCGTGCTATTCCCAACATGAGGCCCAACGACCACTGGCAGATCATATTGCTCAAGGTAACTCCAGATCGTATCTTTCAAGTTTGGTGAAACTTGAATGAAAGAGGAGATGGCATTTCGCAAAGCACCCTGTAAATATCGTTAGGATAAGAGAAATAGTGAACAAGAGAACTCGATGGCAGCTTAAAGCTATCACAAGACGACAAGGACATAAAAGAATAAGGTAGTCATATCGAGATGCAGTAATAAAAGAGTCAATAACCTTCAAATAAGGTGGCACGTTCTCATAGCTTAGGAGCTTGAATAGCGACTCAATATCAGGAAACCAATTCTTTCGTTCAACCGGATTCCCATTTTCTACAACCTACAGAGCATCAGAAAAGATAATTGCAAGCCAATCAGTTCTTTCTTCATATTAAGGGGTATAACAGTAAAGTTAAGACATCCTTTTTGTTCCTTTGGTCTGGAATACAACAGGATTTATGGCTACACAAGCTGTTGAGAACAGTTCTAGATCTGGTCCAAGACGAACTACTGTAGGATGTTTATTGAAACCGTTGAATTAGGAATATGGGAAAGTTGCTCCTGGATGGAGAACTACTCCTTTGATGGGTGTTGCAATGGCCCTATTTGCAATATTTTTATTCTAGGTTAAGTAACTTTTGCAATGCAGAATCCGCACATTTCAGAATTTTGCACATAAACACCTTCAGAAATATTTGATTTACTTATAATTATGGCTACATGGCATTTATCACTTGAAGGAGCTGTGATACTGAAATTCTACTAGGTACTCGTTGCTTCTAACAAGAAAATATATATTATGAACAGCACATCGCGCTGGTTTCTTGTGTAAACTAATAATGCCATCATAAAAATATATTCTGTGCGTGCTCTATAATATGACTATCATATTCATGGAGTTATATTTCACCATGGTATATCCACCAGGTAATTAACTGCTGCTTTCCTCTGGGTAGTTCCATGTAATGAAACAGACATAAGAGAGGATTGGGAGGCAAAGTGTATACAAGGAGTATACAAGCATCACCAAGAGGAATTTAACCAGTTTTACCCATTAATTAATCAAGAAGTAATTTCCGAATCCAAGCCCAATGTCCAGTTATAGTATCCGATTTGAACAAATTTTCGCCTTAAATGTTTTGACATATAAACAAGATATACTAACATTTTTTTGTTTCCCCTAAGCAGTTTGCTTTTAAGCAACCGAAATAGTTGCATGGATAGTTAAAGTAGCTCTAGTTCATGATTTTAGATCAGGTCGCAGGGAGTAAAAAGTTCTTCTGGTGATAAATATTCAGGGTATATAGTCAAAACCGAACACATGGATCTCGAAATAAAGCTTTGTATGTCCTCAGGGTGCAGAGCTTTGCACCATATTTTGAAAGCAAAGTCAAGGAGCGGCGAAGTTAAAAGAGAAAACAGGTATAGCAATACAGAGGCAAAAATCAACAATAAAACAACTTAATACTTATCATTCCTAAAAACAAAACAACAAAACACCTTCTGAAGAGCATTCAGATAAGCAACAAGTGCTTTTGCATCCCCCTCCTGAAACTCTGGCAATATGGCCCCAGCACTCTGAAGGGACCTTTTGAATTTCTCTTCATAAATAGATAAACAGTCAAATAAAGTTCTCCATCCAATAGAGCGAAACGTTTTGCCCTCAAGTAAATGATAAACTTTTGAGGCACCCTCCTCGCCAGATGCCTGAAAAATATGACACGTCAAAGAAGTCGGTGAATAGAAAAATGGCGTGAAAGCTTCAACATGCTAATATCTTAAATGATAGTCAACGTACCAAGGTGCTCAGCATTTTCAAAAATGCAACAAGTGTTTGAAAATTAGTATGATCCTCTCCAGCAAAGTTTACGAATGTCCACAGGACATCATTGCCAGAAAGCAGCTCAGGTTCTTTCTGAACCAACAGTAAACAAGAAGAAGGTATACCCCTTAAAAATAGGTTAGAAAAGGAAGCATTATGCATTGGATAACAAGAAGAAAAAAGAGCCAAATTAGGGAATCTGGTATGAAGGTTATCTCAATCAATCGTGTTCTGTGCTGATTGAGGGTTATCATACGTTATCTTATCATCAATAAGGAACACAAGCAGATAATGCTTTATTTCGAATAGGCTTGAACGTAATCAGCCAATATAGCACCAATGCGAGAAGATAACGCAGCAAAGTTATCCAGTGACGTAAAATTGCCAAAAGAAATGATGACAAGCATACAGACCTGATAAATGTCGCTCACAAACTCCAAGAGAGAGATAAATGTTTGAGGTGATGGGTGAGACACTTGTTGAGAATGCCCAGCACCATCAAACAAATAATCATGTGACCCAGCCATCCGATATGGACTAAGCGCAGTCATAGCCTTCTCCTTGGTTTCTTTCACCTGCCAGATGGTAGTACCCAAGCATGTTGAAATGGAAAGGATGTACGCAGCAACAAATGTCTCATTTAGTAGATTTGTGCATAAGACCCAACCGTAGGCCTAATAGTACAAGAGGCCATTTACAAGTTTTGGAAAAAAAGACCCATTTGTTGACTATGCAGTAACAAATGTCTCGCTCAAAGTTTTGCAAATCTAAATTCTACTGGGTCTTTAAGGGCCCTCTATAACACCCCAAAAGAGGCTCTTTAGGGATTTTAGACTTAGATGAACAATTGGCCTTTCTTTTCCTGCTGCTTATGAAATACGCCTTTATTTAATTTCCTCGACAGTCAGTCTCAAATTATCCTGGAGTCTGTTAATAATTCATTCTTTCTGCTGTCAGGATTTGAAATGTTAGCTAATTTTTCTATAGTTGCAATTGCTACTAACTTTTTCGTTTTAACTCCATTAATCCTATTTTACCCAATTTGGTTTTTTGCTGTATCTGTGTGGAGTTGTATCCATATCAAGAACCGTTCCATACCACAGATTAATTTCCATTGTAAAGCAGAAATTTGAGAAAAGATAAACTTCTTCATCACGATATATGTCCCGAGCCAAGACAAAAGGGAGTAAACAACACGTAATTTCCATGATATTGAAAATATATTAGCTAATCTAGAAAACTAAGCAAAAACAGAAAAAAAATAAATAAATAACAGTCTTATCAACTGGTCTTTCTGAAACTAACTAAAGAGGAAAATTCTGATACCTGAAAGAATGTGGAATCAAGGAACTCACCTTGTCTCTAGCAAGTGGGTGGGATAGAAAGCATGTTATCAGTTTGTGCAGATACGCGTTGTACATATAGATCATGTCCTCGTCATCATTCTGCAAAATACATCACAAAACTGAAATACAAGTCTAACTCAACAATGCAACCTTTTGTTACATGGGAACACGATGAGTACCCCAGCAATAATGTAAAGAAAATCTGAATTTTATCATGATGCAATCAAGACAAACACCCTACGGAATTCCATATTGAAAAAGGTGGAGAGGGCGGGGGTTAGTCGCATTACAAAAACTTACAAAGAGATATGAAATCAGATCAAAAGAGCAAAAGAAAAGCCACGTCTAGGTGGTTTCTTCAAGGATTAACCAAACAAAGGCAAGGCCAAAGTAGAATCAGTCACAACTAGCAGATATAATCAAGAGACAAGAGGACAAAAAAAAGTCAAAGCATTTGGATATGTTCTACAGACCAGATTTTAGGTAAACAGATACAAAAGTAATGCAGAACAAGAGTATAGAGAAAGACCCCATAAGGAGATAAAGTTAGAAAAGATTCTTACAGGAAGCAAACAAAGTTATAAACTAAAAACACACTGAATGTAGCTGGAGCTCATGAATACAGAAAAACATCGGCAGATGCATTCCGTAAATAAAGAACCAAGTATCTATGTGTAGGCTCACATAAAAGCAAGTATAACTAATGCGCCCAGAGAAGCTAAACACCTATACTCGTACAGCCTGACAGCCAGAGCTCCATATTGGCTATCAGCAAGTTGTTTCACGTACGACTCTGACTCTCTATCTTAGCGCTTGAGCCAAAAGAAGTCTTGTCATTTGGAATTTGTTGGATTAAGGAGCTAACAGAAACAACAAAATGATACAATACACTTCATACTATTCCAGGTCATTTAAATAAACGGAAGTATTAGTCAACAGATCAAAAGATGATGCCACAAAATGATAATATCAATCTACTCCATTAAAGATAAAAGTGAATTTGGCTCTCTTCATCATCAAAAGGTTGCCCTAGCATCCATAGATAAACACATGATGTCACGTCTAGCCAACAACGGAAACCCAAAAGCCCCCCTGCTTCCTGCCCTCCCTCCCTTCCTAAACAATAAGTTTCTGCTTCTCGTTCTCACTCCTCCGATGCAATTGTACACTAGAGATCATCTCGTCATTCAAATCACAACCTCGCCCTCTAAATCAAAGACTCTAACAAACAACAACACCTTCTCGCCATCACCGATCACCAAAAAACGATTACCTCTGCGATATCAACACCAAAAAACACACACGTAATCCACAACCCTAAGGTACCAATGAGCAATAGCGACGACCGGTGAGGCAACCGTATCAGATTGACCTAAGCTCTAAACATATGGTCAAGCAAAAATGCAAAGAATTTGGGCCCGCGCAAAAAGCACCAGGTGGCGATCGCCAGCCTGGCTACTGCTTCTTCATCATCACTAGTACCAGTTAAGTGTATGCATAGAACACAGACAATCAACTGGGCAAAGCCTAAGTTTTCCAGGATAATGCTTCTTATTGCCCAAGATCACCCAGGGTAGAGGAGAGGCTAATTATGAGGCGAAGGACTTCCTGGAAAGGGATAGTCACCGGGCACCTATCCAGCTACTCTGCAATATCGGGAGTTAGTGTTCAGTGTCCAGAGGGAGCTCCCTTTTATCTATATTGAGCTCTTAGCTCTTACGTCTTAGCTCAGAGCTCTTATCTCGAAGGACATTGAGTCATTCGGCCTTCTTGTACGCATATTACGTCATGGTTGTGATAGCATGCTCAGGATGGTGCGCTTTAATGGGAGTTCCATTCTAGTGGATTATAGATAAAGCCGCCCACGAATCTGTATATTTTATCATGAGAGTTAATTAGTTAAAGGACATTACGCAGCTCTTGATGGCAATTTCAGTAGACTAGTACTAACTTCCACAAGTTCATTGTATCTCTTTGTTTTTCCATTAACATTTCAAATAAATAGATTTATCCCCTTATAAATCTCCCAGGAATGCATCCAATATATTATTTCTGCAGGGTTGTCCAATCTTTCCACAGCCAAAGTATCATTACAACCTTTATGATGTATTACCCAACTTGTACAACCCCAATAGCTCCTTTAAATTTGTACTTGCTAGAATACTTGACATGCCTTCAACCCTACATACTTTCACAACATAAACAGGATATACATGGATGTATAAAGCCCCTCTTGTTTCATTTTCATGCACATGAAAGTTCAAGTATAAAAGTTTCTCTATTTTTGCTTCAACGTAATATTCCACATCAAGCATATCAGCGTCGCAGTCCAGCTAAGATTGTGCCTTTTGCTGATAAATAAACCATTGCACCGAGAAGAGCCTCCACAGGACGGGCAACAACAACTGGCCACATCACAATACAAAAGGAAGCTAATTGTTATCTTCTCTCACATATACATGTAGCCGATTACCAATAGTAGCAGTAGTAAATCCATTACTTCTTCCTTCCTCTACGTGATGAAGTTGTTCATCAACTCTTTCCAACTCATATTGCATATTCAACTCTCATATGCATCTTTTCATAAATTAGCTGGCTCATACGAATTCTGCAATATGCCTATCACAATCGTCAATGCCGCAAAATCTCAACAAAAGCCTCACTTCTTTCGAGATTCACTAAAATTACCGACTCTGTATTTGGCAACAAATACCCAGACCACCTCCTGCTATAGTGTATTTCATGGTGAAGATGGAGAGAAAAGGGAAACGAACAAAAGAATGGATATGTGAGGCCCCAAATAATTTACTATAAACTATTTTATGCTTTAGGTTACTTTTGTAATTTTAATACCTTTGCGGTACTTTGAATAAGTGATTTCGGGGTCTTCTGCGTTATTTACCAACTTCAGATAGTCAATTTGTGTTTTATCGATAAAAGGAGTTTGGTATTAAAGAGAGATTGAAGAAAGAGAAACCTAAGACTTTTGAGGATTTCAACTTTCTACCCATAATTGACAAGTAATCCTAGACCCAGTATGATAACAAGGAGGACTTCTATCGATCTAGAACTCTATATATATAGCTTATATATAAGGGAGTTAATTTGATTCATTAGCCTTTGAATTATTGGAGGCTTGCACAACTTTGTAAAGATTGTTGTGTTATTTGAGGTAAGGGTTTCATGTGCATATCCACCTCATTACCATTATGCCTTTAATTTATCTCGTTTCCCCGAGTTTGGATCAAAGATAAAAATTTGTTTTCCGTCAAAATTGTAAATCTTTGATCATCATATTTGCAAGGACACCTTCAAAAGCTGATGTTAAGTTCAGCATGTCTGTTGTACCTATAAACTATAATTTGTCCCTGATTCTCATTATTCGTCCTTTTTGTATCTAAATCCTTGTAACTTCGTTTGAGCACAATACAAATCACGTTTTTGATGATTCAACTTGCACTGGTTTCATGCCTTTCTCCTCATGTATTACGTGCTTTAGGTTAACGTGCTTTATACTCTCGTATAACGTGGTTGAGTCGTGATTTATTTTTAGTTCAGAATATGTTCCTTTGACATTGATTTGATCTTTGTTGGGTCAATATCTCCACATGAGAATATTTCTCGTGCTAAGATTGTTTATCGTCTTTATACCTTCGATTCGGTTCTATATGTTTTGTTTTGGAGACGGCTATATGATTTTGAACACCGACATTGTACTCCATGGGCGAGGGTGTGTTATCTTTCCTGAGCTTCGTGCTCATCCCCCCCCCCCCCCCCTTCTCTACTTCTATCTCATTCAATTAAGCTGATATGGTTTAGAAAGAGGTTAATAGCTATGGAAGAGCTTGGAGTTTTTACTTTGATTTTAAGGCTTTTATTTTGGCTTCGGAGAAAAAGAGCATTGGTTGTTTATGATTTTTAGTTGGATTTGGGAACCCGTTTTGGTAACTTTAATTTGTATTTAGACTTCCGCTGCAGTTACCAAGATTAGTGGCTAATGCGAGTGCTTTGATTTACATCATGTTTTAGAGCTTTGATCACCTCTTTGAGGTTACATTCTTGTAAATGCATGTAGGAATATTTTGGAATAGCATGTGAAGATCCGCCACTGATCGGGGGTGTGACAAGATAGCAAGGAACCCTGCTTCAGTAGAAGCAACAAGTCATGGCTGATATCACCCTAACACGACGTTCAGTGACAATTAACGTAGAAAGAAAAACAGAACAACAGTGATGCTGATGAGTTAGAAAGCTACGTGAGTTACTTGGACAGATGGGGACAACAACAAATTGACGACATGCTCTCTTTTAAGACTTTTGCAATTGACAAACCTGATAAGCGACACATGTTCTCTTTTAAGACTTTTGCAATTGACAAACCTGATAAGCGGCAGTTCGAAGAATCTTATCCAGCAGAAATTGAAAAACGTTGTTCGAGAAGATGACTTCCAAGCATGAATAGATATATCGCATATCGTTAGATGAAGAACTTGATACTGTCTCCCTTGCATCTATTTCATCATGTATCATCATTAAATGTACAGCCCATGCAAGCCTTGCACAATCCACAAAGCCCTCAATAATTGGATCATTTCCAGAAGCCATCACCTACAGGAAACATGATGACCAACCAGATTCAGACTTCGGCCAAAAATCTTAACGTACAAGAAAAACAGCAAGTCATATATAGCTTACAGTTTCCTGGAACTCATGCCTAAAAGAAGCATCGGGAGACAAGACAGACACTTTATCTGGTACTGCGCTTAAAGCATCTGATATCAAAGCGATTACAACAGAAAAGAGAAGGCTATATGTAATCTGCAAAGACATTAGACGGTCAATGTGTAGCAAGCTCTTGCTTATATTTGAGAAGTCCCCATCTATTCGATGGCTTAAGCCAATAGAGACAGATGTATAAATAGGATTTAGCCAAAATCATAGTAAAGTAAGACCTGGTTCTTTACAATGTCAGTGCTACCATTGAGTTCGAGTGCACTGTCTTTTAACGCACTAAATAAGTCTTTTACGTCTTTTGGTCCTGCAAGGAGCAAAAATAAAGGCACAATCACAAAAAGAATTCTGGAAGAAATCACAACAACAGAAAAGGCTACACACCACTTTTTCCAATTTTAAAGGGAGAAAAAGGGGAAACAAAACATTCTCCCTTTTACGGAGTTCAGAGGCCGTTATGTACCACACCCTACCACCACAACCACCCCTCCAAATGTACATTTGTGTTGGGGTGTAAAAATTAAAAAATCCAGGGATGAGCTCACACAACCAACAAATGTTTCCTTCTGAAATACTTTCCATGGGCTTTAAAATGACGGTGATGCGGGACAGAGTGTCACGGGCTGCCCCTTTCACCCACCTAGCACCGCGCCCCCGCGCCCATCCTGCACAGCGCCCCCGCGCCCATCCTGCACGCGCCCATGCGTCTTTGCAAGTTCTTCAAGTCTCGCGCCCATGCGCCCGTCAAGCACAGCGCCCGCGCGCCCAACTATAGTGCCCGCGCACGTCAAAAGCCAAACGTGAAGATCTGAAGATCTAGGCGTGCGTTTTTGCTCAATTTTGGTGGAGATCACCCTTGTATATATTTAAGTTTCCTTGTAAAATTTCAAGTCATTCCGAGTTGTATTTCTCTAAAAATGGGCACTATGACTCCTCGCACATAGTAACGTCTACTACTGTCACTTAGGAAAATCCTCTTAGTGGTACTATATGGGGAGTACATGTACACCCATACCCGAGAGTCCCTTGCTTTGTTTTAGCTTGCCTGTTTAGCTAGATTGCACATTGTGGATGCAAACAAAGCCTTCTGTAAGTTGTAACGATGATTTTGAAGTAATGAGAATATTTGGGACCGTTTTGCCCTTGTGTTGAAATTACTTCTTTGTGCACTGTTTTATGCAATGTTGATGCACTAATTGCTGTAGATTGTTGAGATTTGTTGGCGGACTCTTCTTGCAAGAGGCAAGTCGAGTGCCACATACGGTTTCCTTTATGCCATCAAAGGCCACCGTGTGTCAGGTGGTATCAGAGCCGCGGTTGCCCAAAAGACCGTGGCTTCAGTTAAGAGAATAGTGTGGGATAGTTTGTTGAGAAAAACTATGGCCAACACGAAAGAGAGAATCGATGCTTTGGAAGCACAGATTCAAAGCATGTTCAAGTGCGACCAGGATGCTCCAGGCATCCTGAAGCAATTCTCCCTTAGCCTGGACGCGTTGGAAGTGAATCTTGAAGCCACTGATAATGCCCGCTATGCTGAGAACATGGATTGGGAGGGCAAGTTTCACGAACTTCATGATCGAGTGGAGCACCATACACGGCATACTGAAGGTATAGTATGGGAGTCTAAATTTCAAGAGCTCCAGGATCGAGTGGAGCTTCTTAGTCGTGCAGTGGTTAACACACCCGCAGGGGGTGTGGAGCACTCATCGAGGCCACGAGTGCCAGAGCCCAAGAGTTACGGGGGAACCCGTGACGCCAAGGAATTAGAAAACTTCCTTTTCGATATAGAACAATACTTTCGAGCCATCAGAGTTGACTCGGAAGCGACGAAGGTGTCGATGGCTGCCATGTACTTGGTTGGAGATGCCAAGTTATGGTGGCGGAAGAAGTACGCAGAGATCGAAGATGGGTCTTGCATCATAAACACATGGGAAATACTCAAACGCGAGCTAAAGAGCCAGTTTTTCCCAGAGAACACCGCATTCAACGCGAGGAAAGCGTTGTTGGAATGCAAGAACACCGGATCGGTCCGGGAATATTGCCAGGCATTTTCTGCCTTGATGTTGGACATCAGCGACATGTCTGCAGTCGACAGACTCTTCTTCTTCATGGAAGGGTTAAAACCATGGGCTCGCACCGAGCTTAATAGACGTCGGGTGAACAACCTTAACGAAGCCATCATCACTGCCGAGAGCCTTTCAGATTACAACTCCGAACCACAGAGACCCCCTCAGAGAGGGAATCCAAGCAGGAGTAATGGTGTCAAGAAACCAGGGGGTCAAGCGCCAAACCAAAGTTGGGGCAGTAAAAGCAGTTGGGCGTCAAACTCTTCTACCCTACAGAAGAGTGGAGTTGGGTTCAAAGCCAAGCCTGACGCTAGCACTAGCGGAGAAGTGAAGAAACCTGCTTTCAGGGGTTGCTTCTTGTGTCAAGGGCCGCACGTGATCGCTAACTGTCCGCAACGACAGATGATGAATGCCTTCTTTGACAACATGGGGCAGGTGCAACGTGGGGGACAATCTGGCTCTCAATCAAGGCAGCCACCAACAGAGGAACAAACAGACGCACAAGATTACGAAGAGGAAGATGCCGTCGGGGCCTTTCCTCAGTGGTGTAATGCTGTGACAACACAGGTTGGGAACCCCGAAGAGAGCTCGACTGGGGAAAAGCCTAAAGACATGCCGCCAAAGAAAAAGAGCGATGTACCAGGGAAAGGCTTGATGTATGTGGACATCAAGGTTAACGGGAAGGCCATCAGGGCCATGGTGGACACAGGAGCTACCCATAATTACATTTCAAGCACCGAAGTGGAAAGACTGGGTCTAACTCTAGAAAAAGGGTGCGGACGGGTGAAGGCTATCAACTCTGCCGCACAGCCAGTAGCGGGAATAGCGAGATCTGTTTTGATCAAGATTGGCCCATACGAAGGAAGGAACAACTTTTCAGTAGTCATCATGGACGACTTTAAGCTGATCCTTGGGTTGGAGTTTCTGCGTGACACGAAGACCACCGTGATGCCATGCACCAACTCTCTGGCCATGCTTGGGAGTAAACCGTGTGTCATCCCGACTGCATCTCTTAGGGCGGGAGAGCGTTCTATCTCAGTCCTCCAGTTGAAAAAGGGATTAAAACGGGACGAAACAACCTACCTTGCCATGCTACGGTGGGACGAGATTGAAGAAGTATCGGGACCATTACCCAAAGAAGTTAAAGTGATATTAAACAACTTTGAAGATGTGATGCCTAATGAATTGCCGAAGAAATTACCACCCAGAAGGGCAATTGACCATGAGATCGAGCTCGTGCCAGGCACGAAGCCACCCGCCCAAGCTCCGTATCGGATGTCACAACCAGAACTTGCTGAACTTAGAAAACAACTGACAGAGTTGCTAGACGCGGGTTTGATCATTCCAGCGAAGTCGCCTTATGGTGCACCAGTCCTCTTCCAGAAGAAACAAGATGGTTCCTTGCGGATGTGTGTGGACTAGCGGGCGCTAAACAAGGTGACTATTCGAAACAAGTATCCTATCCCTTTAGTCGCCGATTGTTTTGATCAGCTTAGTAGGGCGAGAGTGTTTACCAAGTTGGACTTGAAGTCAGGGTATTGGCAGGTCCGAATCGCCGAAGGTGATGAGGCGAAGACAACTTGTGTCACAAGATACGGTGCATATGAGTTCCTGGTCATGCCGTTCGGCTTGACCAATGCCCCGGCCACATTTTGCACCTTGATGAATCAGGTTTTGCGGGACTACATTGATGATTTTGTAGTGGTGTATCTCGATGATATTGTGATCTACAGTTCCAGCTTGGACGAGCATCTGAAGCACTTGAGGAAGGTGCTTACCCGACTGAGGGAGCACGAGCTATATGTGAAGCTGTCGAAATGCACATTTGCCCAAACCAAGATTAAATTCTTGGGCCATGTGATAGAACAGGGTCAGATCAGGATGGACTCAGCTAAAGTTCAAGTGATACAGGAGTGGCAGCCGCCAACTAATGTTTCAGAACTGAGATCTTTCCTAGGATTGGCCAACTATTATAGGAAATTTGTTCGAGATTATTCGAGAATGGCCCATCCCCTAACCGAACTTCTGAAGAAGAGCAAAGTTTGGGAATGGTCCAAGGAATGTGAATCGGCCTTCTTGGCCATGAAGCGGGCTATGTCTGAAGATCCGGTACTTGCTCTCCCCGATGTGTCGAAGTCTTTTGAAGTTCATACAGACGCTTCTGACTTTGCACTTGGAGGGGTTCTAATGCAAGAATGCCACCCGGTGGCATATGAGAGTAGGAAGCTCAACGAAGCAGAACGTCGCTACACGACTCATGAGAAAGAGTTACTCGCGGTAGTGCATTGTCTCAGAGTTTGGAGGCACTACCTGCTTGGTTCAAGCTTCATAGTGCGGACAGACAACACTGTTGTGAGCCACTTCTTGAGTCAATCTAAGCTCACCTCAAAACAGGCCAGGTGGCAGGAACTTCTGGCAGAATTCAACTTCACACTCGAGTACAGGGCAGGCTCAACCAACAGCGTAGCAGACGCCCTCAGCAGGAGAGCCGAACTAGATCAGGTAGCATTGATAGCCATGAATGCTATTGTTAGAGTAGACAGTCGAGTTGCCATCAACATCGGAAAGAAGATCAGGAAAGCCCTTACCAGGGACCCGGTTGCCCAACAACTGCTGAAACTGATCGAGAGCGGTAAAACTCGACAGTTTTGGCAAGAAGATGGTTTGCTGATGACCAAAGGAAGACGGGTATACGTCCCCAGAGTTGATGATCTGAGACGAACATTGATTCGAGAATGTCATGACACCCTTTGGGCAGGCCATGCCGGAGGAGAGAGAACATTAGCTCTCCTTCAACAAGGTTACTACTGGCCCCAAATGGGGGATGAAGTGCTGGAGTATGTGAAGACATGCCTTACTTGTCAGCAGGACAAGGTGGAGCGTAAGAAGAAAGCAAGGTTACTACAACCGCTGCCGATCGCCAAGAGACCGTGGGAGAGTGTGTCTTTGGATTTCATCACTGGTCTGCCGAAGGTTGAAGACTTAGGCACGATTCTTGTTGTCGTTGATCGGTTTAGCAAGTATGCGAGCTTTATCGCAACACCCAAGTATTGCTCAGCCGAATACACAGCGCAACTTTTCTTTAAGTATGTGGTGAAGTATTGGGGCATGCCTCAAGACATTGTCAGTGATCGGGACTCCCGCTTCACTGGAAACTTTTGGACTGAACTCTTTAAGTTATTTGGATCCCAACTTTCAATGAGTTCAAGTTATCATCCAGAATCAGACGGTCAAACGGAGCGGTTCAATTCCATGCTAGAAGAGTACCTCCGCCATTTTGTCAGTGCAACACAGAAAAATTGGGTCAAGCTACTGGACGTTGCCCAGCTGTGTTTTAACTCACGCAAAAGCTCTTCGACAGGGAAGAGTGCTTTTGAGATTGTGAATGGACAACAACCGTTACTTCCCCACACGGTAAATGTCCCCAACGCAGGAAAATCTCCAAGGGCCATAAGCTTCAGCGAAGAATGGAGGCAGAATATAGATCTAGCTCACTCCTACCTGGAGAAAGCAGCCAGAAGAATGAAGAAACACGCCGACAAGAACAGGAGATCTCAGGAGTTTAACGTGGGCGACAGTTATGGTTAAGCTACTGCCACAAGATCGCAAATTTCTAAGGGGAAGAGACTCGTCTTTTGCAGAAATATGAGGGGCCCCTGACTATAGTGAAGAAGATAGGCAAGATGGCTTACAAAGTTGATCCGCCAAATTGGTGGAGCCGCCAGCTCCATCCCGTCTTTCATGTCAGCATGTTGAAGCCATTCTATGAAGACACAGCAGACCCCTCCAGGGGCCAAATCAAGAGACCAGGACTCAAACCCAAAGCGGCAGGAAAGCGAGTTGCTGAAGCTATTTTGAATGATAGAGTGATTACAGCATCCCGCAAACGCCATCAGGAGTACCTAGTCAAGTGGCAGGGATATATGGACGAAGAGAACACTTGGGAACGAGCAGCAGACTTGTCAGCCTACACCGACAAGATTGAAGCCTACCACATGCAGAAGTTGACGAGGGCGTCAACAGCTCTAGTGGGGGAGAATGTCACGGGCTGCCCCTTGCACCCGCCTAGCACCGCGCCCCCACGCCCATCCTGCACGCGCCCATGCGTCCTTGCAAGTTCTTCAAGTCTCGCGCCCATGCGCCCGTCAAGCACAGCGCCCGCGCGCCCAACTATAGTGCCCGCGCACGTCAAAAGCCAACCGTGAAGATCTGAAGATCTAGGCGTGCGTTTTTGCTCAATTTTGGTGGAGATCACCCTTGTATATATTTAAGTTTCCTTGTAAAATTTCAAGTCATTCCGAGTTGTATTTCTCTAAAAAGGGGCATTATGACTCCTCGCACATAGTAACGTCTACTACTGTCACTTAGGAAAATCCTCTTGGTGGTACTATATGGGGAGTACATGTACACCCATACCCGAGAGTCCCTTGCTTTGTTTTAGCTTGCCTGTTTAGCTAGATTGCACATTGTGGATGCAAACAAAGCCTTCTGTAAGTTGTAACGATGATTTTGAAGTAATGAGAATATTTGGGACCGTTTTGCCCTTGTGTTGAAATTACTTCTTTGTGCACTGTTTTATGCAATGTTGATGCACTGATTGCTGTAGATTGTTGAGATTTGTTGGCGGACTCTTCTTGCAAGAGGCAAGTCGAGTGCCACATACGGTTTCCTTTGTGCCATCAAAGGCCACCGTGTGTCACAGAGGAACAAGGCAAAAGAGCAAACACCATAAAGGTGGTGGTCAATTCAAGTCTAATAATGTCCTCTGTAGCTGGTGCTTCAATCATTCTATGTATCTTAGAATAGGCTTTAGGAACTACGAACTCTTTGTAAGTCGATTTGGTGGGTTAGCCATTGTTTTTAAAGTCGTACATTTCAACTATCACGTAAAATGGTTCGAAATCATTACCGAGTCGGAGGTGGTCATGAATCGCAGACTGAATCAATGAATCATAGGGTGAAGCAGCATATTGCACAATTTACCATACTGACAACAAAGTGATTTGTGTCATTCGCTTTTCCTACTTTTATATGACATAAGGTCAGGGATTAAAAGGCCTTTAGAATAAGGAGATTTGAAGTTGTTATCAAGTCCTCAGCAACTCAGTGTTTACCATTTTGATAATAAAAAATTTCATTTGGAAAAATTTTTGCATTGTCACTTTTGGAGTTTCACAATTTTTTGTGTCAAAAAAACTAAGTATCACCTATTCACTTAATTGGTCTATGTGCATGATTCTCATAGCATCTAAAGTGGAAATTTTGAAAGGCTAGTTATTTGGTTATGTCTCTGAAATGCTCTGAAGCACGGACACTTCAAAAGGGGAGGAGTATCGGGGTCAGGTGCGCACCGGACACGGGTGCGCCTCGGGTCCGCCTCGGGTGCGTGTCGGGTGCGCACCCAGAATTTTCCATTAATTTTTTTATTTTCCGAAATTCGGGTGCGGCTCGGGTGCGTATCCGACACTTCGGGGGCTGAAACATAATTTGTAGAAGATATTTCGGGGGTTGAAACATAAAACTTAATTTTTGTGGGGGGTGAAAACATAAAATAACTTAACTAACCAAATTAGGGCACACGACTCATAGATAGAGAAAGAGAGATCGCAGCAGCCGCGACTTCCCTCGACACCGGCGATCTCCCTCGACGTCGGCAACCTCCCTCGACACCGGCGACGTCCCGCGACACCCATCGAACAGCCGCGACCACCCACAACCTCACCGAACAGCCGCGACCACCCACGACCTCACCGAACAGCCGCGACCACCGAAAACCATCGGGGGACCTCCGGCGACCACCCTACTCACCTCCGGCAGCATTGCTTCGAAGGTATGTCTCTGACTTCCTTCTGTCTTCGTTTCCCGTCAAATTTTTTTTTTTTTGGTTTCTTGCTGAGTCTCGAAGGAATATGGATTGTTTGGTGGTTTTAAGTATTTATAGTTTCACTTCTCACATGTTTTTTTTTTTTGGATTTTGATAGTTTGAACTTTAATGCTATGTTACTACTTTTGTTATGAATATGATGTATTTGGTGGTGGTTATTATGTATTTGATGGTATTGAGCTACCGTTGAATGATGTATTTGGTGGTGGTTATTACTACTTTTGTTATGAATATGATGTCTTTTTATGCACTTTATTAAGATACAACTTGTTTGGAAATTAAATGCTAGGTGTACATAGTAAAAAAATAAATAAATATATATATCATATATATATATAATATTTGCCGTATCCCCGCCGCACCCGTATCCTAAAATTTTCAAAAATGCCGTATCCGCGTATCCGCACCCGCACCCGTACCCGTGCTTCTTAGCTGAAATGTTTCTTCTAATTTTGCACAAACACATATATTTTGCCAGAGATGTAAGTTTTCTCGAGAGTAATGACAAAGGCACGAGTTTACTGTTGGATCATGTTATTGTGTTGTTTATTCTTTCATATGCTCTAATTTTGATATATGTTGGTTTTTACATGTGTATATGTTTTTAAAGGAAAATCCGATTGAATCTTACGATACTCAATTTGAATCATTCCTCAATTCGCGTAATTTCGATTCCAATTCTCGATTCAAATCTCATACAATAACTATTGATTAACGGCTGGCTTTTGAAAATTTTGGTCTATAAAAAAGTCTAAAACTTCAGGGAAGTCCAAATCACAAGGTCAAACTTTTACCAAGACTTAGCAACCGAGTCTCTAGGCTTCCAAGCTGTAGCCCGATATAGAGTAATCAAAATTAGGACAAGAGTGGTAAAGTGACTGTACGTAAGCTTACTTTTCTTTTTTCACATTTGCGGCAATTCTTCTTGAGAGTATTTTAATTTACCTTTTGGCAGCTACATGAATCCTTAAAAGGTGTCGCTTCGTCCTCTTTGTTGGTAGCTTAGCGGGAAGAAGAGTTCAAATCTTTTCTATTTTCTCCTAGCATATCTTTTTACACGGTGTGGATTTACTTAGGGAGGGGGAACTGCTCGCAGCAGCAGAGTGCTTTGCAACTGCCACTATCCGCCACTGAAGCGCATTCAAATTAGTTACTACTGTTAATATTGATCGCACAAACTTCAACCTGGAAGTCATAACTACTCCTATTTTATATCTACCAATTCCCCATGTAGCGATAGATCATAGATGCAAGCTACGGAGAAAGTAAAACCAAAAAACTTGGGTACTAGTAGCTTACTTGTCCGCACAACCAAAACAGAGAGAACCAGGCAATGTCCAAGAATGAGTCTTTCCCTCAAAACAACAGCTCTCCTTTCCACAAGAGCCCCTTTTGAGTCAAGAATGTACCGTTCAGAGTTGGGTCCACCCAAACCAGCAGGTTCTTCTCGTTTGAGTTCCTAGACTTAAGCAAATAGAAATGTTGGAGAAATATGTAGAAAAAGTCAATAACAAAATTAAAATGAACCCATAAATCCTCAACATTCCACTCTTTTTATAAACAAGTAGCGAGTTATGTATTGCTTCCCCTTCCTAAGGGGAATCCCAAGTTCGACAACATAAAGGAGGCACATGCTCGTGCAATTAAAAAATCACTGGCAGATCTAGCCAGAGCATACGGATGCATAGTTTTGTTTGTCTCATATTCTATAAATCACAAAGAATTGCATTATTAGCCTAGCAGACAAGTAGAAGAACTGGCTCGATTTGCTTCCAACTGCCTCAAAACATCAGACAAATTAATGAACAAGATTTTGATCACAAGAATTCTCAATCACAAAATCACACCTCCAAAAGAAAATTATAAAAGGCATATTGTTTCCAGAGTCAAGACCTTTATGAGAGTAATCAATCGTTGCCGAAGCCCAGCATTTATAAGATCTTCCAAATATTTCTGAATATCAGCCACGAGATCAACTTCAAGCCCCTGATCAAGCACAACAGCCTGCAGTATCCAGAGAACGTAGCAAGTAATCATAAGGACCCAACAAACAACACAAAGAATGATATCTAGTCAGAAAATATTCTGACGAGGAAGAATGCAGGAGGAAAACTATACCCTCAATAGCGTGTAAAGTCCTGTTAATTGATCTCTTCTCCCCGTATACCAAAGTCCAGCTGCAAGTCGCAAAACTTCCGATGGCTCTCGCCCCAATAAGCCCCACTGAGATGAAACAAGACAATAACGAAAAAAGATACAAGAAAACCAACAAATCACCACGACAAGCGAGAGCCAATAAGTAAGAAAAAGAGCAGAATGTACCTCTTGATTGGCAGAAACAAGCAATCGTACACAGTCTATTTCATTAAGATGAAGATCATCACTCAACTTCAAAACCTAAATGCCAAGATGATGGGAGACTGAAGACATTACACGTGGAGTATTAATATGATCTTGTTAGAATCGAAGCCACTGAATAAACATGCCATACTCTCAAAAGCCAATGAGCATTACATTCAAGAATGAACTAATCTTAAACCCACATTGCATACATGTGTCCATTTCTACATTTTAAACAGCACCTAATGAAGCAAGATGCATTCAAACCAAATTCCTTAGACCAAAACCCTGGTTTGTAAAAGCAAATTGGGGTCCAGCAACTGTTGTTGACATTTCATAGACATAGGAAGAACGATATGTACACATAGACCTCCACAGCCTTCAAAGAAAGACTACAAGCATAACTTGGTTACATTTTCGCACCATTAATTATAGATTAGGTTGCAATAGAGTCGGTAAGAAACTTGCAGCTTAATTTGACGCATAGATGTACATATAAGAAGAAAGCAAGCAAATATTGTGTTGGCAACAGAACTTACAATATGAACGTCCTGGTCATCAAGCGAAATTGAGCCAGAATCCGGAAGCCGGACTTCTTTCAACTGCACCTGAGCTCTATCCGAAGGATTTGGAGGCTACAACATCTCAAAACATTAAATTAAACAGAACTTTAGTTTTCTAAACGCAAGATTTTGCTAATTCTGTTCATTTACCAGAAAATTCCCAACAAAGGAATCGATACACCAACAGCAATTCAGTAACTAATAGTACATGCTTTTCCCTAAGTTCATGCGCACACACACACATGCAACACTCACATATATCTATATCCGAATCAATCCGGATGGATTTGGAGGCTACAAACGTGTCAAAACAAAAACTACATGTGTCTGCTACTTCTGTTTATTTCCCTAGTGTAACAGTAATTCAGTAACTAGTACATGTTTTTCCGCCATGCCAACAGTAATTCAGTAGGAACTACATGTATTTCCCCAATGACAACAGTAATTCAGTAAACCCTGATTTAACACCCAAACTTTCCTCAAAGCTTCACGTCACACACACAAACATCTTTAATGTCAACAGTATTAGTAACTACCTTTAACATGAAAACCTTCCTCAAAGCTTCACACATGCACACACAGAGACACATGTATATATATATGAAGACATACGTAAAACCAACAGTAACGGTAAATAGTACACGATTTTGCCTAATGTAATATCAAGTTTCTTCCAACTTCATGTAATACACGCACAAACACTCTTAATGCCCCTCAATAAATAATACTCCCTACATTGGATTTTCCCAATTTGACTTTCTCCGAATTCCTACGATGGACTTTTGTATATGTAAACCTTGATCTAAACTCAAATAGCAATCATCGATTATATAAATATCATTTGGCAAGTCAAGCTAGGGTAGAAACAATAAGTGAAGGCAAAACTAGCAAGTGCTAAATCTATACTAGAATTACAAAAAACTCAAACGAATGGAGGGAGTTACA
Source organism: Escallonia rubra (assembly GCA_033065855.1). Taxonomy (NCBI): domain Eukaryota; kingdom Viridiplantae; phylum Streptophyta; class Magnoliopsida; order Escalloniales; family Escalloniaceae; genus Escallonia; species Escallonia rubra. The sequence continues at coordinate 457,001 of JAVXUO010003138.1, read as the reverse complement.
TCTTCTTTTCCTAATTTAAGATCAAACCTTTCGGAAAGCTTCAAAAGATGCAAGCTTCACGTCACACGATCACTTACACACACACACACACATACAAACACACATAATGCCAACAATACTTCAGTAACTCCAAGTACATGTTTTTCCTTAATTTTCCGCAAGCTTCAATTTGCACACCCACACACATACATACATCTACTGCATCTCGATCCGTAGGATTCAGAACATGTAAAACAAACATATAATAGAATCACATGCACTGCCATCCCAACTCGCCATAATCGGCTAGTTCTGTTCATTTCCCTAACTTAACAGTAGTTGAGTGAGTAGTACAGTATTTCCCAGAGTAGACATCAAACCTTTCTCAAAGCTCACAACATGGAATTTAACGTCGAAAGCTTCACGCCACTGGCTGACACGCACGCACACAAACAATGTTAACAGTATTTCAGTAAGTACTCAAGTTTTTCCCTACTTTAACATCAAAGTTTCCTAAAGCTTCATGTCATACGCATAGGTGCGCGCTTAATGCCACTCAGTATATTGCACATGTTTTTCCCCTAATTAAGCATTAAAGTTTCCTCAAGCTTCCTGTCACACACTCGCACACACCCAGTAAGTCAGTACCTAGCAGTACGTGTTTCCCCTAATTTAACTTCAAATAATCCTCAAGCTTTCAGGTCATACAATGTAAGGGCTCAAAAGATCCAAGATAAAGAAAATTAAAGCAAGACCCCATTTCTTCGCTTTTATGCAAGCAGACGCCCCCGCACAAGCACATAATGCCAATAACCATTCAGTAAGAATTACTTACTCTCTGCCTCAATAAACATTACATGTTTTTCCCCAATTTAACATCAAAATTTTCCTCAAAGTATCACGCCACACATACACTTAATGCCAACAGAATTTCAGTACATAGTACATTCCCCCTAATTTACATCAAAGCTTCACGTCACACACAAACTCACTGCCAACAATAATTATGTACATAATACATGTTTCCCCCTAATTTAACATGAAAACCTTCCTCAAAGCTTCACAACACACGCGCGCGCTAAATGCCAACAGTAGTTCAGTACATAGTACATGTTTCCCCCTAATTTAACATAAAAGCTTCGCGTCACTCACACACACACAGAGTACCAACAGTAATTCAGTAACTAATACACGTTTTCCCCTAACTTAACATCAAATCTTCATCAAGCTGCACGTCACACACACAAAACATACGGGATAGGAGAGGAGCGACTGGAAGGTGGTTAGAGAAGAGCGAAGGGCGTGGATTAGCTCGACTCGCTGCGAAGGCGACGGAGGCGTTGGGCCGAGGATCGTCGACTCGATGGTAGTGAGCAGCTGCTTCGGCGACACCATGGCCTCCAATTTTCTCGGAAACCCTAGCGAATTGCTAAGTTTTGAGACCTCTGTTACAGTGAAAGCAAGGCGGGAAAAATGCCCTAATTAAGAGACCCAGAGATGTGAAGGGAGATGTCCAACAGGGGTTTTGCCGGAGGTTTATTGGTTTTTTCGTGGATAAATTACCCACGGCACTGTACCATTTTTATTTTTATTTTATTACTCTCCGTGCCTCTTAATTTGTCATTGTGTTATTCACTTCCGCTAAGGAACTGTTTAAAAAATTAGAGCAATATAATTTTTTTACGATATAACTGCCCTTAGGTCTTCCTCCTCTTTCTTATAAAAAAATCCCAGCCACTTTTACCGCTGCTCAACCGCCGCCGCTGATTCCCGCCCACACGCATACATACCAGCAAGAAATATACACACATCCCCCACCATTGCCCCTTCGCCACAGCCCAAAATAAATTCACCACCGCCGATCTTCAACCATAACCACCACTTCCCCACCCCTTTCATTGTCATGCCACCACCGATGATCTTTAACCACAACTACCACTGCCCTACCTCCTACGATTGCCCTTCCACCGCCGGCTAAAACAAACCGCCACCGCCGATTTTTAATCATAACCACCATTGTCCCACCCCCTTCAATTGCCCTGCCATCACTGCCCAAAAAAAAAAACCTACCATTCTCGATCTTCAACCACAATTACCACTGCCCCACCCCCCATGATTGTCCTCCCACCACTGGTTATCTACATCCATAACCACCACCGCCTTACTCCCTTTTATTGCCCTGCCACCATTGCTCGAAACAAACCCACCATCGCCTCTAAGACGACGTTACAAATATTTCGATCAGTAACCACCTAACACCTAACCTAAGAATTCACCTACTCAAAGTTGATCAAGGTGGATCTTGTAATGGTGGTTGGGTTGTAAATCCGGTGTTCGTGGTTTCACTTATGGTGGTGGTGGTGGGGCAGTAAGGTGAGAAGGGGATGACAACGATAATGTGGTGGTTCACTAATGCGTGGGGGGGGGGGGGGGGGGGAAAGAGAGAGAGATGTACAACTGCTGTGTGGGTGAGATGGTGTTTGGAGAGGGGTATGACATATTGGGTAAATTTTGTTTGTTTATGAAGGGTATTATTGTCTTTTCATTGATTGTGTTAACTTTGTTAACTAAAAAATAAAAATGTCTAGCTTAGGTCCTGTTTGAAAATCATTTGGTTTTCAGTTTTTTCACCAGTAAGTAGAGAAAAAATGCGTTTGGCACACAGTTTTTTTTTTCCTTCAGTTTTGAAAACCAATTGTTAAAATAGGGCTATGTTTTAAAACTCCCATTTTGAAGTTTTGAGTTTCCATTTTTTATTTTTGTTTTGAGACCACCACAGCCACCGTCGGCCGCTTGCCGTGGGCCACCGTCGCCAGTCATCGCTGGCACCATTCGCTGCCACGCCCCACCACCAAAGAAAAAACTCAATCTAAATAATGGATAATCAAACACCAATTTATTTTTTTAAAAAATAAAAGCTGAACTGGTTTTGATTTTTGTTTTTTTGAAAACAGAAAACCAAAACTGGAAGTGATTTAAAACAGACCCAATTAGTGTAATAAAAATATTTGATAGGCATCGTGTGGAGTTTTAAGTAAACATCAGGTTTTTCGTATGTAATTTACTCTTTTTTTCTTTTTCCCTTAGAAAACATTATTTTATGTTCTTCTCGTTGTTAAGTAGGATTGTAAGAGTAGTCTGTAATCGAGATCTGTTGCGATCTCGTGAACTTCATTTTGTTGCCTTCCAGTGCACCAACAAGACAAGAGAAGATTTTGTGCCAGAATTGATCTAAGTATTTCCAAAAATATAGTTTAGACAATTGAAAAAATTGCGGATTAACATGTTAAAATAAGAATGGGCTCGCATTTTTATTTTGTGGCAACTGATTAGTTTTACTTTATACTTATTACATCAAAATACGGAACTAAATATGTAGTCCAGTTGAATTTGTCCCTTTTATTTTGTTTTTTTACTTTACTTTCTCTATTGCTTTTTGATTAACTATTAATTACAGGTAAAAACTATAATTAAAGCATCTACTAGAAATGGAACAAATTCAAACAAACTTAATATTCACTAGGGAAACACCATGAACATGTAATATTTAGGTGACGAAACTTTGATATACTTAGCCTGCTTACTTTTAAAAATAATGAACGTTGTGATTGATTCAAAATTTACTTTTTGACATCATATAGACCGCATAGATGACTACAGATTCATAGGAAGAACTCACATGACATGTACAAAAATTTTTATTTCACTTTCTTAATATTTAACGTGAATATCCACGTGCACTCAACTAATATTAACAAAGAGTTTCACGAGTCAGTCCTTGACTCATGGGGACTCTGTGCTCTTGACAATCATCACAATGTTGTGACGCCCGACGCTCAAATGTCGTCTATATGATACGTTCCCTGGCATTGCATCCATCATTTAAGCCTATGCGCTGCCTTCACTTATGTTTCTTGGCATTGACGCGCTCTCACACCCGCCAATATTATGTGCCCCTGGCAACACACACCTTCAGTGTAATCTCGTGTCATGCCCTTTCCATTGACATGCCCTCAGTTAAGCATCTTATTGACATGCCCACAACATCAATCAAGATATTAACCATAATATGTGTGCCTTACCTTGGCCATTGAACTTGCTTTGACCTATTTTCGAGGGTGCACATCATCCATTAAGGTAAACAGAACTCATTTGGGGCACTACAAGAGTTCCAACTGTCCTTGCACGGGACTGATCTTCTACCAGGCAGGATAATACTCCGAGATACTACCTTGGCACACTCCAAGTGCTTCGACCCACGAACTCATCATGGGACATACGACTCTTCCAAGACAATATCTTTGCCAAGGAGCTCCAAGTGTTATGGCATGAGGACTTCTCTTCTGTTAGGTGGGTGACTTGTCCAAGACACTACCTCGGTGAATTCTAAGTGCTCTAGCACAAGGATTCATCGTAGGACAAACGACTCTATGGGACACCATCTCCAGTATAAAGTTCCTAGTGCTTCGGCACGAGGACTTCATTTTTACCAGGTAGGCAAATCTGCTAAGAAACTAAGTTGGTCTATTGAGCATGTGACTTGTAATATCCCACATTGGACGTAGTTTTGTATGAGATTGTCGTTAGAAGGCCTTGTCTATAATGTTAAAAATTCATACTTGGCTAGCCCTTTTGATGGAGGCATAGCCTCGTGATGGGGCGTGGATCAGATCATTATAAGATGGTATTAGAGCCGACTCTCGAAAGCTTAGACTATGCTATCCAGTTGAGTTACCAATGGATGAGGGAAACGAAGGCAAGCCAAGTATGCATGCTTGCATCATTAGGATGGTTGGGACAACAAAGGGTGAGTCGGGTATAACCCGCACTGGTTAGAGATGAAGATCATATGTTATGTGTAATCGAGCTTTAATAAGGACACTAAGGCATAAGAAGGAGAAATTGTGATATCCTACATCGAATGTGGTTTTGTATGAGATTTCTCTTATAAGACATAGTCTGTGATCTTATAAGTACCTACTTGGCTAGCCCTTTTAAGGGAGGCATTGCCCCGTGGCGAGGTCGTGACTGGGTTGTTACATGTCTTCTTTAGGACCTATCTCGTTGCACACTGAGTGTTCTGATACAAGGACTCAGAGCGGGATAGACGACTCATCCGGAAGACTATCTCGACTTGCGTGACAGTGCAATTGGTCTATGTGCTCCAACATCAGAGCTCTTCATCGTCACCTCTAAGCATCATGACCCCCTGGTCACTCCAGGACGGGAACATGTATTCAGATTTCAGAGGCATTGCACCTAGTCCATTTGGGAATTGAGCCTCGGGCCTTCCTCACCCCTTTTAGGTTCTCTGCATCTTTTGACATTCCCTGTGGGACTTAACAAGGGTATTGGACCGAGAAGGGATCATGTATTCAGAGGGCATTATACCTAGTCTATCTTGAAATCGAGCCTTGAGCTTTCCTCACCACTGTCAAGTTCTCCGCGTCCTTTGACGTCTCCTTAGGACTTAACATGGGTATTAGACCGATGGCTATCGAGGGCATTATGTAGCCACATCATGTTAGCTGAGTTAGGCCTCCTAGACAATCAGAGGAAAGCTGTGGGAGCAGGCTGAGCGAGTACGAAGATCTGACAGTCCGGCATAACATCAGCATTGGTGTGCTGTCGGCAAGGTGGCGCCTCTAAGGAATGCCACGCTTGTCATATTATGAGAAGACATTTTTATCTGCCTATGTAAATAGTGCACTCAAGAGCTCATTTTCACAGCAATTGAACAATTAAATTCACATGCACATTTTCACTTTCTACCTTCAAAACTTTAGAGTCGATTAATTGTAGAGAGATAAAGGACCTTAGCATTGGACCTCAACATTGAACTTATGACTGATGCTTCCGGTCTTTGCTCTTGCTACCATCCTTGCCCCGTCGAACATTATCATACTTAAAATTTGACTTAGACTATACTCTTTGCGGCACGTTAACATGTATTATGAAGCCATTTCCTTAGCATCATAGACGATTCAAACAGATTTAATAACCTTTGTTTATGCCATTTTAGTGGCATAGTAATGTAGACAAAATTTCATGTTTTTGGAGGAAGAAAGGGTAAAGGGAAAATTGAATATTTAAGGAATAATTTCAATCAACTCCATTCACATTCAAAATACTACATGTCAGTTCAGAATCTTAAAAGTTTGTAATACAAATTCCCTTCTATTGTAAGATCGTCAATATTTCGTATGTTTTTATGTGCATTAACATACTGTATTCTGTAAGTTCCAATAAAGGATCGGGCTAACTCACCACCCTTCATCCCATTATGCAGTGAGTTAACCCAATACAATCATCACCACCATTGCAACAATTACCGGTTACCACTACGTCCCCCGATCACAACCATAAAAAGCCACAACCATCACCAACAAACCTACAACCATTAACCCCTAACTACCACAACCACTCACTAACGGCTGCACTACCAATCAACAACTATTCACCCTTAGTTGCACCACCAACCACCACCGTTTACCGTCGTCAGTACCAACAACACCCACCACCACAGATAATCAACAGACCCACCACCATTCACTCATGACTTCACCGCCAACACCAATTTCCTAGATATGCGCGATTGTTTGAGCGCCCGTGCGCGAGACAGAGCGTGTGCTTATGCATAGATCTGTTAAAGGGTGATGTCAATGTTGAAGTGGGTTGCTGGTGGGGGTGCCAATTTGGACGTGGGTGCTACAGTTGGTTCGGTTACGTGGAGGTGGGTGCAGAGGTGAGTTCAGTCCGGCTGTGGGTTCAATGGGTAATTAGGTGGTGGTTGGTGATGACGATATTTGGGATTTAATGATGGTTGTTGTGGATAGGCAGTGGTGGCTGTGGGGGCTGGTGATGACCAGTGATGGTTGTTGTGGGGTGGTGCTTGCGGTATTTCTGTTAGAAAGAAGTAGAGAAAGAAAATGAAGATGACATGTGAAAGGAGTTCAACACAAACAAAAGGTTGAACGTGACATTTTATAAAATTCGTTACCTCCATTATTATACTGTCTGACAAAATGACATATTTAACATTTTCTATAGTCGTCGATGTACGAGCATTCAAGGGATTTACGATATTTTTTCAAAAGTACAAGCACCAACATTCTAACTAAAACTTCCGCACATAAAAACAGTACAGTGAAACACGAACGATAACACAAATTCGAGTAGATGCTGCTACATCTCTTTGGGCACTTTTCTGCCATATAAAATTTTTCTCTTTCTGAAGTATCATACACCCATTATCACCGGAAAGTCCAGGACTACATTTACATACATTGAATTGAACCCTACAGAAAAGGCAGGCCAGGCCAGGCCAGGAGGAATTCCTTTTTGGATTCAACCAGTGGGAACTGAAGACCCAAACAAATAGAGTGGCCTGGCCCCACGTTACGCCGGTTGTATGTCACATGCTTAGCCAGGTCTTACCTAACCCTAGGATATGTAGACGGCAATATTCCTCAGCTTGGTTGGTACCGTTTTTGGACTTCTTTTAAGGCATCAAGGAAGCAGTGGAAGCATCGTTTTCCACTTCTTCTGGGTATCCAAAAGGATCGCTAGACATGCTGCCTTTGTGATTCTTCTCTTGTCATCTTCTTTAAGAGTAACCTCCCTTGTTAGCCTTGTTCTGGAAAATATGTTGTTGCTGACAAACCTTAGTTTATCAAAAAGAGGATGTCTTATCGTATGTTTATGTTCAACCTGCAGGCATAAGAATATTCTTTATGGGCAAGTCTGTAATCCAAGATTTATATAAACTCGTTGCGTGAAAAACTAGCGACAGATATTTTTATTTCAAAATTTGGATAATATGGGTATTCTCGAGATAGTCGCGTGTTAATCAACACTAAATTCTATTTGGTGTGTTACTACTCCATTCCGTTTATAGGGCTGTCAACCTATGATTTTTGTACCGAAAGTACTGTAACTTTCTTTACTTCTTAGTTTAATATTTAGGGTACCCTAATCATAAGAAGATAGCTACTATTCCTTGTATAGCGACAACTAATGGTAGTTAAATATTTTTATTGGCTTTTAAGCTTGTATTTTAAGCGTCAATTCTTAGTAGTACCATCGTCCTGATTTATTCAACTTGTCTACTTCCCATTTGACGGGGTTTAGATGTTAAGGAGCAAGAACCAATAAAATGTAAAAGGTTCTCCATAAACTAAGGCCATGTTTGACGCTCATTTTTTTTTTCCGTTTTGAAAATTGGAAAAAAAAAAACGCGTTTGGTAACCTTTTTTTTTTTTTCCTTCTCCAATTTAAAAAATCAGTAAAAAAAAAAAAAACTCCAAAAGCTGGTTTTTTTTTTAGACCACCACCACTACCCTCCCACCGCCGACAGCCACCTTAGGAGACCACTGCCGGCGCTTGTCGCCGGAGGTTGCCGCCGGCGACTGTCGGCGGCCACCAGCCACCGCAGACCACCACCACCGTCGACCACCGCCACCGCAAACCCACACAAAAAAAAAACTAAAAATAAAAACTGGGTTATCAAAAAAAAAAAAAAAAAAACTAAAAATAAAATTGGATTAACAAAAAACCACTTGTTTTTGTAAAAAAAAAATAATTAAGCTGCTCTTTAATTTTTTCAATTTAAAAACTGAAAATAAAAAAAATAAATTTTGGAGCCTTACTTTGAATCTAATGGTATAATATTCACATTTGGCGTCTTCAATAATTAAATTATTGAACTTCGGTTCAAGCATTCAAATAAAGATTCTGTTCATGATAACACAAAGATATATAAAGAAACACAGCAGATAGACCCCATAATCTTCCTTGAGCTCTCTTTCTTCTTTTTTTCACACTCCCCAGAGGAAGACTCTGCTCCATGGAAGTAACTAACAAGTTCATAACAATAAAGGGTCACATAGAAGATTCACCACAAGAGTCTGATTTTGAGCTTAAGACTGAATCATTCTCTCTATCAGTTGTTTCTGGGTCAAAAGATGTTATTATCAAGAATCTCTACGTATCGATTGATCCATACCAAATAAACCGCATGAAGAGTTATAGTTCCTCCCAGAAATCTTCAACCTTTGCAGGTCGCATAACTCCTGGCCAGGTGAGCCACCAGTTTTCTCAACATGTTCCTTCTTTCTTTCTTCACAGCAGATTTGTCGCTAATGTTTCACAAGAATGTATTTGTATGGCTGGTTCATTTAGTACGAAGGAAAAGTGGAAGAATGCATAAGTTTAGAAAGTAGCAATAGAATAATATAAAAAAGAAAGGCGTTTGAGCTTTACAATGTCACTCAAAGTCTTATATAGCGACATGTTTCCTATCACGACCTACTATGTTCGTTTTTTGTTGGATATGCAAATAGTCCACACCACAGCAATCAATCTATTCAGGAGATTTTTTGAGAAGTATGGTTAGTTCCGGCAAAGAATTGATGGGCGTGACTTGAACTCAGACATTGAGCGAGGAAAGCAAACACGTTTGACTATTAAACCAAATGCTTGGTGATTGACCGGTATACTATCATCAACCGGAAATTGGGACGAAAAGAAGAGGTGAAGATTGTGGGGAAATCCACTCTTTTGTTGCTAATGCTCAACAAAGGTGGCATGTTTATGTTCATCGGCATTTTCGAGTTTTGGCAACAAACTCAGCCTATTAAACCTTCTGGTATAGTAGCGACAAAAAAGTAATATTGATAGACGTACACACTACTTGGAACATCTTGAGTAATTTTGTCGCCGATGCTTACTTTTGGCCGCATGCCTTGAGAATCCGTACTACTACGAGAAAAAAACGCTTTTGTTTACCTAGGCTTAGAGATGAAAGCATGGAGGAACCGTATTTTGTTCATTCTCGCTCCACTTTTTCATTCACTCTACCACCGTGTGTTTTTTCAGCTCTGGAATATACCGGGATCATAACGAAAAATTGCTCTTTTTTGTTAAAAAAAAAAATATACAGGTTATTGAGGCCTATGGAGTGGGGATAGTTGTGGCCTCTGGACACCCTGATTTTGAAAAGGATGAACTGGTTGCTGGACTGCTCTCTTGGGGAGAGTATAGCATTTACAAAGAGGGTGGTATTCTTCACAAACTGGATGCAATGGGCTTCCCCTTGTCTTACCATGTTGGAATTCTAGGTGAGTTTCTCATCACTATCCTGGTCACCCCTCTTATTACTTCCACCATTGTCAGCCTGTGAATCTGATCTGTGTGTAGTAAACAACACAAAGATGTTACTCCTGATTTAGTCAGTTAATGTGTTGAAAAGTTTTGGTGACCCTCATATATTGTGGCTAAACTTCTGCTAAAATTGTCAGGAAATGAAATATTAAAAGTGCTGCTGATATAATTAGTGTGCATGATTGCCAACAGATGACCCTAGCAAACCCTTTTCTTAATGTAATGCTGGCTTGGTCAGTTTAGGTATGAGCATACAATTACTTCCAACTTTTTGCAGCAACCAATACTAACATCATATATGTCAGGTGGGCATGTGATAGATTAAATAAGATGATGGTTACTGCTGTGCTGTTCTCATAAAAAATGACTTATTCCAAGATAAAGCAATAAATATAAAGTTGACAAAATGACCATATGCTCTCTATTTCTGTATCATAACATCTGCAGTGGGCCATATAAGTTTCAAAAAGACTATAACATGCAAGCTAGCAATATTATTATTATTTTCGTTCTTACTGGTTGTCTGTGACTACGAAGAATGAACGACGTATATCACGCTTTATTAAAGTCATGTCAAAATGTTAAGTCGTTATGATTCGTTCTAATAAATGGTAGTTCCCACATGTGATCTCCACTTGAAATGTGATGCTAAGGAAAGTGGGTTCGTACCTATGTGGAGGTGCTACAAAGGATGCAGTCTGAGTCAACTTCCAAGTATACAAAGTAAGAGAAAACAAAGACGGAGTAAGGGCTAAGAGCAAGGCTCCCGAGACAGGCCGCGAGGGCTGGCAGCGCTGTGTAGACAAAGCGACGACGAACATGGCCGACAGTCGACAATCCGAGCTAGGGTTTGAGTCAGGGGTGTAGCGTCAGGGGTGGGTCCAAATGGTGCAAGTCCAAATGAGTTTCTCTCACTAGAATTCCAGAGAGAATGGGTTTTTAGAGAGAGAAAGTGAAAAAAATCAAATGAGAGCCGTCTCCTCGAATAAGCTCCAAAGTCCACTATTTATAGGCAAAAATGTGCATATGTCATCAGTGCGTCATCGGCTGACATGTGTCGTCCCCTGGGAGTGACACATTGTAGGGGGGTCACAAAATACCAATTCTTCGTCGGACTGCCGTTGCCCAAACTCGCACAGCCCTGCCCGCACAGCATCTCTCCGCCTGTCTGGGAAGACTGACCACACCACGGTAGCGTGATCAGAGTAAACCCGTTGCTCCAGCCACCATTCCAAGCCCTTACTGAATCCCACGAGGTGCGTCAAGAGATGCGCAGAGAACCTGACAGTGGCGAGGGTCGCTCCCGTAGCCGACTGCCAAGCGGACTAGGTGCGATGCCCTCCAAGGACCTGTTCCCGTCCCGGAGTGACCCGTGGGTCATTGCCCTGGAAGTGTCAACGGTCAATGGTAGCATGAGTGGACATGCTCGCAACTCAGTGCTCAGAGTCCGTGTCGAGGGGTTCTTGTGGCGGAGCCCTCCGTGATTGTGTCGGCGATGGCTTTAAGGTTGTGAGCCCATCCCGCTGTGACGGGTCCTCGTGCCGAAGCACTACGAGCGGAGGCCCCCGTGATTGTGCCGGCGATGTCTTTAAGGTTGTGAGCCCATCCCGCTGCGAGGGGTCCTCGTACCGGAGCACTACGAGTGGAGCCCCCCGTGATTATGACGGCGATGGCTTTGTGGTAACGAGCCCATCCCGTGGCAGCGATGACTTTGTGGTAACGAGTGCATCCCGCTGCAAGGGGTCCTCGTGCTGGAGCACTACGAGCGGAGCCCCCCGTGATTGTGACGTCGATGGCTTTGTGGTAACGAGCCCATCCCGTGGCGGTGATGACTTTGTGGTAACGAGTCCATCCCGCTGCGAGGGGTCCTCGTGCCGGAGCACTACGAGCAGAGCCCCCGTGATTGTGACGGCGATGGCTTTGTGGTAACGAGCCCATCCCGTGGCGAGGGGTCCTCGTGCCGGAGCACTACAAGCGGAGGCCCCCGGAAGCATGTAATATGATTGCGGCACATGGGCACAGCGACTACCGTCGCGAGACAATACCTGGTGCCATGGGGCATATGTTATGAAAGTGGCGCACGGGCGCAGCGACGAACGTCACGGAGACAATACCTGGTGCTAGGGCACGTGTTGTGAAAGTGGCACGGCGCATCGTCGCGGCGAAGTGAGTAAGGTGCTGGCAACCCGATAGTGTAACAGAGAGCCTGGGGGCGCGGCTGTATCAGTGGCGCGGCTCATGGGCGTGTCGGAGTGTGAGAGTGCGGTGCGCGGAGATAGTGCGCGGGTGCAGGCGACGAAGGTTACAGAGACAGCGCGTGGGCGACGGGAGTCGCGGTGCTGGCGCGTGGCGACGGGTGTCGTGGAGACGACGTGCGGGCAACGGGAGTCACGGAGCTATCGCGCGGACAACGAAGGTCGCGGAGATTACGCGCGGGCGACGAGAGTCGCGGAGCTGGAGCACGGGAAACGAGAGTCGCGGAGCTGTCGCACGGATGCGGGCGACGAAGGTCGCGGAGATGGCGCACGGGGGATGAACGACAGTCATCGTGACTACAGTGCGGGATCGTGAACGACGGTCGTCGGTCGTCAAGGTTGGTGGCCGACCTCCCTCTGGGGAAGGCGCGCCAAGGTTGTTTCACGAGCAATTCACGTGACTTGAGCATGCGTCGCTTTGACCATCTTGTGAGCGTTGAAAAGTTGACTGTTGAATGTGCCGACATGTCATGAGAATTGGGACCCCCAGTGGGCCTATAGGTGTAGCCAAGATAGGGTGGGATCAAAATGAATAATGTCAAAAATGCAGAAGTGCATCAAATTTATGTTGTTAAGCAGTTGCTCCACATGCAATAATTAAGTAATTACACCATACAAAATTATCTAAGGCATCAAATACTCCGAAACAGTGCCTCAAAGCTCCAAACTAAACCAAGGAATGATAAAACAAGCCCTAAAGCCTGTGGTTTTGTATTGCCAAACTTGATCTTGAGGATGCATAGTTAGAGAAGACAGCTAATTTATTTGTTATTTTGTTTTGCAGCACTTAGTGGGCTTACAGCCTATGGTGGTTTCTTTGAGTTATGCAAACCCAAGAAGGGGGAGAAAGTGTTTGTATCTGCTGCTTCTGGCTCAGTAGGAAATCTGGTTGGGCAGTATGCAAAGCTGCATGGTTGTTATGTTGTTGGCTGTGCTGGTACCCAGAAAAAGGTCCAACTTGCTAAGCACCTCATTCTAACAAACAATTTCAATGTACCTGATAAATCCAGAGAAGAAAAATAAGGTCATAGAAGATACATCTATTCAGAGTTGTACCGCATTCAGATCTTGAGTTCTGCTTGTGTTATCCTGTGTTTATAGGTAGAGTTGCTGAAAGAGGTGCTTGGATTTGACGATGCATTCAACTACAAGGAAGAAGCCGATCTGAAATCAACTCTCAAAAGGTTTGAATACCTCGAAATGTGTTACTCGGATATCGTCTGTTAAGTATAAGATATGTACTCAGACGTCACAACCCACAAGTCGAAGGAGCATATATTATCTAGCTCTTTTGGGCGAGACAATGCCCTGTTACTAATTCTGGGACGTTACTGTTGGGGTCCGAATTGAAGTCCCTAATACGGCTAGTACAGTCTTCTAATTAATAAACTGGAGTTTGCACATGTACAACTTTAAATTACTATGAACATGTACTAATTTCAGAGCTGCTATGCTTCAATAGGTACTTCCCAGATGGAATTGACATATATTTTGACAATGTGGGAGCTGAAATGCTAGAAGCAGCAATTTCAAACATGAACGCATTCGGCAGGGTTGCTATGTGTGGGGTGATTTCTGAATATACAGACAAGGGAAAACGAGCTGCACCAGATATGATAGATGTTGTGTACAAGAGGATCAAAATTCAAGGGTTCTTAGCTGCAGATTACATGAACGTGTATGGCGATTTCATTTCAAAGACAGCCGATCATCTTCTTACTGGCAAGATGAAGGTACTTGAAGACATTTCAGAGACGGTGGAGAGTATCCCTTCGGCTTTCATTGGACTCTTTCGTGGTGATAATGTTGGGAAAAAGAGCGTTAAGATTGCAGATGATTGAAACTCGTCGATGATCACTTTGCTAGTCAAGTTTGAACATTTTACTGGAATGCTTTTGCTCAAAAGATTAGGGGAGTAAAACGAGCCAGCTGAGGTCGAGACCAAATACTTAGAATCTTCTTTCACATTTTTCATAAGCTTGAACATCGCGTTAGTCAATTAAGCTCGGCTCAGTTACATAAAAATCCACTAATGGTCATGTTCGTCTAAAATCCACTCGAGAGACGAACAAACTGTTAAGGAGAGATAGCTTGCCATGCAAGCAAGCGGTGGATAAGCATCCACATGAACCAGCCGCAAATCCAATCGCTCTCAGATTCAAAAGTCAAATTCAAAAACTTAAAAGAGTTGTTTAAAACTGTAACAGCCATGTACATTATCTCTATATCTTTCTGTATGTACCATCCGTGTATATAATTAAGGACAACAAGCAATGAAACAATCAGCCAAGTAGAAATTCTCACTTCCATTTACTCTTTCACAAACAAGCTCGATCACATTTAAAAGCTTGGTAGTGTTGCAGGGAAGACTGGGGCAAAAGAATTTATTCGCTTTGGAGCGCTCAAATTGACCTCAACTCCTAAGTCAATAGGGCTTGGGTTCTTGGTGTATACCACACGTTATGTTAACAAATATTTCCTTCTACGTGTGCACCCTACATCACCAGCGACGGCTCCCCCTAGAGCAAAAAAGAGCAAAAAAATTTGTCTTCCCACAAGAAATCCTGCCTTTTCAAGATTTCACGCAATGCTCTTGACAAATTTGTCACACTGCCGGAGCACAGCCGCAACAAGATATGGCTAACAGACCACTTGGTCAGTAAAGCTATCTTCCTCGCCACTCGCATTGAAAGACTGTTGTCCCATCGAACAACAAAGCCTTTATTCCCCGTGGTTTAAACTTTAAATTGCTACGCAGAAGCACAACACGGGACACCATTGCCCTGGATCGGACTCCATGGAGAGTGCAACTTAACCCTTTGCTTGACAATCTTCCATACGAGAGCCATGCATGCACCACGAGCACAATTTATGCCTTGGATTAAAAAAAAAAAAGCTGAATAAAACAAGATTAGTGAGTCATATATCCTAATAAAAAGGAAAGACTTTTTGACTAAAGCTGTAATTACCCGCTTTCTCCCCTATTTTTCTCCGTATGTGTCTATAATCTCCCCCCTATATTTTTTGTAAGTTGAAAGAAGAAACTGTTATAAGAAAGAAACTGAAAAAAGGGAAGAAAGCAGAAGAAAAATAAATAGACTTTATTCTCTTAAAAAACCTCTTCTATCTTCTTTCATCACTCTTCTTTCTTCTATAATTCTACACATAGTTTCATATAATAATATTTTAGTGTGCGAATTCTTTAAGGTTCGAGAGAGATTTTTACTGCATCAAATGCCTTCACTGGTTGTTGTATCTTTGGGTGGAAGGCCGATAACTAAGTATAGATTTTGGAGCATATGTCCTTCAAGGAAAGCGCGTTTTTGTGTGTTTCAATTGAACTCCGGGCTCTTCTAAACCTTTTCTTTGATTAGTATTTATTGTTTAATTGATTTATTGTTAATTGTGATTTGCTATATATGCTTAGTTTGAGATAATCCTACTTGTTGATTGTAATTTGGTGTAATTAGTTTGACATAATCTTAATTTTCATATTTTAGCAACAATAATTAATTTCTATATGTAATTAGAACTTTGGAGGGAGATTGAACCTTGTGCCACCTTGCTTTTTGGAGAGTCAACACAGGTTGCAACCATGGCCCCTGATACCACTTTTTAGGGAGCGAGGAAGATGAGCAGCAGAAATGATAAGCAACACAGGAACCTAACTCGATCTAAAAACTTTAGAGGATATGCCTTGTGTGCTTGGTGTATATCAAGCCCTCAAAGTTTCTTATTCTATGTGGCATGAGCCTTATTACCGTAAAGATGTGTTAACTTTGATAAATATTGGTTGGATGATTTTTTAACTACTTAAGTTTTTAGAGCATATGATAACTTATTATAATATGAAAGCTTTAATTTAGTAAGGTCTTGGGTTCAATTCATTCCGCTTATATATTTGGTACCCTTTTATTATACTGCTATTTACATTCTGTTTATTTGTGCACTTTGTCGGTGATGCACTTTGATTTGTTTACCATTTATTTGTCTTTTCACGTGCACTCTTAAACTTGTATGTGAAGAGAAATATTAATCATGATAACATTATTACGCTCCTCTTCTAACAGCTTACACTTTTAGAGCAGATAATAACATAATAAAAAGAGAAAATTTGGAAGGATAGAAAAGTATCGTCCTTCCACTTTTACATCAAATGGGAAGGGGTAATGCTTTTTCCTTGTGCTCTTTGTTTGAGTAGCAAGGTGAAGGGGAACTAAGAGAGTTTAATATTTTGATTGCATTTTCCTTTTGTTGCATTAAATGTGAACATTTGAGGGAATTGAAAGTTCAAAGGATTGAGTGCTCTTCTTCCACCTTTTTTACCCATTTTTGGACAGAACAAATATGGTGAGCCAAAAAGAAAAGTCCTCTCCTATGATTTTTTCTCCTTTTATTTTTCCATCATATACCAAAACGATATGAACTGAGCTTGAACAGTTGCAGGCTCTCTAATTTGCAGTCCCAGCAAAGATAATAATCTTGCCTATTGACGTGTCAAATAACAAAGTCTTAACCTTCTGCCCATTAATGTAACCAAACAATCTTGAAAGTCAATCCAAATACTTCTTGTATAGTTACTAGTCTATAATATATGTCAAAGTGCAAATGAGGTTAAATGACTAATTTTTTCTCCTTTAAATATTACTTTTAATTAAGAGCTTGTTTTAGATTAAGGGTGTTTTTTACTATGAGTTTTAGAAAATTAAGGATGTTTTTTACTTTTAATATGCTATTAAGCCTCTTTCCCTAAGAATAACTTCTTTGAATTTTGAACTTGTTAAAACTAAGGGTGTTTTTCTTATTAAAATGTCCATGAAAGACAATTAAAGATTTTTTAGAAAAAAATAAAAATAAAAATTCTCACGCAACAAAGTTAATTTTACAAATAAACAACTTGCATGGAACCAAGTTACCCTGAACTTGAAATACTAGATGTGTTCTGATTGTGTCTTGTTCGCAAATATCTCCAATAACATAATTGCGTCTTGTTAATTTAATATTTAAATTATATTCATAGGTGTAATAACATAATCAACTGCAGAAACTTAAGGACACATCGGTGCACGTCAAAAACATTAGAAACACATCATTCACGAACTTAGATCTCATGGCCATCAATCATGTTATTAAGATTTATTTTCTCGTTCATTTATATATCTGAAAAGTATCATTATATTTGACTAATTTAGTATTAGCAACATAAAAAACCCTATCAAAAAAAGATATGACAATAGCTACAAATTAGCTTATAATCTAAAATACTTACTTTTTGTGTGTGTTGGTGCGTGGGGTTAAAAACGCGATGCTAAGGAAGTGGTTCCCAGTAGACGTGGATGTGTCACAAGGAATATAGTCCGAGTAAGATGCTAAGTATGCAAATTTGGGACACCGGAAGGATAAAGCAAGGGCAAACATCAAGAGCTTCCCAGACAAAGCCTGAGGAGTGGCAGTACTGTGAAGGCGATGGTGCGGGGTGAATACACGACGACAATCACAGTCCAGTGCTTAGGTTCAAAGTCAAGGTCTAACGTCGGGGTTCTGCGTTAGGTTCAGTGTATTTCTCTCTCTAGAATTCTAGAGTGAGAGTGAATGTGAGTTCTGAAAGTCTTAAAGAGTCCTCCAAATGAATTCTCAAGCCCCATATTTATAAGAGTTGAGATGATGATGTCATCAGCGACACTGGCGCTTCCCGAAAGTGACACGTTATTAAGGGGGGCCATAGGTGCTGGTTTTTCGCGAACTATCAAATCGCATATTCATTCGGCATGTCCTATATAACGTCACTTTGTTTGTCTGGCCCACACAACGCTGGTGTGGCCAGAGAGCCTCCTTTATCTAGCTACAAGTACAAAGCCGAGGGTGTCAAGAGATGCCGAGGGCCTGGCAGCGGTGGGGAAGGCCCGATACCCAACTACCAGGCAGACTAAGCAAGATGCCCTCCGGAGATCTGCTCCCGTCTCGGAGTGACCTCGGGGGTCATAATCCCTAGGGGAGCCGATGAAAAGCCCCTAATGCCGGAGCATATAGGCTAGTCACATAGACACCCTGGAGGAGATAGTGTCTTAGAGAGCAAACCTATATCGCGGGTGAGTCCTCGTGCCTAAACACTTAGAGTACACCAAGTTAGTGTCCTGGAGAAGTTGCCTACCTGACGAGCCGATGTAGTGTTAGGAATGAGTACCTCGCCGACATGCCGAGGTAATGTCTCGGAGGAGTCGCCTTCCCAACGAGCCAAGGCAGTTTCCCAAAAAAGCCGCCTACTTGGCAGAATTGGAGTCTTCATGCCGAAGCACTTGGAGCTTCCTGACGGAGATAGTATCTTAGAAAGCAAGCTTATCCTACTGGTGAGTCCTTGTGCCGGAGCACTCGGAGTGCGCCAAGGTAGTGTCCCTAAGGAGTCACCTACCTGAGGGATGCTGCACAGAACACTCGGGGGAGTGGGTCGAATCATGTTCCACGACCAAGGCATAGTGCGCAAGGTGTGGTGAAAAGATGGACCAAGGCGGGGGGAGTGGTAGTATGACAGAGAGCCGGGGGGGGGGGGGGAGGGGGCATGCATGACAGTATCAGCGGCACAACACATGGGAGCGGCAAAGTGTACGATGTTGGGGACACGTGACATAAAAATGGCGCATATGCGCGACAACGGGTGTCGTGGAGTCTGGCGTTGTGCCGGGGGTAAGTGAAGTGGAGATGGGGATTGGGCGCTGTAACGGGTGTCGTGCTAGGGGCACGTGATGCAAATACGATGTTAGGGCACGTCGACGGGTGTAGCGGAGATGGGTGTCGTGCTGGAGGCATGTGACGCGGAGACAATGCACGGGCACGACGAAGGGTGTCGTGGAGACGGACATCATGCCAGGGGCACGTGACTCAGTGTACCACTAGGGTGCGGAGGTCCAAATGTGTGTAGCCAGGTTGAGCTAGCTGTGGTCCAACTGTACGCAAGTAGCGATCCTAACATGTGCAGACAGAGTGGAATATAAATTGTTCAAATGTGCACAGGTAGATTGAGATAGCAACAAAACGTTAATATGCTAATTTAAGGCTGATGCTAAGGAAGTGGGTTCATAGTCGACTTGGAGATTTCGTAAGGAATGCAGGTTCGAGTAAAATGCCAAGTATGCTGATGTAGGACACGACAAGGATGGAACAAGGGCAGAGACCAAGGGCTTCCCAGATAGAGCCTGAGGATGGACATGTTGTGAGGACGATGACGCGGGGTTAATACACAACGACAATCACAATCTGATGCTTAGGTCCAGAGACAATGTCTTGTATGTTTTTCGCTTTAGAATTCTAAAGTGAGAAAGTGAATGTGAGAATGAAAGTCTGTGAATGTGAAGTCCTAAAAATGACTTCTCAAGACCCTTATTTATAGAGGTTGAGATGATGATGTCATCAAGAGACACGCGACACGCCCCAAGAGTGATATGTCACCGAGGGGGCCACAGGTGTTGGTGCTCCACAGGCTGTTAGATTGCATATTCACCTGGCATGTTCCTTACAGGGTGCTCTGTCTGTCTGGAAAAACTGGCCCACACAACGCTGGTGTGGTTAGAGAGCCCTCTTGATCTACCCACCAGGCGTCCAAACCCCTTGTAGAGTCCCACAGGGTGTCAAGAGACGTCGAGGACCTAGCAGCGGTGGGGAAGACCCAACTACCAGATGTACTAAGAGTGATGCCCTTTGGAGACAAATCCCGTCTCGGAGTGACTTAAGGGTCATCGGCCCTAGGGGTGCCGATGAAAAGCCCCTAGTGCCGGAGCACGTAGACTAGTCACCTAAACACCCTGGCAGATATAGTGCCCCGGAAGAGTCGCCTATCCCGGGAGGTGAGTCTTTGCCCCAGAGCACTCGGAGCGCGCTAAAGTAGTGTCCCAGAAGAGTCGTCTACCTGATGGGCTGAGATAGCATCCAGGAGGAGCCGTCGACATGGCAGAAGAGGAGTACTCTTCATGCCGGAGCACTTAAAGCTCCCTGGCGGAGATAGTGTCCCGAAAGAGTTGCCTATCCTCGTAGGATGAGTCCTTATACTGGAGCACTCAGAGTGTGTTAAGGTATTATCTTAGAGGAATCGCCTATCTGACGGGCCAAGATAGCATCCCAGAGGAACCGCCTACATGGCGGAAGATGAGTCATAATGCCAGAGCACTTAGAGTTTCTTGGAGAAGATAGTGTCCCGGAGGAGTCGCCTATCCTGCGGGTGAGTCCTTGTGCCGAAACACTCAGAGCGCGCCTAGATAGTGTCCCATAGGAGTTGCCTACCTGACGGGCTGAGGTGGCATCCTAGAGGAGCCGTCTACCTGGTAGAAGTGGAGTCTTCATGCCAGAGCACTTGGAGCTCCCTGGTGCAAATAAGGTCTCAGAAGAATCGCCTATCCCCGCGGGATGCTGCACGCTTCTGGGAGTAGGTTCAGCGTGTTCCACGACTAGACCTGGCAAAAAAGGACCCGGACCTGCGGGTCCATCTGTACCCGGCCAAAAAACCCAGGTACGGGTACTTATTTTGAAGACCCGCTAAAAACAGACACGTGCCCGAATCGACCCGTAATTTTCGGGTAAATCCGGGTCGGATACGGTTTACCCGGCTACCCGTAATTTTTGACTATATAAACACTGCTAGGGTTTCTTCCTCTCACTAATTCATTCTTCTCTTACCTTTTCGTGCGCCACTTTTTTCCTTAACCAAGCCACTGCCTATCGCCAGCTCATATATATATATATATATATACACACACACCGGGTTAGATTGCAGCTCCATAGATAGCCATAAGTTCAAACTCTAACAATAGCCCATTTTGCATCTCTTGGTCTATGTGCAAAGATAGAAACCATGCAACAAAGTCTAGGTTCTGTAAACCCAGATACATCCCAAAACCTTTTAGTGAGCTTTCTCTCTTCTTCCCATTTCCTGAAGGCTGAAGAAAGCTCTGAATGGCAGTTACCAATAAGTTCATAGCAACAAAAGGGCACATAGAAGGTGCACCACAAGAGTCTGATTTTGAGCTTAAAACTGAATCACTCTCTCTATCACTTGCCTCTGGATCAAAAGATGTTATAGTGAAAAATCTCTACGTATTGATCGATCCCTACCAAATCAATCGCATGAAGACTTTTTTCTTCCTCCCAGAAATCGTTCCCTCCTTGCACAGATCGCATCACTCCTGGCCTAGTAAGTTCACCATTTTATCTCAGACTGTTCATCCTTTCTTTACTGCAGCTTTTGCCCTTAATGCTCCAAACAAGGAAGGTGATTTTAGCACTTACTATCATCTAGTAGGAGGGCAAGAAGAAGTCCGCTTTGTATCCTGGTTTTGCCATATTCTTTCAGCGAAATTCAGGTGGAAAAAGGGAGGGAAAGAGTGGCTGACAATGACTCTGTCCTTTTTTTTGTCTTACCATATCCTTGAATGTTCCATCATGTGAAGTATGCATTTTTAAGATTTGGCGACAAAATGTTCTTCACTAGAGGAATTCCCATTTTGGTGCATGGAGGGGCAAAATGTTAGAATTTTTTTTTTGACTGCTACCTGAGTTGAAGAAATTTTTTTCCTACCATTCATATAGCTACAATTAATGGTCACTAAATGTTTCTGTTAATTTTTATTTAGTAACGCTAAGAAAATGTTGTTAAGAATTGTCGCTGAAAGTATTAACAGAAAAGTCACAAGAAACATTTAGTGCCCATTAATTGTCATTATATACGGGGTTGAAGGAATATTTTTACAACTTAGATAGCAACCAAAATTTGTTCAAATGTTAAAAGTTACAAGGCATTAGAGATAGTTTTCTCACCTTGAGGTTAAGGTATATTTACATGCTTGTCTGTCGACCATGAAAAATATTAAAGATGTCCTTTGACCGGACGGTATACAATTGAAGCTAACAAATTTTACCAAATGACCCGTTTACCCATTTGTTTTCTTCGAACCTGCCTTTCACGTGTAATCTTTTTCTTTCTTTACATCTTTCTAACAGGAACACTACCCCCACCTAGGGCTGCTCCCCCACCCCACAACAACAACTACCTATTCTGCCGCAATTATCGCCACTATAGCACCGGTGCAGCCGCCGTTCAAGAGTGGTGCCGTCTCAATTACTGAACAATCATGAAACTCGCACAGATTTGCACGAGTGTGTGCGTGTGTGCCCATCACAACACTCATATACGTGTGCCCAAATTTGCAACAGCAATGCTAGTGGGGGAAAACGGTTGGGGGGGGGGGGGGTTGTTGGCCGTGATGCTGGTAGGGTTGTGGTGCCGTGGAGATCAGAATTAGGGTGCCACTAATTTAGGAATACGTGCTTGAGCACACTTCTCGAGGTGATTACCCCTAACCTCATAGAGTTCGGTATATTATCCCTTCTTATTATTGTCGTACCTATATATGTTACATGAGGTTTTCAAAATACATGAAAGACTCAAGTCGGACCCTCGACACTTGAACATATGTGACACTTGAACATGTGTTTAGGATGTATCTAGCTTCGTTGGAAATGACACTTAAAACACTAATATGTTTCTTATGACATATTATTATTTTAAGATGAGAAAAGTTCTCGATGTAATAAAACATGGCATTTCGCATGAAACACCCATTTTAGCCATAAAAATAAAAAGAGTTGCACGTGATCCCGTGTCTTGGATATTGGATGTTACATAAACACCCATTTTAACCAATTTTATGAGACACTCGTGCCAAGGCTGTACTCATAAACTTGGTTTTCTCAAAGCAGGTTATTGAGGCTTCTGGTGTTGGCAGAGTTGTGGCTTCTGGACACCCTGATTTCAAAAAGGATGATTTGGTTGCTGGACTACTCTCTTGGGGAGAGTATAGCAGGCACAAAGAGGGTGCTGTTCTGAACAAATTGAACGCCATGGGTTTTCCCTTGTCTTACCATGTTGGAGTTCTGGGTAATTTTCTTGTCGCCATTATTCTTGCTTTCCATCATTGCAAAGTATAGTTAGTGAACGTCTCAAAGTGAAAAACGAAGAATCCTTAACGGACGCCTGGAATCGCTTTTAGCGACATCTAAAAGTAACATTAAAGTAAAAGCAAAGATGTCGCTAACGTCAAGGCCAAGATGGTACAAAGTGTTTTTGGGAAGGTGGTACATAGTATAAAGGCCAAGATACATTTTCAGAGTGCAACATTACTATTACTTGGCACACCAACCAGGGGCGGAACTAGAAAATTTTTTCAGGGGGTGCAAAAATTCTATCGAATGCACCAAAAAAAAATAATAATATTATATAGATATTTTTTTAAATCTCTATATAATCACTGAATTAAACGCAATTTAAGAACTTTACTAAATCTCTATATAATCACTGAAATAAAACTATACCAATGTTTCAATACTCAAAATTTTAGAATTAAACTCTAGGTTTATGATACTTTTAATGTACAAATATTTTTGTATTGACATCTATATACATGCAAAATAACCCAAGTCTGTAGCATAAGCATCGACATACAAATATAAAATAAATAATAACAATAAATTAACTATAATTTACCAAAACAGTGGGCCACTCCGTCAAGCATTCAAGTCTCAAGTAGACAACACTCAATAGACAACAGACAAATTCACCACGACTGGATGCAGCTCCACCACGAATTGGGATGAAGCAACATACAACAGACAAATTCCCAGCAGCAAATCTCAGCAATCGTCCGTGCAGTAGCTCGCGGCAGCCGGCAGGGTGACTGGGTGAGGCACTCCGTCAAGCAGATCTGGTCGCGTGGTCGGACGACGCCAAGCAGTGGCACTCCGTCAAGCAGATCTGGTGACTGGTGACTGGTCCCGTGGTCGGACGCCGAACAAAGACTCGGAGATCTGGTTGCCCGCGGAGTGCCGTTTCTTCAAGATCTGGTCGCCGGTCGGAGATCTACAAGGTGGGTTCAGACCGTTTAGTCGCGTGGCGTCGCCGACAATATGCCAGATCTAATCGCCGGTCGTTACGTCCACTGTCCACCGATGAGAGAGAGAGAGAGAGAGAGAGAGCACCGAGTTGTGGTCTCGGGGAACAGGGTATAGGGGATGGGGGAACGACATCTCGGGAACGAGGTGGTGCGATTCCCAAAAACAAATTTTTTTCAGAAGTGAGAGGGTGCTTCAGCCCCCCCTTGCCACAACATAGGTCCGCCCCTGACACCAACACCACCTTGCACTACATCCTCCGATCCGCGTGACATCCGATTAAAATTTATGAGCGAAAAGACAAGGAAGTTTTTACTTTTGCTGCATGCAACTGTACTCTAGAATTACCTAATGCATCGGGCGCATGAACTATAGCATTTTTCAGGTCCAGACATGTTTAAATGTGATTAAAGTGTCACACGAGTACACCACGTTAGCATTACGACTTCCCTCATAATCGCTTGGAAGAGAGACGGAAAGAGAACTTTTTTTTTTCTGGACAGACAAAAATAGAGCTCACTTAAGAGACTCTTCACCTAGTCTAATTTGTGAAATCTGTCAAGTGTAACAACTTCCATTCTATATGTTTGTGTTTTTGTAGCATTTAGTGGGCTTACAGCCTATGGGGGATTCTTTGAAGTGTGTAAACCCAGGAAAGGGGAGAAAGTGTTTGTATCTGCTGCTGCTGGATCAGTAGAAAATTTGGTGGGGCAGTATGCAAAGCTACTGGGGTGCGATGTTGTTGGTTCTGCTGGTACCCAAAAAAAGGTCAACTTGCTAAACACCTCACATTGACAACAACTTCAAAGGAAATGATAAATGCAGAGAAAAAGTTGACCCATCTTGTCATCATCAAAAGATGAATTTGATATGTGTTAACTTGAGTTATAGGTGGAATTGCTGAAGGAGGAGCTTGGTTTCGATGATGCATTCAATTACAAGGAAGAAACTGACCTGAAGTCAGCTCTCAAGAGGTTTCTAAAGCATACTAATCTTTTCAGAAACTGGAGTTTTCAAATTAAGACTACGACAGTATGAGCATGTATTAATTTTGAAACTAATTTTTTTCAATAGGTACTTCCCTGATGGAATTGACATATATTTCGACAATGTGGGAGCTGAAATGCTAGAAGCAGCAGTTTCAAACATGAGCACATGTGGCAGGGTTGCTGTATGTGGGGTGATTTCTGAATATACAGACAAGGGAAAACGAGCTGCACCAGATATGATAGATGTTGTGTACAAGAGGATCACAATCCAAGGGTTCTTAGCTAATGATCACATGAATGTGTATGAAGATTTCATTTCGAAAACAGCAGACTATCTTCGTATTGGCAAGATGAAGGTGCTGGAAGACATTTCGCAGGGGGTGGAAAGTATCCCGTCGGCTTTCATAGGACTCTTTCGCAGTGACAATGTTGGGAAAAAGATCGTTCAGATTGCAGATGATTGATACTTATGGATGCATTTTGCTAGTTGAACAATTTACGCAGACGTGTTGTCTCCATCTTCTAATCCTTCATCCTTGAAATATACAGCTTATGTGTAGAACTTGGTAAGAGAACAAATTCTGCTGGTAACCATTTATTTATGCAAAGTTCAGGGATGTAAATTGAATCAACTTGAGCGCAATTTGTGATTGCTTAACAAACAAGCTTGAGTATATTCGAGGCTCGTTAACTCGCTAAGCTCCACTGGAGTAACAAATAGCTGTATAAAGAACCAAGCTACTTGAGCTCACGCTAGGTAAGTTTTATGAACTAAGCTAACACAACCTTAGCCGCGGGTAATTTGCAGCCGTGACAAAGATAAGTTTCTGCTTATGCGGACATGGCCAAACTATCTTAAATGCAGGATTCCCAGGAAAAAAAAACACGACAAAGAAAAAAAGTAGGTCTGAACTTTCTGTTATTGACATAGCCAGACAATTTTGAAACTCAGCCAAAACACCTCTAAGAATATGAAAGTACCTACTGCTTTTTAGCATTACAGATGCTGCACATATCTTATTTTATTTCTCCATATAAGTAAGACATTGCAGACAACTAGAAGGGGAAACATTCCAATTAATAGTGATAACAAACAATTGTGTGACAACAAGGACATACATAGATGGTGCACCACAAGAGTCTGATTTCGAGCTTGCCACAGAAGCTCTTCCTCTCGCTGTTGAGTCTGGCTCCATCGATGTCCTCGTGAAAACTCTCAATGTATCAATTGATCCGTACCAGATAAACCGAATGAAGAACCCAAATTCCTCAAGAAAGGTTCCAAATAATGCAGGCATTTCTTCTCTCCAGGTGAATGACAATATCACACTGACGTTACCGACATTAGCCTTGCATATGTACCATGTTCAAGTTTATGCATGTCAACAGGTTTTTGCTGCTCCAGGTGTGGGGAGAGTTGGGCTTTGGACACCCTGACTTCCAAAAGAATGATGTGGTTGAAGGGTTCCTCAGTTGGGGGGAGTATACCATGGTGAAAGATGGTTATACTTCGAATAAGTTGAAGACTATTGCGTTTCCATTGTCATACCATCTTGTAATTCTTGGTAATTATTAACAAAACACCTATTTACTATTCTGGTTAAGAAAATTCGCGTTTGAGTTTATTTTGTTGGAAAAATATCTCTATAAATTACGTGTGTCGGTGTGTTGTGCCAGTATGTGTGTGTTGCCCGAGCCAATCAACCCAACAATATGCTCAACTTTGACCACGCACTTAAGTTGGGGGAACATCAAGAATCTGCTCGGCTTGGCTAACGTTGACGTGCTCCGATCTAAAGCATGTTAAAATGCTAGTGTTGTTACCAAGATGGCGTGCCTTGGCGCAATGGTAAGTCTACTTTAGTGTGACCTAACGGACACCGGTTCAATAAAAGAAAACAGTTCCCAGGGCTTCAATAGCGGGAGCCTCGTGATCTAGGTTGCTCTGCAATGAGCTAGAATGTTGATTCAAATTCTTGGGAAAAAAAAAAATTTACTACTGCAGATTTAACATTGTTGTGCATGTATACCTTTTACAAGATACAGTGGTCCTACTGCATATGGAGGGTTTTTCCAAACATGCAAGCCTGAGAAAGGGGAGAAAGTGCTTGTATCAGCGGCTTCTGGATCGGTTGGAAATTTGGTTGGCCAGTATGCCAAGTTATTTGGATGCTACGTTCTCTGCTGTGCAGGCAGCAAAGAAAAGGTGAACCTGTTAGATTCACCAGAAAGTAGATTTTAACTCGGGATGACTTGTAGAATGCTAGAAGAATCTCAAGAAGTTCTAATGCTGAATCTGAAACTTCATTTTGGACCTCGATTATACGTAGATTTGCAGAAAGAGAAGCTTGGTTTTCACGACGCGTTCAACTACAAAGAAGAAACTGATCTAAGCTCAACCCTTACAAGGTTAACACGCCCGTAATATTAACACGCATGTCCTATGTCCAAGTAGTTCAGAAGTAATCAAGTCTCAAAAGGAAATGATACTAACAGCTAAAAGCGTAGAACTGATGAACTGTTTGAGAAACACAGGCAAAGGGACTACTCGGAGGGCTTGTTTTAGCAGGTGCGTCCCAGCTGGGATCGTTATATACTTTGACAATGTGGGATCTGAGAGATGCTGAAAGCCGCAATCACTAACATGAATAGCTTTGGCAGAGTTGCAATCTGTGGGGTGATGTCTGAATATACATACACCGGAGAAAGAGTCGCACTGGACATGCTAGATGTTGTATAATAGGATAATGATACAAGGGTTTGTATCGCTTGATTACACGAACATCAGCTCGGAGTTTATCTCAACGACAGCTGATCACCTTCACACTGGTAAGATGCAGACAATTGAAGACATCGCTCATGGCGTGCAGTGTATCCCAAAGGCTTTTGCAGGACTGTTTAGTGGAGAAAATGTTGGGAAAAAGATCGTTCACATTGCAGATGATTGAACCGCGTCTCCAGAAATATAAAAGCTTGCGAGATATCTCCTTAAGACTGGAACTCAACCGATCACCCAAAATAAATGAAAAACAGCTTGGATTTAAGCTTCGTCGTTTAGCTTCCATCGACCAATCTACAGCATGGCCTCTATATGTTTCAAATTCAGAATCCAAGAGCCACAGATATACAAGACTTAACAGCATATTCTCTGGATTAGCATAATCGTGTAATACTACATAGTTTGGTCTTGAGTGGTACAGGCTGTTAGCCAATGAGACAATTAATATCTTGTTAAAAGAGAGAAGAATGCAAATGCAAGCATCCATCCCAAAAAAGTAGGTATTTCCCCACCAACTTAACTATATATAGCCTTTTAGCAGCTTTATATGCAGTCCCCTAATACTACTTGAATAGGGGAACACTAATCTTGAACTAGTGACGATTCAGTGCAGCACAGTTGACTTCCTGCACTCCATTCCTTAGACGCAATGACTTGTATGGAAATCTTTATCAGATAATAAACCAATAATGAGCTTTTTGAGTCTTTCTGCCCCAGGGCCAGGTCTCAATGCAGTAGTATTTGTAATGGTGTAATGAGGGAGGGTTCTGTTTGTGCCTCTCATGTCGAACCAGCCACCTGGGACAAACCCATCAGCATCACGATCTAAAAGCTCAGAGTCAATCTGGTCGAGAACTGCCTCGTTCCTGCCAAATTTTCTGGCAAAGGGGGTATTGCTTCCTACCATTCTCTGGTAATCATCAGCAGTGAGGAAGTGGGGATGCTGCTTCGGAGGATTGTCCCACGATATGAAATGGAGGTCATGGTTCACGGTTGTGTTTCTAAACTCTTCAGCATTGCAGATGACTGTGTGGAAATAACCTTCGGGAGAAGAAAGGAAGTTGGCATAGTACATTAGGACCCTCCTTGGCAGGTTGTCCCAGCCCCATAAACAGAATTCCATGAAGGGGCGAGATAGCATCATCCACGCTGAACCTGAGAAAATTAATGTGCACAGTCCATTGGGTAAGTTCAGGTACCCACATCTCAAATCCTCGCAAGAACAAGATAAAAGAACAGGAATACAAGTAGTTGACCTCAACCTAATCATCACTCAGACTACAACTCATCTAATTTTTCAGTTTTAAGCGGCGGTTGGACAGGAATACAATAACCAAGTTACCTCTTGCTAAGCATTCGGAATCTTGCTTAACTACATTTTTCACTTACTCGGCAAGACTACAGTAATGCATTTTTTTTTTTTTTGCGGTGGGTGCGGGAACTTTCACGACTTTAGGGCACTACTTCTATCCCATGAATCACTCTGAGAGCCATAGTTTCATTTATTTTGTCATAAAAACATAGGATTAGATCTTTCTTTATATTAAAATAACCGTACCTAGCACAGATACAAACTGAAAGGGCTAGTCTAATAGGCCGGCAGGAAACTCTTTCCCTTGAAATGTTGCATATATTCCAAGTGCAGATCGTTCAAGTTTATCATTTATCAATTTGGTACTACAATTAGGCTTTGTACATTTAACTAGTAGTTGCAAATTCTGGTTCAATGATATGGGGAAGAGGATCGGTGACATGATTGAACATGAAGAGAGGATTAAAATCTCTCTTTCATAATGTTTAGGTTGACTTAAGATGCAACCATTAGACTGGACCGTACTCACAGCTAAGGCTCAGATGTAACTCACAAGTTTAGCAGTTATTCCAGCTTTAATGTTCACTAGACTCTTGGCAGTTGCATTGCACTATGAAAACCTTTCACACTCATTTCCCCCAAACCGCCAACCTTGTAAAATGAAAGGAAAGGTTGTGTACTTGATTTCCATGATTGATGTTTAGCTCTCTTGCTTTATCAAGTGGGTTGGATGAGGATTAGCGGCCACACAAGGAAGGACAAAATAAAAATGTAGGATATCACCAAGAAGGTGGGGGAAGCACCAATTGACGAATTGATGAGGGAGCATCGTTCGAGATGGTTGTATTATCAAACATAGGCCCCCTCAATTGCTCAGTAAGGAGAAGTGATTTGTGCCAAATTTCTAGGCTATGACAGAGTAGACCGAGAATAACATGGGGAGCAGTAGTGAGAAATGACTTGATTGCCAGGAATGTTCTTAGATAGGGTAGAATGGGCGAGAATGATTCATGTAGCCCACTACTTCGGTAAAAAGGCTTGGATGATGATATTAATTATGATTTTTAATGATGATAATAATTATGATTTTTACATTGATTAACTAATCATAACTGTGGTTTGAATTTGCTGTTAATGATATCAAAACTGCATAATTGGACGTTTATAAATGAGTTAGAAGCATGGGCTACTTATTCATCCTATGAATTGAATGAGATATAAAAATGATTAAAGATTGCAAATAACTCGACTTAGTAAATACATGTAAACTATGAGTTTTCGTCCGTCCATTGTTCTTTCTTTGCGCCACAAAAGCGAATCACTCTGTTGTTTATTTGCATCTTTTGGATCATCACGCAAGTGAATGCAAAAAATAGATGATTGTTTCAGTCAAGTCGACAGGATTTCTTCAGAAAATTAGAGCAAAGCAAAGGACACTGAACCTCAAAATTAGGACCTTGGTTATGATTGGCCAGGAACTTTAAGCGCTTCACATTATTTGTGCACCAATTTTATATGCTACATCACAATGAAAAGCACAAATCCTCACCAGTAAAAAGCTTGAATGCGGTAGGTACCCTCCTGGTTTCCGAGACCCAGAACACATCTGATTTTTGCAGGCTATACAACCCTGGATCAATTATGACAGGCTTGGCTCTTTGATACCTGTAAGATTAATACAATGCTGTGATTTTAACAATATTGCACCTCAACAAGACGAGCAGGATTTATACATGGAAAAGTTTTTTAACCAAAGGGAGAAGATGAACCACATACTCCTTCCAACCAATGTCGCTAGTATGCTCGATGAAGTTAAGGTCCCGCGGAATAGTTGATAAGGTATGAAGCATATCTGTTGTAAAGGAAATTAGTAACATCTTCAGTTAGAGACTGGTTACTTAAAAAAAATGGGTTCAGCTTAAAACAACCCCCTCCCAACTGCTCCCAAAAACACACCAAAAGGAAATACAGTAAAGCAATCTGAAGTAAACAAATATAGCAGCCTACTAATTGCAGTCACATTATGCTTAAATGACTTCCCTTTTTGCATTACTATTAGGTGCCCAAACATGATTCATTTGCTCAAACGATTCACGTGAAAAAGGCTGCTATGTGCACATGTCACAAAATTATTCATGTACCAAGAACTTGTGAAAAAGAAAGATCTCCATTTAAATTTGTATAGATGCACCATAGTTTCCAAAAAGAGTAATGCTACATAAACACAAATTTAGTGCTTTTTGAAATAATGATGCGGCTTAACCTAAGGTTTTATACTCCTATTAACCCACTGACACATAGTTTTGCATGGTAAAAACATACGGCATTTTCCAACCAAATATTGCAGCTTATATTAACAAGAACTTCAGAACCAAATTGCAAAAGCATTCACAAAACCCAAAACCATTTCCGCGAAAGATTATAATTATGGGAAATATTCTTGCCAAAGCCAAAAAGAGCGTTACCACGTCAATGTACAACAATCAATGCATGAAGCACAATCACACAGACAACAACACAGACGACACGACATCCTTTTGAAATGGGAAAGTATAATGCCAAAAAACCTGTAAGTCAAAACTTCAAACGGTGCAATAAGCAGGAATTTAAGGACTAAACCATGCAATTGCAGAAGCCACACATAAAACCAAAACATTTCAGCTTGGAGTGTAGAAACATTACTGGCACAGCTAAAAAGGATGTTGCACGGCAATGTACAACAATCTGTGCATGCAGAACAATCATACAGAACAATTTATAGATGTAAACAGCACAATCAAATACTTCAAATATCCATTTCAAATTAAACAGCATACTGCCACAAACAAATTAATTCAAAACAAGAAATAAAATCACACGTTCGAAGTATCAAATCCATACCGTCTTGCGTAACCAGAGGATAATCAGAAGCACTCAAGTTAATAAACCAATCCCATTCCCCACCTTCCTTCAACAAAATGGCAGCAGCATGAAGGGTATTAGTAACCATAGTAGGCCCCCTGTAAGTAACCAAATTGGATCTCACCACCACCCTCACATTACCCACTTTCACAAACACTTCCTCACTCTTCACAAACCTCTCCAACTCCATTCTTTCCTCAGCTGGAGCTTCAAGGTCTAAATGCACCACATACTGGTTCAAAGGGTGGTACAAAGCCTTAAGTGTCCTTCTGAGACTCTTTCCATCACCACTGGACCCAGATATCAAGTAAGCCAGTCTTGGGATTCTACTGGGTGGCAAAGTAGGAGAAATGTGCAATCTTGATTCTACAAACACGGGTTTTTGGTGTTTAATGGGTGCTGGGTGAAATGGGTTTGAAGTGAAGACAGTAAAGATTATCAGGATAGTTGAAACGAGGAGAGAAAAGATCAATGGGAAGAACCATCTCTGTTTCTTGAACGGGTTGCTGCTGCTTGTTTCCATTGATTTGTACGGACAGAAAGGGTAGCTCTTTCACAGTGAAGCCACTTGATTTTGGTCTTCTTTGAGGTGTTCTGGGTGGAAAAGAGAATTTTCTAAGAGTGAAGGTGGAAAAGGTATTTTTGTGTTGGTTGTGCAGAGCCGGGTGCCATGGAATCCGAATAAATCTTGGTTGGGTTTGTTTGGATTTTGAGTGATTTGATTTTTGGGGTTCTGTGAGTGGGGTGGCTGCAGTAAATGGACTGTGACTCAATAATTAAAGACTGCTAAAAGAGGAGGAATCATTCTGTTTTGCTACACATTTTCCACGCGCCACCTTGCTGAAAGAGACGGGAGGCTCCGAGCGCATACGCAGGAAGGGATTCTTTGCTCAAAATAAGATTATCCCAAAAGTGATTCGATCGATAGAATGCGATATAATTCTTATTAATCAAATTAATAATACCCACGTTCCTTCTTCAAGACAACGACAAGCAACGGTTTAAAATTGATGTCATAACGAACAATGATTCAAAACTTTTTTGCTGTCAAAATTTTACTCTTGCGTTGCACCGAGAGTATTTTGTACCAATTTATATTGTCAAATTATATGCGGTGATGGTCTAATTTGCATCTCATAAATAATCGCAAAACCGTCACACTATAGGTGACAATTATCTCGTCATATGCGTGACAACATCATTCACGAGTCCTTCTATATATCAGATTCAAAAACAGAACAGCATATACACAACTTTAACTGATTACCATTTTTCTTTCATGGGTAATCCAAGCTCACCATTTTTGCAATACGAACGTGAAGACTATTTTCATGGCGAACAGATTTTTGTAGAACCAGTGAGATGCGCGTGACCGACGCTAAAGTTGTGCACAGTGGCACGATGTAGACTTGTGAGCAAAAGTGGTGCACTATGTTTGGTAAAGAGCATTTTGTGTGTGACTCTTCATGAGTGCTATGTGAGACTTTTTTTTTGGTTGGGTATGTGAGACTTTAGTGCATCTGTGGAGTCTTCAGGCATCCTCGATTTCTTCTTTCCTTGAATTCGATCATTTAAAAGCGTTCGATTAAGAAAGATCATTTAAAATCGTTCGATTAAGAAAGACTGCGTGATACGAAGAGGGGTTAAAAACTTTAAAAAAAAATTAAAAGATAATATATCTAACAGTCACAAATGATCAGAATTACTGATTAGGGAGCACTCGATATGCTGTTTAGATCTTTTAGGTTAAAGTTAATTGAAAGTTTTCTCAACACTTTTCCTTTCTTTTTGTTTTTTTATGCTATGGTTAGAATTTTAACTTATATTGCTTGTTAACATGAGGATTGAAACGAGCGGTCTTAGAGTTATCCCTTAAAGTCTCTGCCATATCTTCCATCATTGGAGTTTTCTCTTTCTTTTTATTTTAGTAGAAATAAAATCTCATTAACGAACGTAATAAGGTACAAACTAAAAGAGTACATACGAATGTTTCGCTCTAGATACAAAAAACAATCAAGAGTGCAATTAAGAGAGCACAAACGTAACATGCTTGGTCCTGAATCTTACAACGGCCAACATAGTCTTGGGCGAAAATAGAAAAGGAAAGTATAACTACTGGTGGAGCTTTCTCTTGGTTTCTTGAGAGCAGAGATTGTTATTTATTCCTTTGCTGGCCATTTGGTGTGACCTTTTTTTATATGAAAAAACGCGTTATATTCCCTGCCCCATGTTCGTTCTTTGAATTTATTACAAAACTTCACAGGTCTCTTTGTTTCAATGTTTGTCAAATTCTTTTCTTTATGGCAAAGAAAAAGAAAGAATTGAAGCATTTTTAAAAGTCATTTCTTTAACTCACCCCATGCTTTTGTCTTTCTACTCACTCCTAATAATCGGACTAGTTTAGCCCGTGACCACCCAAAATTTTACCGAGTCTAAAACTCGTACATAAATTACTAAGAGACAAAGTGAAACAAGTTTGACAATTTCTATAAACTATTTAACAGGAAACAATGGACACGTTTCTTAATCAGAGTAATTATTGTATAGTTTCAAACTCCGATTTCATTCTTTCACAATCAGGTGACAAGGTCGATGTTGTTCTATCTAATTTTTATAAGTAATAAAGAAAAAAAATTCCTATGCTTTTCAAAATCATTCGTTCAATACTAGGAAAAAAAAAATTCTGATCCCGACCATTTAGAGTTGTTGGACGAGACGGGGTTTATCAGATAGAAGAAGGGTTAATGTGAGACAATAAATTGTTATGATATACATCTAACGATCCTAGATGGTCGGACTTCAAGTGATATTTTCTAGTTCAAGAGGAAGGAGAGCAACGCAGGACAAAGGTAGACATTGACTTTCACCACAAGTATCTCAATGGTTTCAAGTTAATAGTTCTTTAACAAACGTGGGTGGGTGCATAAAGTGTCGGTAAGGAACAACTATAATATCCTCTTAACATAAGGCATTTGGACCACGAGGGCCTGATGTGACACTAACAAGAGGTAAGAGGAATTTTTATAATATATTCAATGGTGTCCCAACCCGACAATATTTTCAAGTCAATAATACATTTACAAGTGTCAATACGGCCATGCAGCAAAAAAAGGTTCAGTCTTTAGAATATAATAACTAATAATAATAATAACTAGATGTCAAAAAGGAAAAGTAAGGGAATACATTATCCTTTGCTTTTTTTTTCTTTTTTTTTTCCTTCTTTTTGTTGTACATTGCAAATTGTGTGTAAACATCCTATTGGTGGTATATCAAGTTTATTTCCGTAGCCGAAATTTGAACTCGAGTTCGTTCAATAACGACGTAATTGTTAAGATGCTACAATATAATTTAATCAATATTGTCTAACGTTTATCTAGTTGGTCGTATTGTTGTATTCCCAATACTACGTGAAAAAGTACCGAATGGTTATATTGTCGGGATTTGAACCTAGATTCTGTTACGAACTTACAATATTACCAAAGTGCTACAACAGTATCTCAAGTTCATTTATGCATAGTGGTACCAAAAAAATCAATTGATTTGACTCTTTCTAATCACTATTACTGTGCTATCTTCTTGGTCTATATACTAACTTGATATACTTGGTTTTGATTCTTTGCCATAGAAATTTGATCCAGTTTATGGGTTTGTCATTCTAATCCTCTTAACTAAACTCCTATCCCCTGTTCTATTGTATGTGAAGTGTGAACATGGAGTGTAGTTACTGCAGTATAAAAGGAAAGCAGCCCTCTAAGCTTCTTTCTCTACTACTTTCTCCTATCTTTCTTTGTCATAGCAAAGCCAACCTTGCAGCCGTTGAAGATGGCCCAGAGTGAAGAACAATGAACTCCTCGAGAGTTGATCGAGGACTCTTCAAACTTGGTGACACCAAAGCCGCTATGCTGGTGTAGCAACCTTAACGTTATTGCCTCCTGTCTGCAGTATTCACAACCTGTTGCCTCTGGTCGATACCTAGCAGTCACATCCCACCCCTAGCGGCTGCAAGTTGCATAAGCGTTTCACCTGAATCAGGATTAGGACGAGTCTTATGAGAAAGACCATTATCGAATGCATCTGTGCCTTTTCTTGCAGTGGCTGAAGCCTCGGGAACAAGGCTATATGAATAATCTGTTCGAGTAAGAGGAACTGATTAGCCTCACTGTTCATCTTGTATTCCATGTTATCAATGCCATTCAGCTTGCGGCAGCTCTCCCTGCTTTTGTTTCACATTGTTTGCTTGCACTGATCTCCATACTGACTTGCTACGGAAAGCACAGCATGTCGTCCTTGGACAGGTCAAGGACAGTCTGGGGAAGACCGCACCAGATGGTCAGGCACTAAGGGTGGTGGGATGCAGTACATGGACTTCTCTTACTAGTGTCACCCAGATGCAGTATGTGGTGATACTGAAGAATGATCAATCAATCTAATATTTATGAATAGAACCATGTTTGACTTCTAGTACCAAACGTCTTCACCAATTGCTATTTCTGTTAAGGAGAAGGACAAAAAGTACGTACCAACGACACCCCTGGCACACAACCATCTTGGCTGAACTGCATTCATTAAATTAAAGTTTCATCTATAGGCAATTCACAAAAACAGTAGAAAGGAATTCCTAATTTTGGGATTCTCGAGTCTCAACACTTCATGCAGTTCTTCTGGTCAAAAGATATGAAGCAAAGAACTAGTGCCAGATGTATGCTGTCCTATGAAGGCAAAACCGAGCCTTGCAACCTCTTCTCGTGCCCCATTGCGTAATATCAGAAGGCGGGACTGGATCTTAAAAGAGGGTTAGGGATGTGATATCTGAGCTCCGCATTGGTCGTTAAAGCTTCTAAACTTAAATGGCTTTTTTGGAGCTCATTTATCAATTCCCACAAGAATAAAGCTTATACCGATATCCAGCTCCAGAGAAAAATCTGCTCGACGTAGACAAAAGCAGGAGAAAACATTTCCAGCCGCAGAATTCAGTATGTAGGCTCCTCTGCAATGGACAAAATATTAGTTGCAAAAAGGCGCAAACCAAGTAGTAGAAATTCTCTAATGTGAAATGTAGAAAGAAAGGTGTATGAGATGCCACGCATACCATCATTATCATCTCCCATGTTGAAGTCATCCTCATCATCATCAAAATCGCGATTCTGAAAATTGTTCAGGAAAGATACAGAGAAGTTTTCAGTAGAATTAATTGTATCACAAGATGGATGTAGGCCTAACATAACTACAGTATTCAAAATGACTTGGAATGGCTTATTTCACACCAACGCACAAAAGTGCAACACAAGTTTTCTATTAAATTTACCCCGTCTCCAACAATTGTACTGATTTAGGATAACTGACACGATACAGAACTTCTCCTTTGCCAACATAAGTCACCGCTTCGCCGACCAAGAGCAGGAAAGCAAGCAGCAAAGTTGAGTGCAAAAGTGTGGGAGCATTGATTACTTTTTAAGGCATCAGTGACTGAGTTGCCAACCATTACAAATAAAAGTGATTTTAGAGAACACACACACGTGTTCCCACATGTCTTTTGACAAAAAGCACAGCTAAAATCTTGCAAGCTAAATTGCGCTCAACGGGCAAAAAACAAATCATTCCTCAAACGTTATTAAAATCTAATACCAACAAAAGCAAATTGTTTAATTATAGTTAGCCACAACAAAGTAAATACTAATCAAGGGTAGACTTTTCAGCCAGGCTCTAATCATATTGCTGACATTATGTTCAGGGCAGAAGAAGATGCTATTACAACTTGCAAACTATGTGATCAAGAGTATGAAACAAACTCCACCTCCTATGAGTCCCAGCTACTACGAGACTCAGTTGAAGAAGTATGCAGTACGAATGAGTTTTCAGGTACAAGAACATAATGCGACTAAAGAGGTCCATAACCATTCGGGTGAGAAGGTGGCAACTGCATATGTAACTTATCATAAACAACGTGGATTAACTTAGCAAAGAAAGGTAAGAGGACCAGCTTTAAACTTTCATATCATGCTGGCCTAAGGGAACCTAAGGAGCTAATAAACAGATGATCAATAACAGTATTAAGGAATTGTCCACGTCTCCAGGTTTATGTTCTCCGCACTCCTGCACTCGTGCATTCCTATGTAACATTCCTAGTAAATTGCTTTCTGAACCTCCTCATTCCAGCACCATCTTTACCTATTGGGCCCACATTTTGGAGCCGTGACTACTAAGTCACAAACGAGCAACCTTTACCGTTGCCCAAGGCTCGGCCTCGGTGACACGATGAAACTTTATATCAACTACAACTCCATGGCATATGTAGAAAGCAAAAGGAAAGGAGGTCCAAAAGGTAATCGATGCATGCAGCAGGATGTAATGCTTGAGAAAAACTCGAGTATAAAGTAAGTTTAAAAGTTCTGTTGAAAGACCTGGTTATAATCATTGTCATCGCTGAATTCATCCTCACCCCCGGATAAATCATCTTCTTTTTCCTCTTCTTCGCCTTCTTTGTCTTCATTTTCACCCTTCTCTTCTTGGCCCTAGGCATTTATCACCAAGACAAAAATCAAGAAAACCAGCCATAAAAAGATAACATGACAAAAGTAGAATAACTCATAGAAAACCCAAGTATATTTTGGAACCTTGATGAGAATCGTAAGATAGCACGCAGAAAGAAAAGTGTTTGGAACATATTTACCTGGTACTTCTGTTCAAGTTTCTCAAAGAGATCAAATTTTTGTAGGTCTGCCACGCAAACATCTTTGGTCAGTTCCACAAATTACTTCATCGAACAATATATATGCTTTCTACACACACACACACACACAACTACAGTGTAGACTCCGAATACGAGAAAATGATGTACAATTTTGAAAGCTTATGGCAAAGGCAACAAAATATAATCTTATAACTTATTGTAAGCTCTAGCTACTCAGCCAATTACTCCCTCCGACCCAAAATTAATGCTGACATTTCCCTTTTTGGTTGTCCCTAATTTATCGCTCAATTTATAAATCCTGGATGTAGTTTATAATTTCTTTCCATCTTTGCCCTCCGTTTACCTTTTCTTTTACACTTCTCTCTCTCTACCCATAACTTTTCTCCATCTTCCCTCGCAATACGCAGATCCATTCTCTTTTTTCTTCTCAAACCAGCAGTCCACATCCATCGTTGATCACCGCGTGCCACCCTTCAACCACCACCAATCTCCATTCAACCACCGCTATCACCTCCCTTAAATCACCGCTACTGCCACCCTGACTTTCCTTCAACCACCACCACCCCTGGCACCTCCAATATACCACCACCGCCATATGGAATCCTGTAAGAACCACCACTCGCCTCCATTAACCCCCACCATCGTGGCCTCTAAGTTGAAGATACAAATACTTCATTTCGGATTTAATTTTCAGCGTTAGTTTCATCAGATACTTAATTTAGTCACTAAATCTGATTGTTGGTTATAATTCTTGCCAAGGTGATAGATTGGGTGATAATGGTGATGGCTGTGAGTGGTGGTGTTGATGCTTTTTGACGATGGGTTTCTTGACTCAATACAATACTGAACATATGAGGAGGATAAAGGAAAAAGAAAATCTAGACAATGATTTTAAAGACAAGGGTAAAAATGGAATAACATAAGAAAAGACCAGATCCGGAGGGAGTATTAATTAGTTTAATATGATCCTGTATCTGTGAAATCATAGTTAGCATATGTGTGTCGATCAAACATCCCACCATAGCCCCCCAGCCCACTATCGGTCTATAAGGGTATTACCACCGAATCTTAAACGGCATTCCGACAATTACAAGCTTTTCTCGTCACCCATCATTTCCCACATTCTGGTTTCGATTAGTGCAATAGAGACCTCTACTGGAAGCAACTGTCATGTGGCTACCTCTCACCACAGCTTCTTATTGGTTATCAATTTCACTACAGGTCCATGGCTTGTTTGACCCGAGAGGCGCATCCTTGAAGTTGAATCATATTATCTGCATACGCATGCTTCGTCTTAATTGTCCCTAAACGTTTACAGAAATTCATATGCTAATCGTAATGTGTATTAGTTCCATGTTGTCTGAAAAATTCAACTAGACACGACTTTCTGGACAACTAAAAAAATAGATGTGCCCAAAAAGCAAGACACCGCTATAAAATATATTAATAAAAAAGACTCAAAAGAAAATAAGCAAATAATCAAAATCAACACAGTAAACTGATGACTGAACAAACCTGACTCCGGATTCCATCGCACTCTCTTTTGGGCATGTCGCTCCTTCTTTCCACCTGTATCTTTAGTCAGTCAGGAAGCATGTAACACGAATGAAACATAGGTTGTCTGGAATTTAATTAATATCTGACAACCCACTGCTCCAATTCATGAGAAATGACAACCAGAGATCCTTACATAGTTCTGCAGGAACATATTCATCAGTCACCCTTATAAAGTGTGAAAGTGGGGTTTTTGCCCGGCTCCTTCCCGAATTGTTGTCAGAGTACCTTTTAATTTCTGTGCTGTCCTTTTCTACACACAACAAGTTTAAGACATAAGATTTGAATACTAAAAGCCATACAGAACAAGGAAAAACTTTATCTTAAAGAGCTACTAGGGTGGAGCCAAAGAAGCCAACGCACCACCATCTAAGATACCCAATGCTCACCACTGTTTGCATCACTTTTATCAACTGGCGAGATGGCAACACGATTAAGAGAGAGGGGTGGGTATGGCGGTGAGCTTAATAAGAGAGTTCTGAGAGGAAAAATGGCAGATCCCATAAGTATACGAGCAAATGTTACCTATCTACGTTTATCCCGAGAAAAGAAAACAAAGCAAAGACACCTAAAACTTAGCGACACAATAGTCCTTAATCTCTCCCAAGTCATGAATTTCAACAGAAAATCAGAGGATTACCACTCTGATCACTTATATACATGTTATATAGATGTTTGCAAGAAAACAACAGGACACTCCAGAGAAAGAGACTGTCCAACCGGTGAATCCAGAAAAGGAAGAGCCATACTAATGATATACCAAGATGCTCCCTATAGCAACAAAAGGATCCAGCAAAAGCAGAATGTCTAACCATCTAAGTCTTGTTATAGGTGGTAGAGCAAAGCCAAGTTTAATCCATAGCCGGAAAAAAAAAATTAATAGTAGTAGTGAAAGGCAACGAAAAAACTATCCCACTAATACTTACTCTTTGCTGTTTCATCGTCACCATCAATAAAATAAGGAGACGAATTCCAAAACTTTTGCAACTTAAAACTCCAAACAACCAAGCCCATCTCTTCCTTCACACTTTTGGCATCAGGAAAGTCTTTAATTTCCTACAAACATATAGAGAAGCACTAAAACATCAACTTTAAAGATTGAGCACGTAAAACTTACAACAGCTACATATCAACATCTAGAGAGCCTATACAAGTATATCCTCCACGGTTATTGGAACTCGTTTGGCTATATTGTACAATGGCAGAAATGAGCTTAAAGCAGTTCGAAATGTTCAAACTACAATAAAACGTGTTACATACATTGGATTTTGATTGGTGTGCAGATTTAGAATGCATACTATCCATTTATAACTTACGTGGGAAATTAAGGCTAGTCTTTCGATTTACATTTAAGAGCGGAGGAGGCAGTACTCAGCATCTCTTCACCACTATCCTGTTATATTTTTGGAGAGCTTCTCTCTCCTTTTTGAGTTTGCGTATGCCTCCCTAAGTGTTGGGAGTTTCTTGCTTGATGGAAGCAGGACTGAAAATTTGCGCAGACTACTTCAGGTGAGACATCTTTCTTATGGCAGAACGTATGGCAAAGTGTATGATGTTAAGTCTACTTAACAGGGTAGTGTGGATTCTGGAAGTCCAGTCCGTTTACATGTTATTTAGGTGGCATTGGGAACAAAGGTGAACTTATTTAGGGGGTTAATTATTGTTTTATTTGCTTCCTTTGCTTTGTATTCCTTTGTGGCCATAGTTGTCAGAATTCTAAGAATAGCAACTGCTATTGTACATTAGAATCAACTCGTCGCCCCTTCCATTCAGTATCGGAAAAAAATCACAGTAAGAGTTGAGGAGTTGGTGAATGGATCAAAAGTAACAATTTTTTATATGAATCAGCAAATCCTGGGCAACTTGTAGGATTCAGAATGAATGGCACATCCTCATTCTTATGTTCTCCCTTAAAAGCACTAAACAACTGATATATTCCTTGTTGAGTTCCCCAAGCCTCATTATCGTGAGAAGAGGCAGTCCAAACTTCTCTTTCCGGAAAATTATATTTCCATAGTTATTATGCTACTGCATGTTAGAGAGCTTAAGCATGATGAACATGAAAACTTTAATAGGTACATAAACTTAGAGATAGAACTTATTTGGCTCAACAATGAAAACCACTATTGTTGTACATGACTCATTCTGGATCTAAACCTTTAGGCTTTACCCTCCAATCATTAGGGTGGATGCGGACGATCATTTATCTACTATGATTGATCGATTTCAGTAAATGCTTTATAAAAGACATGACCAAAGCTTCCTGGTAGATTTATGAGCTTCCTGAGGACGTTAAATAGAGGCTTTAAGAAGCATGTGTGTTCTCTGACAAAGTATATTTCCTTACTTCTTGCTGTATTTCTTTTGCTGAAATTGGTAACCATGCTCTGTCCTCAATCCTTTTCAAGTCTATGTAAAACACAATTGCAAATTGCTAATGCAATAAGCTAATAACCAAGATAAGCAACA
This sequence comes from Escallonia rubra, assembly GCA_033065855.1. Lineage (NCBI taxonomy): Eukaryota > Viridiplantae > Streptophyta > Magnoliopsida > Escalloniales > Escalloniaceae > Escallonia > Escallonia rubra. The sequence continues at coordinate 413,980 of JAVXUO010003138.1, read as the reverse complement.
TAGAGTATGGAAAGAAGCAAAAAGAAAATTTACAAAACAAGTATGGGGGGTAAAAGGTAAATAACAGCCTTACCGGGAACAGCTCAAATGGCAACTGCGCAGCGTGATGGAAGCTGCCAAAACCTCCTCGGCCGCGTCCCCGCCCTCTAAACGCCATTTACCTAGCCACAAAACCAACCATAAGTTTCTAATAGCTAAGCACAAAACTGTTATACACCCATGATCATATGTAAACAGAAAGTTAGGCTAGTACATAGATCTCTACATAGACCAGTTAAAGTGCACATGTTTGCATATAAAACTACAAAAATATCTTCAATAGTTACATAAAATTATAAAACTCCGATAATTTAATTAGCCAGGAAACAAAACGCACCCTTAATTAGCACTTAACCAGGAATAAAGCGCACCCTTAATTAGGAAGCCCTGCAGCTTGTTTTCCACTCCATGTCTTCAATCTCCACATTATAGTACGACATTGTTAGTAGTCTCGGTGTTCCAAAATCGAGTACTCTTGTGTTTTCACCTTAGGCCGAATGCCAAATCCATGGTTAAGGTCCAGCTGGCAGGAAGTACATAGTGCAAAGTTGGTTCACATAATTTGAAGGAATTGATTATTAAAAGGCTAAATGGGGTAAATAACTCCCTAAGGTTTACAATTTTTGGCAAATAAAACCGCAACCTTTCATTTTGGGCATTTAAAACCCTTACATTATAAATATGTTGCAATTTTTGGATCCAAAATTGAAGTGACATTAAAAAATCAGAACGGAAATTAGCATCAACGCACATGCAACAACATAAGGGTATTTAGATAGGAAGTTTTATAAAACTAATAAAAACCAATTGGCTATTTTAAACCTTATTAACGGTTTTTTATTTTTTTCCCCTCTTCTTCTTCCTTCTTCTCCAAACTATCACTGATTCGCTTTTTAATAACACTAGCTAGTTATGAACTACACAAATATACTACTCAGTAATGAACTACCGTGTGAAACACCACAGTTAAATAGACAACGTGATCTTCCTTATTCAAACTTCTTCCATCAATATTGCAAACTAGTTACCAGAAACAGGAAAAACTAAATCAAACTAAAAGTAACGGAGATTCATGTATTATACGAGGTATAAATTCTCATATATCGTTTCCATCATCTAGATGCCATCAGCGGCAATTTAACAATCAGCTCCCTTTAGAAAAATCAGCAGCAATTTAACACGTACATAAACACATATTGAGAAAAATCGAAAACCAAGCTTCAACTGAACTCAGTTAACAACTCTCATATATCAGTTGCTCCATTTATCATAGTAAAATAGGGGGTCCATGCGCTCCTTAATTCACATGTGTATTTGCCACAGCCTCGTCTAGCCAAGGGAGAAGAAGGCGTTGATCAGAATATCACGAAACTTCAACCGGGGCTTTGTTGCCAGGTTGCTTTTCTTCATTCCTATGTTATCTCTTTTTCAAGATATATGTATATGACCAAAGATGAACGCCCTTTGCTTTCATGGGTTTCTGTGCCGAACAACTTACAAACCTTATCCCTTTTGGTCTGATTCTCTATTTTACCTCTATCTTTCCTTGTATTTATTTCCTGACAAATTATTTTCTTCCTTTCAAAGGTTGGAAAAATAAAGAAGAAGTTGGGCAAAATTGATAAGCCTTTTCTTCCCATTTTATGCCTTCTCTATCAATGTTAAAAACACATATTATTCGAGCAACGATAGTAACATTTTCTTTCTGAAATATAGTGTTGCTAAATAACACTAATCACACTTTTATGTAACAAGCACGCATATCATATTAGAATTGCTAGAACTTCTTATTGAGTGCGATAGTTCGATTTAATTAACATTCGCGCTCTACATTACAAATCCAAAACCACGCAAAAACAGAGTATGAACCCTCAAATTAGACCGCAAAAAACTAGAAAAAGACCAAACAATACATTGAAAAAATTGAAAGCATCAAACCCATCAGGCCAGAATATAAACATAAACATAAACAAGATCACTAAGTCTAGAGGATTATTACTTGATCAGAGAGAAGAGACGATGTTATCGGCGACAGGCAGAGCCAGCGACGGCGAGAGGGCCGGCGAGAGGGACTTCCGGCGACGGAGACGGCCACAGGGGCGGAACCAGGATTTTTTTTCAGGGGGTGCAAAAATTATATCGAATTCACCAAAAAAAATTGTTAATAAAATAATACCTAAAATTTTTTGTTAGTAAAATAATACTATCTTGATTAGACTGCAAGGATTCTGCCAATTTTCCTTTCTTTCTAAAAAACTTTTTCATTCTGGGAAAAAAAACACACGCACATTGGAAAAAAATCTCAAAATCTCAGTTCTCAACACAAATTCACGTAGTTAAATAACTGTACATTTCAAGCTCAATATCAAACTCCCAATTTTAAAACTAAATCACATTTCAAGATCAACCTCCGCTCCCGAGCTCAAGCTCCACTTCTCAATCTCAACACAACATCAAATTCCAACAAAACAGTACACTTTCAACTTCCCAATTTTAAAATTAAATAGCCAAACAAACTCAAGCTCAACGTCACATTCTAGCACAATTATAAACTATCTATGCACTAATTTATGAATTAGAAAAGCAATTAGCCAATTAAGAATTAGTAAAGCAAATTAACCAAATAATTAAGGTGTTCCGTGTTCCAACTTCCACCAAATCACCAATAATTCTGCAATATATATAATCAAGGCATAATTCATTATTTGGTTTAGCATTTTCATTAGGGAACATAAATATATATAATCAATGCATAATTTCTGCTTACCAATTAAGAATTAACAAGCAAATTAAACAAACATATTTTTAAAATTTCTATATAATCAATTACTGAAATTAAACGATAATTTCAAGAAATTAAACTACAATTTCAAGAAATTAAACTACAATTTCAAGATAAAGAAGCAGCTTACCTCAAGATGGGAAGTAACAGCAGTCAGTAGAGAGAGCAGAGAATGAGAGAAGCTTGCCGGTGACCGGTCGCCGTCGCTCGTCGGTCAGTCACGGCGTCGCCTGCAGGCTGCAGCTGCACAGTCGTCGGCAACTTGGCCGTCGCGGCGTCGCCCGTCACTGTCAGTCGCACAGCGGCACATGCGCAGCTCGAGAAACGATCTGGCGTTCAGATCTGGTCACAGCTCGTGCTCGGGCGCTCGGGAAGTGGCCGTCGCCGTCGTCACGGACTCACGGTCGGAGTGTAGTCACCGGTCGGCGGTCACGAAGAGAGACAGACAGAGGTGAGAGACTGAGAGGCAAAGCGGACGGGGTCTTGGGGAACGGGTTCACGGGGTGCAATTTCCCAAAAAAAAAAAAAAATTTTTTGGTCAAAATTCCAGGGGGTGCAATTTCCCAAAAAAATATATATATATTTTTTTTGTCAAAATTCCAGGGGGTGCACTAGCCCCCCCTAGTTCCCACGTAGGTCCGCCCCTCGAGAGGTACTGCAAGCGATAGTTGTGTTCCAACTCGACGGGGTGGAATCACGGGTCGAAGGTGGAGAAAAGCTAGAAAACGGGAGCGCCGTGTAAGAGGAAAGGTCGAAAGCTGAAGTGATGTTTGAAAATGAAGCTTCCGGAGACGGCGACGGCAAGAAGAGCTGCCGGCGACAGCTGAGAGGTGGTGGAGTCACGGTTGAAGGTAGCGGATAACCTGGACCGGCGCTTGGAGAAGGCTGTGTTTCTTGTATAGTTGTATTTTATAATAACCCGTTTGGACCCGCGGGTCGAGACCACCCATGACCGTTATTGGAATAAGCAACTCGATTCTACTCAACCCATAGGAGACAGGGATCAGGTTGGGGTAGACCCGCAATGGCCAAAAACCTACGGGTTAGATTGGGTCCTACAGGCCAAAAACAAATTTAATATTTTTGTCGCTAAATCCATGTTTAACGCCCCAATGTTCCATTAGTTAGGGCATAAACACGCTATTCGAATGGACATTGCCGAAAATTACTCAAGTGCTTATACCAGCGTGTCGCCTCCTTATATAAAGGAGTCGATAGGGTGCCCCTTGACTTTGGGGTTGAGTTCGTTCCCTTAAGAGAGAAGGGGTGGGGAGGGGGCGACTTTAGCCTTTCCCCTCGAAGGGTTTGGGTTAGGTTCGCGCTTCCTTTGTGTGAGTACAAAGATACTCATACTGGGTTTCTTGCTTCCAAATACGGATCCTGTATGGATACTAAAAATGCTTTCTTCATATTGATATCCAAAGGATAAAGCTTAGAATTATGTTGCTCGAAGACTTGCGCAATTTGGAAAATTCAATTTTCATGTGGATAAGACTAGAGCAAGTCCAGAAATTGATCGGTCATTCTAAAAAAAATCAGCAAATACTCATTTGGTGTGTGCATGGGTAAGTCTAGGAGCAATAATTTAGTAGTTTCATGATAACCAAAATCACCTTTGAAAAATACGAAATCGATGTCTGAGTTCCACTCCTAGCCATTTTATCCCACTCCAGTCGTTAGAAAGTCTTTTAAATGTCACTATATCGTTACGTAATGTTAATTGTGAAACACAATGATAAAAATGAAACTCAGATATCACTTCCTTGGATAAATCGTCCGAAAACTCCGATCGAGGGGCGAGATCGATAGAGGCGCGGTGATAGAGCCGTTCGATAATAAGTTGGGAGGGGGGTATATTGGTAAAAAGCAGTAGTTGTTAAATATATAGTGTTTGATTAATTAGATAATTTAGAAGTAACGTCTAAAAACATTAAGCAAAATAAGGTTGAGTCCTTGAACCCTACCTATGGACTCGATGCCCATTTGTGAGACAGTTCTCGTTAACCACTATATCGATATTGTTCTATAAAAGCATAAAATTAAGACCTAATACAAAGGATATAGAATTTTGTTCTAATACTACAAGTAAACGGACTCACTATATGTCACATAATCACACACAAAGACGAACTCTTTCCTCTTTTTAAACCCCAAACAAAGCCGAATCAATGACCAACTCTACCACCTAGAAAACCCTATAAAACCCTACCCTTCTCCTCAAGTTAAACCCTTGCTAGCGAGCTTTAATTTCTCGGTCAACGATGGCGAAACCAGGGTGGCTGAGCGCCGCCGTGCTGAAGCAGATCATCCTCTCGTACACCTACGTTGTGACATGGATGACCCTCAGCTGCGGCGTCATCCTGTACAACAAGTACATCCTCGACAGGAACATGTACAACTGGCCTTACCCCATCACCCTCACCATGATCCACATGGCCTTCTGCTCCGCCCTCGCCTTCCTCATCGTCCGCGTCCTCGGCCGGGTCCCGTCCGCCAACATGCCGCTCTCCATCTACCTCAAATCCGTCGTCCCCATCGGCGTCCTCTACGCGCTCTCCCTCTGGGCCTCCAACTCGGCCTACATCTACCTCTCCGTCTCCTTCATCCAGATGCTCAAGGCCCTGACCCCCGTGGCCGTCTACTCGTGGGGTATCTTGCTCAAGAAGGACCCTTTTAAGCCGAGCGTCATGCTGAACATGGTCGCCATATCGGTCGGCGTCGCCATCGCCGCATACGGCGAGGCGAAGTTCGACGTGCTCGGGGTTGTAATACAGCTGTGCGCGGTGCTGTTCGAGGCGGCACGATTGGTCATCATAGAGCTTCTACTCAAGTCCAAAGGGATCACCTTGAACGCCATCACGACCCTTTACTACGTTGCCCCGAGCTGCCTGCTGTTCTTGTCCATCCCTTGGTTTATCGTGGAGTATCCGGCGCTGCGAGAGGCCTCGAGCTGGAATCTGGACCTTTTCACGTTCGGGACCAACGCCGTGTGGGCGTTCGGGCTTAACCTGGCTGTGTTTCTGATCGTGTCGAACCTGTCCGCGTTGACGATGAACGTGGCCGGGGTGGTTAAGGACTGGATATTGATTGGGATATCGTGGTCGGTGATCAAGGACAGGGTGACGCCGGTGAACCTCATGGGGTACGTGGTGGCTCTTCTTGGCGTTTTGTACTACCAGCAGGCGAAACTGCAGGCGATGAAGAAGGCGGTGGATAAGGAGAAGGAGGGGCAGGGGGAGGGGGATGTGGAGGGTGGCAGGTTGTTGGAGGAGGCGGAGTCGGACAGAGGTAGCTTGGATAAGAAGCACCAGTTGGAGGGTTGATACTCTTAATTTTATTTTTCCTAAGGTGTATGGTTTTTATTTTAAGCTAGATTTTCGTAGAATTAATAGCATTACTATGTGACTTGGTATTATTATCATTACAGAACCTGTTTCCGTTGCTTATTATGTAGAGAAATTACGATCGATGCTTTCAATTTGATCGGTAACTTGTTGATGGTAATTACACTTCTTAATTAGTAGTAGCGCTTAGATGGACGAATGCGACGATTTTCATTCCTTGCATGGATAGAGTGTATTTACTGTAAAGTTCTGGAATTTGCAGCTTGAATTTGTAACAGGATATTGCCTATTATGAAAGATTTTCTTTCGTGGCTTATCGATACGAATATGCTATATATAGTGTTTGGTTGAATGGAAAGTAGTCCAACACAACCACACACATCCCCAGCTATGTGTGTTTCAATCCAAGTCTTAGTTAGTCCCAGTTGAGGAACTTGGTAATTTTTACCATTAGAAGAACATGAACTGCATGTGGGATCAAGGTTTTTTGATCCTTCAATGGTCCTTCAAAATTAGTTTCTGTGGCTGCAGAACACCCTTTACTGGGTGGTCCACATAATTCCTGTAAAAGATCTCGTGTTCGCGTCCATGCTACTAAATCCAAGTATCAGGTAAAGAATGAAGTGCTAATTCCTTGTGTAGTAAAGGAACATCTAGTTTTTGTTTCTGGACAGAGAATTGTGCACATTTTGCACTGGATCTCTTCAGGAATGATATAATGGCGAGACGGGTGCAGTATAAACCTCATTTGAGCATTTGTTCATACGTAGGAAATTGTGGTACATTTTCGTTAGGTCGTAGTGTTTTCCCGTCCTTTTCTTGACCCAAAGCTGGAGTTGTTTTGGTGAGCACAAGATTTTGTGTTATATTCCTTCTCAGTTCTCATTTGTGAACTGTGCATCTTTCTCTGCGTAAAAGAAGTAAGTGTATCTGCATAGATCAGTGATTCTTTGCAATAGTAGTGATACAACTTATAGTTCGAATTATTACTGTACACTTACTACTGAGGTATCACCTTTGAACTATTTTTCTCTGCGACAATGGTGAGACAATAGTTAGGGTGGCTGTACGGCTGTACCGTGAGTTGATGGGCTGGTCTTAATCTCAATATGGTAGGAAGGAGCAACTTGAACTTGAACATGAAATCAGGTCTTGATGCACCTGGCAGAAGTCGAAGAGGAAGCCACTCTGTGCGCGAATACTTGTGGTGGTTGAAGTGGAGGCAAATTCTCTGTGGTTAGTTCGATGTGCATTCCTTAGTGATGCCAGACATAAGGCAGATTTCTGGCAACAAGAGACAGACGTCTTAGCAGATTGAGCAAATTAAGATCAATTACATCCCCGACTAAAAGCTTGAACTACAAATCTATTGCTTTGATGCTTCAAATTAACCACTTAGAATCTATGTAATCTGATTCTGCCCACCTGATCAAGATAAACCAAATGTAGCACTATTGACCCTATGGCTTAAGCAACATTTGGTGCACCTTATGACATAATACGGAACTATGAACATCTACCCTCTGGAAGAAAAGTTAGTAGCACTCTCCATCTTTTGAGCGTCTTCATTGAGTTTCCGTCTATACCACATGGCGCAAGCAAGATACAACCCCAAGTTAACTGCGTTCAGCACCGCTATAAACCCGTAAAAACAATCCAGCCTGCTGTTGTTAATGTTATGAGGGAGCCAATTATGTCTGGTTCCACCTCCAGTAACTTTCCTTACTATTGCAACCAAAGCACTGCTCACAAAGAATCCAAGTGCAATAGTTGTGAGGAAGAGGCTTGTGCTGATGGCTTTCATTCCTTTTGGAGATTGGGTTATGAAGAAATCAAGTTGGCCAGTGTACATGAATCCTTCTCCAGCACCAGCCAAGGCAAATTGTGGAACTAGCAAGAAAGCGCTTATTGGTAGGGTGGAGACGCTGCTATTCATGGCTCTCGCAACTGAGAGTCTTCTTGCCTCCACAATCGCTGCTACTACCATTGTTATTATGGAGATGAAAAGTCCTAAGCCCATCTTTTGCAGACTTGTAAAACCTGAAAAACAGGAGGAAGAAAAGCAGGAAATTAAGAAGCATCCATAATGTGGTTCAAAACCAACTTTTGAATATTGCCTCCCTGATATTCTGCTCTTTCTTGTTTTTGTTTTCAGAAATTTAACAGCTCTTGCTAAAGCAATTAATGTCATGCTAAGGGTTGGAGTACATTCTTCTATCGGTATACATCATGTTGCATTTGGCAACTGATATGGGCGTATGGCCAAAGAAAAGATGGCCAATCATCTAAACCATCTTGATTATTTTTGCCCATAATACTTGGAAAACAAAACAGCAACAAGAACTTCACGCCCATGGAGGAAAGTAGGCTTCTAATGGAAAACAAAACAGCAACAAGAACTTCACTACCTAATTTCACAACCATTAGATTAGACTGCAAGACTATGCAAGACAAATAATTTTTTCTAACGTATTCCAAAGTTTATGACAGGGAGCAACTCGTGGTATAATTATCCCCAACCTTGGGACATTTTCAATGTCTCCATACCTTGATTTCCATAATGCTTACTCCATAGGGGCATGACCAAACGGTCATAAACTCCGAGAGTGATCAGTATGGATCCTGTAAAGAAGAAATTGAATGATCCTGCTGGGACTTGAAACTTGCCAATTGATCTCTCCATGGTAGCAGCTTGCTGAACGGCAAAAGTGATCATTTGCGCGTGTATTGTCCAAAACATAATTGTTGTTGCCCAAATTGGCATTATCCTGATCATCATCTTCACTTCTTCTACCCTCGTCACCGAGCACAGTTTCCATGGACTTGGATTTGCAGTTCCTGATCCACTTGTTCCACCAACTTCACCAGTGGCAATAATTGCAGCCTTGTCCAAGCAACTGTCATTCAGTGTAGCACATTAGCTTTGCATAATTTGTGCCATCAAACTCAGGAATGTTATGAGGATTTTCTTCCTGACTATTTTCCTTAGAAGAGACCCTTTTCTGAAATCAGAAACTAGAATCCTATTAATTTCAAACTCCTAAATCTTTGTATAATGGAAAGCTTCATATGGCTTATTTGAAAGCAGAAGGTTTGTCACTTTGTTAACTGTAATGGGGTAGCTGATGTAATAAGCAGCCAAAAGGATCCATGTCACAGTATAGTGAACCTAGGTAGTTGAAAATACAAAGTGGAAAAAAATTGAAGAGAAGTTTCATTGCTGATCACTTACCAAAATTGATCAGTGCGACAAATTCTTGACTCTTGAGGAGAATTTTCATATAACAAGTGAACGCTTGATGGAACTTTGAGCTTCCTTTTGCTTGTAGCTGCCACTAAAACTTGCAAAACATGTATTATGGGGCTTCCAACACATTTTTTGTACCTATATCGTCTTGTTCCTGATATAAATCCCATGATTGCAAGAAACATTAAGGCTGAGCAAATTCCATATCCCCAGCTTCTTCCTATTGTGTCTTGTATGTACACAAAGACTGTAGCCGCAAGCAGAGTCCCCACGCTTATGAAAAAGTAAAATCTGTTGAAGAAGTATGCCATTTGAGCTTTTTCTTTCTCGTCTTTCTGATCAAACTGATCTGTTCCAAAACCAGAAACACTGGATTTTATCCCACCAAGTCCTACTGCAATAGAGTACAAAGCTATGAAGAAGACCCCCATTTGCAAACTGTTGGCTTCTTTGCAGTTCCTTGGTGTAGAAGGGATGCAGGGTGGTGGTTGCAAGTTTGGCAGCACTGTGGAGATTGCCAAAATGCAAGTTCCCTAATGCAACATTTCAGTTACTGCCATATCAATGCAATGCTCAAAATGATGCAGCATAGAATATGTTGGATGTAGCATAAACAGTAATACTTCCGAATAGAACTTTATGATGAACTCCATCCGTCTCTCTGAGAAAGACCACTTTTCCTTTGGGGATGTCCGAGAAAAACCGATCACCTTATGAAATAGTAGTGTTTAAAATGTTGAAGGGACAACTTGTAAATTGTTGTAAAAAGAAGTAAATTGTTGAAGGGACAACTTGTTCCTGAATAAGTTGTCTTATAAAGCAAGGCCTTTTTCTAAGGGACAGAGGATCTATTACACTTTGGGTATGGTTGTAAAAAGCTAAACACTATACAAGCAATTTCAATGTAGTCAAATTTCAACGCAACTTACATATGCAGTGTATTCTTGGCATGATCAGCTAGTTGAAAGTAAAGAATGGGCAAAGTTTATAGACATAACTATAAATCACTTACAATTGCATGAATGGTGGCAAAAATGGCTATTGTCCAATATCTGCCTAAGAAAGAGTCCGCAAGAATGCCTCCTAACAAGCTTAGAAGGAACGATGTGCCGCCCCAATTGAATACAATCGTCGAAGAAGTTGCACTAGAGAGGTGCATTGTGCCATCCAAATATGTAACAAGGTTCACTGCAATTCCCATTGTCGAGAGTCTCTCACATAGTTCAATGCCTACAAAAATTGGCACTAAATTAACATACAAGCGTACCGCTATGAGAACCTAGCGATTACAAGAAATTTCTAGTCGAAGACCCTACACAGCATATGGAAAAACCTTGTCATCTAGAGAGCGTACTATATTGCAAAAACTGATATGCTTAGCAAATAGAAATTTGATTGCAAAAAGATTTTAGTGCTGACAAAACAGAACCATTCATTTTTCTTGCCCAGAATAAAGACATGCATGGTTATTTTACTGCAGCCATGGACTAACAGTCTAACACTAACAAATTTCTGATATAATGTCCGTATATTCGACGGCCAAAGCGTACAACAAGCCAAGTGATTCCCATGGGATGCTTGAATATGAGAAGCTGGTAATATTCATCTAGTATTATGTGAATAATTATCTCCACATTGTTACACATATAGTAATGAGGATTAAAATTTTAGACAGAACTTTCGAAATTAATGAATCCTTGCTACGCAGAAATACAAAATTGATGTCGACAAAAAGTATGTACATATCTAGGGAAATTCAATTTAAAGCCGCTTGAGCCCAAGTTAACTGAATCTAGATATCCCTCTTAGTTTTACACTGACAAAGATGCACTGACAATATCCCTACTTATGAAACCATTATGAACTTAGCCTCACGTCCTATATAACATAGAGAATAACTTCTTCTGATCACTGTCCTTCATAGGAGAAATCCATTTTCGATGAAACCAAAATGTACAGACTACAGATGCATAAACAGTAATCATGGAAAGGGGAGAATTTACTTAGGATTAAGGCAGCAGAAACCCAACCACCAGTGGAGGACCTATGAGCAGCAACACCCTTGTAGTCTACTTCATCAGAAATGAAGGTTTCTTCCATATGCTAAAGATGCCCAAAATCTAGATGGTCATAATCAGCAAGTAACACTAAAAGCTGTTTTTGTTGCTTCCTGCTATCTTTTCATGTATATCATTGGCTTTCAATCCCTTTTTCCCTCAAAAGTGGAAGACACCAGTCATAGTTATCTAATGGTCCATGGACGTAGGCTATTAAAGGAATAAATGTGCTTTGTAATATGCTGGTGAAAATCGTATAAAGTTTGGATGCAACCGAATAGTATACTACTAAAGTCTGCAATTTGCGGGTCCAAAGTATATGTTCCTGCTGTGACTGATACTTGGGCCTTGCAAGAGACCCACTAAAACCGTTTGAGCGGTCACGACTAGAACGGCACTAATAAAATTGATCCGTCGTGATTTGTTCCGCCCATGTCACGTCAGTGAACACTCTCGTATTAAAAAAATCTTCGTACGTGTTGTATTGGATTTTAGTACGCATATCTCATTGTGTCACTGAATCTTGCAATCCTTCTAGTTTAAATAGATATGTACCACGAATTAAGGAAGATGGTTGATGTGGTAACTTACAAAGATGTCTAAGAGAACTTGAAAAGGTCAATGGATATATTTATATATGAACAAAATTTGACTCCTACCCAAATTGTACGAATCTTCTTCCAACCTCGTATATAGTGACAATTAATAGTCGCTAAATGTTCATAGTGACTTTTATTCTAACACTTTCAGCGACAATTATTAACGGCACTAATTTAGTGTCATTAAATAAATGTCACTAAAAATATTTAGAGACAATTGATTGTCGCTATATAGAGGGTAATAGGAAGATTCCTCCAACCGGGTTAGAAACGAAATATTTTCCTTTATATATCCACCTGTTCAAGTTACTCACCTGAGATATGAGTCAATCCAGATTTGTTGATAAGATATTTTTGCCAAACCTGTAAGACCTAGAGTTGTACCTTGTATCATATAGCCAAATACAGTGATTTACCAATGCTCCCATTTCTTCTTCATGCCCATGTTCTCTTTTGGTCTCTTTCTTTTTCCGAACTTTTTTTTTTTTTGTGGTAGAAAAGAGAATTGCATTTAAAGATAAATAAAGTTTTACAGACTAGCCCTTACGGCTATACGTAATAAGTCATGACTATAACTGTCATGTTAACAACTAAAGTAGAGATAAACAAGTCTAAAAGGCCTATACGGCATACAACACTACAAAATCAAAAGTAAGGAGAATGAGATCAAATACAGCAAAATTCAGAAACCCAATTCTGATGAACGGCTATGCGGGCATGACAAGCAAAAGCTGCTAGTGATCTCGCCTCCTTGAGCTGCAACCGTCTAGCCTGTCGCACACTGTACTGATGCATACCGGCGATTATCTGGCAAACGTCATACATTATAGGGGCCACTGTATTCGGAACATCTTCAGTATTTGTTAGCTGAGACAAGAGAAATTTAGAGTCAGTCATGAGAATAATATGAGAAAAAATGATGTTGTGTGGCCCATGTAGTTGCAACAAGGAGACCCTTGGCTTGAGCCGAGAGCCAATCAGAAGCCTTAGAAGAGAGGGCTGCTGATGCACATCGCATGCCTTGGTGATTATTGCAAGATATCCCGATCCCTATTTTATGCCGGCCTTTATCGAAAAGAATGGACAAAAACAAAGATAAAGGTTGTAAGGTACTACATGCGCATAAGGAGGAGTTATGGTGGAAAAGGTGAGGGGAAGGTAAAGTATGATGGAGGGTGGATAAGATTTTATTGTTGGGCTGAAGGGAATGGATTTTTAAGATTTTGCTTTGCAAAGCTAAGATATCGCTGATAACGGTTTGAGGTTTAAAATCACTAAGGTGAAAAATGCATTGGTTTCTTTGTAACCAAATGCACCAAATAGTAGAGATAATAGAAGTGGTTTGATGTCTAAACTTGCTTTTATTTTTGTTTGTGGTGAGCCAAGCAATAAGCCATTCTCGGAACGGCCTAATAATGTTCTCTGTTCGGAGCCCCGCCAGTCCTCCGAACCATATAGGTCTCACCAAAGGACATCATATGAAGAGGTGTTCCGCAGATTTCTGGTCAGAGTGGCAAAGCGGACATGCAGAGGTAGGGGTGATGTTGAAGCGAAAGAGATTAGATTGAAGAGGAAGTCGATCCCACATAAGCTGCCATAAAAGAAATTTGATTTTTTGTGGGATTGGCAAAGACCAAAGGATTGACCATAACTTGTTATTTCCAATAATATTACTTCCCCAACGATTCTGACATTGTTGGGCTGATAAGGACTGATAGAGTGCATCATACGCTGAGTGTACTGTGAAAATACCCGAGGGTGTGTGTTTCCAAACCCATTGGTCTTGAATATGATGAGGTGACAGATGGATAGCAGTAATTTTCTGAATGATGGAGCGGTGAAAACACTGATTTAAGACCTGCTTATTCCATTTTCCATTTGATATGAGATCACTGGCAAAAGTCGGTGGCTGATGGAATCGTGTATCGGATATGCTGGGTTTGAAATTAAGATGAGGGATCCAATCATCGTGCCATATCAAAATCTGGGACCCCGTGCCTATTTGCCATCGAAGACCGTCAGCTAGGATTTTCCGTCCTGCAAGAATATTGCGCCATCCCCAAAAAAAATTACCCTGATCAGGGCTAGTAAGGAAGTTGGAAGAAAGGCAATATTTGCCAAAAAGATGAGTGGCTATTAAAGAATAAGGATTCATCCATAATCTTCAGCTAGTTTTGGCTAGTAAGGCTTTGTTACAAAGGCGTGTATCTCTAAAGCCAAGACCACCTTGACTCTTAGGAGCACATAGAGCGTGCCAGTTTATCCAGTGTATTCATTTATGTAGTTCAGCTCCTGACCAAATGAATCTTTCAAGAATCGAATTAACTTTCTTAGTGACATAAATCGGAAAGATGCATACTTGCATATGATAAGAAAGCAGGGAAGACAGTACAGAGGAGATAAGTGTCGCACGTCCAGCTTTATTTAGCAGGCAGCCCTTCCAACCTGCGCATCGAGTTTGGATTTTATCAATAAACTCTCGGAAGAATACTTTTTTGTTTGTGATGATATCAAGGGTGGTGCCCAAATATGTCCCAAATGTCTGAGCCCTATTTATTCCCAACCAGTCCATTAGAGTTGCTCCGTTAGCCGAGGTAGCATTTGGGCTAAGAATAAGGGAAGATTTTGCATGATTGATATGTTGTCCTAAGTCCGCACAGTAATGGTGCAAAAGGTTCCTTAGATGACCACTGGAAGGTTGATGATATCAATTTTTTTTTTCCGAACTTGCATTTACATGAAATGTCTCAAGTCCCTCCACCTTTTACATGTTGGGAATTTTCCATAATTGGACCCGAACTTTGTTCTACAAGGTTTAATGTCCAAAAAGAATCAATCAATTTGATTGATTGGTTAGAGATATATAAACTAGATTGACATTTAATAAGGTTGGAAAAATGTCATAATGTGGGTCCCACTTTTCACATTGCTTGGGAAATGGAAAGATTAAAGGTATTTAAGTGGCTATGTGATACACTATATTAATATAGAAACACATGGTATGCATGGCCTACACTCACGCATGTGCGGTGCACCGTATGCGCACATGGCAGCGTAAAGGTGCACGTGCGCATCATCGTTTGGAGCCCTGAGCCCAGCCTTAACTTTTTGCAACATATTCAGCATGTGAATTAGAATAGATGTGTTTTTTGGACTGAAACAATGTGACTGTTGGCGATATTAATAGATTTCTAATTTATTTAAATTCAAAATTCACTTGTTCATGGTGTCTTTAGTTCAAAAGTTGCACGTATTCACTGTATGTCAGATTGTGATTGTTAAATGACACCTACAGAGTTATTTAACTGTTCGCTGTGTGTCAAATTGTGACTATTAAATGACACATATATAGTTATTTAACTGTCACAGTTAGCTGCACCTGTTGGTGCTCCATAAATAGGGCTGACAGGAAGACTCATTACTCACTTCAAATTTCTCTCTTGCTCTCTCTCCCACACAATTTTTGTCTGTTGATTGCAATAGAGTTTCGCATGTTTATACAAATTTACTACTATCCTAAGTAGATTATAAGGCAGCAAATATTGTCTTAAATAATTTGCCTGTTTTATCTTGGGAGGCAGATTTGCTACTACCCTAAACAGGTTATAAGGGAGCAAATATTGTCTTAAGGAAAGAGTGCTCAGCATTCGACTCAATTTGTTCGTTCAGTTTTCTCTATATTGCCTTATTTACCTACATTATAGTCTGTAATATGTAGCCATCAAAACAAGGTAAAGAAAAACAAAATCTGCAACACTGATATCAACAGCTAAAATTTCAATCTGAAGATGTAGCTAGGAAGTGTGGCATGTTGGACTCAGGTTTTAGCTACCACTGGCCCTCGTTTAACTTGTTTTTGAGGTCTGTACCAACACAATGGGGAGAATCTTAAAACGTTTGAAAGAAACATCGTCCACCAGAACCAGAAGGTCCACCACAACTGCTCTCAACCCCAAGTGTGCCTGTCACAGAGTCTCAAAAAGTGGTCGTCCCAAGCCACAGAATTTGTTCTCATCCCCTAAGCTTTCAGAAACAGAATCAACCGAAAGATGAAGATGAAGAGGACTTGAGACAAGCTACCAATACCTTTCCTAAATACAGTCCCATGATTGACATAGATGTCTGCTCTTTGGGGCAGTATTCGACAATGGTCTCGTGTTGAGGCATCATAGATTGTTTGAAAACATTTAGATTCGAAATAAGAGGACAGAACTGATTGCTAGCATCTGGTAGGCCAGTTCACTGCATCTCCCTTCTTTCTGGAATTATATTTAATCTTTGAGAGTGAAGAGCTACAATCACAGGCATAAACAGAAAAGAAAAAGACGAGCTTTTAAAGGATAAATCAGATTCTAGTGGCAACTGAAAGCCATCAATTGACATCCTTTGTATGACTTTCGGAATACTGCCATGCATACTTGATTATGAGAAGATCAGACTTTCATTGATTAGACAACATCCTTAGCTAAGATGCTTAACAGCTATAAGAGGATTAGATCACACCCAAGTCACTGTGGTAGCGAGGACCAGTGCACGAGTCTCTGTGTCACTACAAGGTCTCTTGGAAGGGTCAGATACACCACTTATACTATATTGAGGAGGATGGCAGTGCAGAGACAACCAACCACAGCTTATATTAGCCTAACAAACTAAAAGCAGAGAACTGGTCTGCACACCTAAACTACCAACCAGCGATTTTGAGTGTGTGTTTAAGAACTAAGAAGGGTGATAGCTTGCAGCAAGTGGATAGCCACATTCTTTAAGAGGATTAGAAGTTACAAGCAGACTGATCAGAACCAAGCCAATCTAAGCCAGATGTACACAGACTCAATCAACGATGTATTAATGATAATACCGGGAAGAAGGGGACGGAACAACCGCAGACCATTTCTTACTGTACATTAGAAACAAAAGAAAGCACATAAAGGGCTTTGGCATCCTAACAAAGCTACTAGCACCTCTCCTCAGCAGAGGACTCCTTAACCTTAACTACACTCTCCATTTCCAGTGCAGGTTTAGCCTTCTGTGGCCTGCACCAAACTGCACAAAAAGAGTATACCACAAAGTTTATAAGGCCCAATATGGCGAGAAGTCCATAGAAGTAATCGAGCCTCCCGTAGTTTATATTGTCAGCGAGCCATCCTTGCCCGTTTCTGCTTTGTGTTATTTTCTTCACAACTGAGACTAAGAAGCTACTCATGAAGAAACCAAGTGATATGGTACTGAGGAATAGGCCAGTGCTCATAGTTTTCATTCCTTTTGGTGATTTTGTAATGAAAAAATCGAGCTGGCCGGTGTATATGAAGGCTTCCCCAGCACCCACCAGAAAGAATTGTGGGATCAAAAGGAAAACACTTATGGGCAGAGTTGTGGTGTTGCCGCCCACGGCTTTTGCAATTGACAATCTTTTCATCTCGGCTAGGGTAGCAGCTGCCATTCCTGCTGTTGAGAGGATGAGGCCTATGGCAATCCTCTGCAAATCAGTGAAACCTATTGTAGAGAAATAAATCATTAGATTCCGTCTTGTACCCCCTTCATTTCAGAATATGAGTACCTAAATTTTAGTTAGTAAGTCTATATGTACTGCGTGATATGTCCTTCAAAAAGAACCATTTTAAGAGTAAAGGAACGTGTTTTCCTTTTCTATGAATTTCCTGAACCTTTTGAGGTTTGAAGGCCATTACCAATTAACATGGACAAAGTGTCATCTGTGACTTCTTGTTAGGAAGTAGTCACTTTTATAGGCTCATGCAGAAAAAGGAAAGGAGGTATCTTTATGGGGACGGAGGATTACATGACGAGTCAAATGAAAGTTAGAATACTCGAAAGGCTAACGTTATGCATTCCATATAACTCATGTGAAAGGGTTGAGAAGTCAAAGGGCACTCAAATTTTGGGACGGAGGTAGTAATATCGATTTTAAGACCCTGTTTTCGATTTATTGTTCTTGTTATTTCATATACTGTACCTGGCTGTCCTTTCCATTTCTTCCAAAGTGGCATGACCAAACGGTCATAAACTGCCAAAGTAATCAATATGGCTGTCACAAAAAAGACTGTGAGTGACCCTGCTGGGATTTGAAAGTTTCCTACAGATCTTTCCATGGTGGATGCTTGTTGAACTGAAAATGTGATCATCTGTGCATATGTAGTCCAGAAAATGATGGTTGTGGCCCAAACTGGTAGTAGTCTGCCCATCATTTTGACTTCCTCCACCCTTGTCACTGAACAAAGCTTCCAAGGATTTGGAGAAGAAGAACCATTGCTCCCAAAATCTCCTTCCACAACAATTGCAGCCTTGTCCAAGCACCTATTTCAAAAGCATGAAGTCATTGAGCTCCAGCAAAAAACTACCAAAAAGACGCTCGAGTACATACAGAACTAAATAATTGAGAGGGTCGCCTTTAGTCCAGAGTTGGCCAGAGTCCTGTACCTCCAACCCGGCCTGGAAAGGAATTATAAATTTAAAAATGAAAGTTCGAATAGCAACTTACTGAAACTGATCGGTATGATGGATTCTTGAAGCCTCCGGGGAATCCTCGTATAGCATGCCAACATCATAAGGAAGCTCCATCTTCCTCTTACTTATAGCAGCTACAATAACTTGGAAAATGCAAACAATGGGGCTACCAAGGCTTTTCTTGTACCTATATCTTCGAGTCCCAGATAAGAACAGCAAGAAGGCTATAAACATTGAGACCGAACAAATTCCGTAGGCCAAGCTTCGGTTTGCTTCATCTTGTATGTAAACAAGCACTGTAACTGCCGTCAGGGTTCCCATACTAATGAAAAACACAAACCGGTTGAAGAAAAACGCCATCTGTGCCTTTTCCTTTTCGTGTTTTTCATCAAATTGGTCTGTTCCAAATCCTGAAACACTCGATTTAAGGCCACCAGTCCCCAATGCAATTAGATATAAGGCCATGTACAAGATCCCCATTTGGAATCCATTGGCCTGTTTGCAGTTGTTGATGACACCAGTGTGACATGGAGGCGGGCGCAACTGTGGCAGTTTAGTTGATATTGCTAGCATTGCAGTTCCCTGAATTTCCATCATCGCATAAAAGTAACTATCCGTAAGAAGAGAACTCAACTCAAATATGCATTGAAAATTTTGATATTTGTTGTGGAAGGAATTTGAAATCACTTCTTCTGTAAGAAAGATCCCTCGATCAGTATCTTAAAAGAGATCATATTGTTCAAGGCAACAAATATGCAGACAATCTTATACTTCTGTTACCTCTTTACAAAGATTCCCCACTCCCTCTGTGGTGTTTAATGAAGATGGTCTCTTCTAGGGGGCATGCCATTAAAGGAAGGACTTATGTGGTAAGGACTGAATGGAGTTTTCATTGTCCTTTGAATTCATTGGTGTTACAGTATAAGTGGAAGGGTTTTTTAAATGCTCACCAGTATTT
The DNA here is from genome assembly GCA_033065855.1 of Escallonia rubra. Classification (NCBI taxonomy): domain Eukaryota; kingdom Viridiplantae; phylum Streptophyta; class Magnoliopsida; order Escalloniales; family Escalloniaceae; genus Escallonia; species Escallonia rubra. The sequence continues at coordinate 394,495 of JAVXUO010003138.1, read as the reverse complement.
GAATCAGAGTGAAGATTGCAATTGTTCTGTATCTGCCTAGGAAAGAATCTGCCAAAAACCCTCCAAGCAAACACAACAGAAAAGATGTGCCCATAAAATCTGTTACAATATTCGCTGAGGCTGCACTAGGTAGATGCATTGTTCCTCCCAAGTATGTCACAAGGTTTACTGCTATTCCCATTGTTGAAAGCCTCTCACATATTTCAATCCCTGTCAAAGATTTTTGCTCAATATTACAAACAAGAGTAAAAGGCTTAATTTAGTTGCAAGGATGAAAAGTTTCACAGAGAAAGCCTAAGAAAGGGAACTGCGGAAATCATTGCCACATCTGCTCATTTTGCAAACTCTAACTAAGAAACATGATTATAGCTTCAATTTGAGATGGTAAGCCAGAAGTACGAGATAGTTAGATTGTGGTTGTTTAACGCAAGTATGATCACAAAGAATATTGGCGGGGTTCATATATATCATCATAATTCACAATAACAAGAACAAAATTTCTGCTTCCACCCACTTATAAAGGACATTATATGTAAGTCCACGACTATTTGAACAGTTTTTACTTCTACTTCCACCCTCGACTAAGTTTTGGAGCATAGTTTTTCCATTGTGAGTGGATGTAATTAAGGAAGAATATTGGACACAATGGAAGTTTTGTCGTCCATTGTAAAGTTTGCGTTCATTTCCTGGGCAAAACGAAGGAAAAACATGTCTCTTTTAAAGGGATGGAGAGAAGTTTTACTAAGGATGCTCAATACACGAAGTGGTATAGTCTAGACACTTCCACAAAATAGAGCATTTGCGGCCTCAAACAATGATTTTGGCTTAGATGTAAAAAACTAGCTCTAATGTGCGGTTTATATTATTAGAACAATGAGGCAAACAAACCTAAAATAAGTGCAGCAGGCACCCAACCACCAGTTTTGATCCTGTTAGCAGGGCATCCTTTGGAGTCTAGAGCATCAGCAACTGTCCAGCTCATTTTTCCCTCCTGACAGAGAGAGAGAAGTTTTAGAAGCTAACAACAATGAATGGCATTTAATTTCAAGTGATACAGCAAAAACAGCCACTCTGCCAAGCAGATACAAGGCCGCCTGCATTTAGCCCTCCCAGACCCGTGACGGTGGCTGCCCTGGGTACAGGGCTGCCTTTTCCTTTTAAGGGAATAGCCAATGCAGAGAGCATAATGAGCCTCAATACTAACCATTTTATACAACTAATAATCCTGCTCTCTTCTGAATTTCAATGTCTTAGAAGCCTGTCCTTTTATAGGCAAGGACTGATCACTTAAAGTTATTCCACTACCAGTTTTTGGACAGATCACTGCTTGTAGAGATTTGGACTACCACATTTACGATGGAGGTTCTAGAAATAACGAAAGGTTTTCATTTTTTCTACAAGTACACAATTTAGCATGATATAAAATAATTGAACTGATGTTGATCTGGGGTAGAGAATGTACCATAACAAAATTGGAATCTTGAACATGTAATGGCAACAGTAGCTTCATGTTATGAGTTGATTAGGAGGTTGTGAACCACAGAGCTCATTGGCTCTTTAGTTGTAAGTGCCTTTTGCTGTCCCACAAACAAGAGCTTCCACATTCTGATTTTTCCTCCAACCATCCCCCCCCCCCCCCCCCACCACCACAACCCCAAAAAAGGCAGTTAGCACAATTTCAAGAGAAACTGGTTACAAGTTCCACGACTTGACGCAAAATTGCATGTTATTGGAGCCCGTCTCCTCAATGCAGTCTCATTTTCGAAGAAAAAGAAAGGTGCTGTGTGCCGACTTGTCACAGTGGTGGCATTGTTCAAAGAAGTGTCAAACTTGTTATGCTATAAAGTTAAAGTTGTGTCTACCAGCATTCCTGATTTTAGGTGCTTTACTTACCTGGTATGTGTATACCAGAAATACTCCTCTGCAGGGTATTGAGTGGCTCAACTTAAGTTTGAACTCCTGGAGCATATAACTTGTCATGTTTAAGCCACAGGAGCTGGTAGTCGGTGAGGTGGTCTCTCGTGTAATGCCTTGTATCACATACCACAATGTTAAAAGTAATTAATTTTTTGCTTTTTTTTTTCCCTTCCCAGTAACTGCAGAAAATTTTAGTTGGATAACTTCATAATGTCACTGTATTGTTTCCAGGTTATATACCCCTGTCAAAACCTCATTTGAATAATTCTAAGAACATGTTAGAGCAGTAACGATGAAAACATGTGCTATCAACAATTTTAAGGCCATATATGAGATGTTATGCGATTTTGTTACCTAATTTTCCAGTGTGGTCTCTTTTTTAGTATACCATAATCAAAAGATCACTTGGATGAATGTAATGGCTAAAGCAGCAAATCCTGCCTTATCCGTTGACACTGAAATAGGATTTTCCATGAAGCCATGGAAGAGGAGAGTTGAAATTTAGTATCCAGCAAGTCTCATTTGGTCTGTTACATGCATGCTCGTACATAGTATTCTTGGCAAGTTGGCAGGGAAAAATTCTTAGGTGGTTTGACCTCCCCGCCAACACACACACACACCGTTCATTCGTTGGTTCATGGCCTACACAACGTCTATCACCATGGCCACAAGGGAGTGACGAACCACCACTCAAAATTCTGCACTAGAGGAGGCATTTACTCATCGCCAGCCTTTATTTACGAATTTTCCAAAGCCCATTTCTAGTTCGTAAAGTTTCTCCGATTCTTATTGAATAAAACGTCAAACGACGGTCTTAAACAAAAGGGTGGAATTTCAGCCAAAAACTTGGGATTGGGTAAGCAACTCCATTGAAACCAAGACTTTGACAAGAAAAAAGAAAACTATCATTCCTCCCTTGGCAGGTGCATGTATGGTAAATGTGCAGTGCACTGGCTTAGAAATCATGCTCATCAGCTACTAGAACAAACACAGAACATGTAGAAGTACTTCCCCCCAAGTGCAGAGAAGATGGACCAGCTCACTTAGCCCATAATCTGGCAACCCATCTGTGGGACTCTCTCTTTCTCTCTTGGCATTCATGTCACCAAACACTGTAGCCTAGTTTTTGTTAAGGCTCCAAAAGATTGGGGAGTTTTTCTTTTTACAAGTGGTAGACAGTGTTCCCACTAAGACACTGCATTTTGGTCTCTTTTCCTGCTCTCCTTTCTCTCCAGATTTTGCAGTTGGATCCACTTTTCATTGTCTTCCATTTCCAACAACCTTCCCACATTTGCTGCATTTGGTGTTGGACACAAGCTTTCTCATTCCCTAAACTTCTTCAGGAACATCGATGCAGTATCACAAAGATCCCCACCATGTAGGTTTACAGTGATTTTTAGATCTCACATGTCTTCACTTTTTAAAGTTTTGAGTAGTCTTTCACAAACTTCAAATTTCGTTTTTAGATCGATTGCAAACTCGCATTGTGAAACAATCCTTACAGGGAAGATCAACCGTCGGAAAAAAAAGGTTTTTCTAGAATGACACTATCTTTTTTTCGAAAGCAATATGAAGCACAGACACCTCATGTAGGTCAGGTGTTGTGTCGGACTCTTGCCTACATCTCGACAGCTCTCATTAACTTAATTCGTGACCGTAAGGCGTTGAATTAATTTTTTTTTTACTTTTACTATTCATACACGTACATAAGGCACTTTCGAAGAAATGTTTGAGGGATGGAACAAAAACACTTTTCTTTTTTGGGCGTCATTGTGGAATACTAAGAGACGTATAGAACAAAAACACTGAATAGTATTCTTTCTTTTTTTGGGCGTCATTGTGGAATACTAAGAGAAGATAAATCAAGATTAGAATTATATTCTCTTCGAAGATAAACACTGAACATTATGTAACACTCTCTCCCACTAGTACAGGGATTGCATCCCTGTACTAGTGGGAGAGAGTGTTACATAATGTTCCATTTGAGAAAATTGTGGCTTTAAGCAAAAGAAAGGCTATCCTCACTTAGGAAAAGTGCAACAGAGTTGTTCCTTGTGATAAACTCAAGTAGTACATGGTAACAGAGCTTTGCTCTAGCCGAAAAGTAATAGGATAAAACTTTTTGGGCTAAACATATTCCTTTGAATTGTCATAGTCGTGGATCTAAATATTCCATCTATCTGGGACATGAGAATATCGTTAATAAAATCCAAAATAGAAGTTGAAACTGGCATGTCAATCTCAAATGTGAAACTTTTTTCTTTTTCTTTTTTGTTGGTAACATTCAATATACACCTTCCAAAAATGTACAAAGAAAAGAAAATTTTTAAAACTTTAATATAATTATTATATATACACTCTCCGTCTAAAAAAATGATCATATTTTCTTTTTGGACTGTCCCAAGAAATTACTCACTTTCCAAATTAAAAATATTCTATGCGTGTTTTTTCATGTTTACATTTTTTTTTATCTCTCCATATGGCTCTGTTTGACAACACTTTCAGTTTTGGTTTTCTGTTTTCAAAAAAACAAAAATCAAAATCAGTTTAATTTTTTTTTTTACAAAAACAAGTGGGTGGTTGATTACCCAGTTTTTATTTTGAGTTTTTTCTTTGGTGGTGGTTTGCGGTGGCTGTGGTGGGGGGTGGCAGTGGCCGACGGTGGTGGTGGCCGGCCGGCGGCGGTGGCAGGCAGTGGATGTCGGCTGTCGCCAACGGTGGCCGCCGGTAGTGGGAGGGTGGTTGTGGTCTCAAAATAAAAACTAAAACTGAAAATCGAAAGTCATTTTTGAGTTTTCAAAAAACAGCCCTGATTTAAAAAACTGATTTTTTAAACTGAAGAAAAAAAAACGAAAACTATGCGCCAAATGCATTTATTTTTTCCAGTTTAGAAAATTGGAAAAAAAAACTGAAAAAATAAATTGGGTCAAACGGGGTCTGAATCTCCACCTACTCATTTTCTCTCTTCTGACCACATTCTTTATGTAGAGTAAAATGAAAAACACACAGTATATAACTTAAATTCTTAATATTTGTGCCAAGTAAAAATGAAGCAATTTCTTTGGGACGGAAGGAGTACATAACTAAAAAAGTTAGAAGATGTCTTATCAAAGTAAACTAGGAATATGTTATCGCCACTTCTTTTTTTCGTCGTCACCACCCTTGTGCAAAGTGGCAAGAACAATGAAAAATAAACACGTTTTCACATAGTTTTATGTGAAGCAAATTAACGGTCTATGCTTATATTAAATACGAGAGAAGGAGAAAAAGACTCTCTTTAGACATAATCAACTACTAATAAAATGCATGTTTACCGATATGGTTCGACAATCGATTATATTTTTCACAATGGTTAATCGTAGGATTAAAAGAACATTAATCGAGTTATTGTGCTATTGAGCATATCACTCGCACTCCAAATTGAACTTTCACCAACACTATACAATTGTTCTATAATCACTCAAAATGGTCAAAGGTATAGTGGATTTGCCAATTCCATCATTTTCATGAGAGTTTTGGAAGGAATTGATCACGCACACTCAAGAACTAAGACCCAAGACTTGTAATAAAATAAGGTAATCAAAAGCATATCAAAAAGAGCTGTGTTTACTAGCAAAAGAAGGTTATAAGAGGGGTTAGTGAGTCTTAAAATATACAAATGTAGGTAGCATCCATTGAGCCATACAACGAGGCTCTTGGAAATATCTGTCAAGACGAATGGCGCCCCTAACCGACACTTGCATCAACCCCTGCTTGTATATGTTGTCATAGCGATCTGATCTGGTCGTCCATTTATTCCGGATGGACACACCACATCACTTTTTTTTTTAGATTGTTCGTCCAAATATATATAAGACGATGCCCCCACCTATGATGGGACATGCAACGAAGTTAACTTAGAAAACAAAGGGATCTTCGTCTAAGTCGACCACATGGACGGACTGATCACCTCTGGAACTTAGCTAAATTATCAGCGCTGTCACTTTATCTGCTCTCACACACATATATGTGTGCGCGAGCACATGCACGGGAAAGACTTTATCTTTTTTAATAAAAAAAAAACTTTATAAAATATCTTGTGCCTAAAACTGGAGCAATCATGAATGATATTGTAAAAGAATATTGAACTCCTTGAACACCTACACGTGTTAATTTTGGTGGAAATAAACAAAATTATCAAAACTCACTTTCTTGGTGACAGAGAGATCCTCTTTTTGCATTACAACCAAGGTAGTGGTTAGTGGTATGGAAAAGAAGAAATATTTATATGAAGTTATATATTGCTCAATTAACAAAAGGTTATGGCTTTTTGGCCAAAAAGGTTACCACTTTAGGCTTTTCCATACTTTACGATCTAGGATACTCCTCATGTCATGAACAAACAAAGTCGCGGCCTTGGCTAGTGATGAACTCAGTTACCACCGGAGAAATTACGTTGTTTTAAGGTCATTAATTCAGATCTCTGCTATATATCAAGTTCGAATGGACATCTATTTTTTCAATCTTTTATGCTTTTGAGATTTCTGAGCAAAACGTTCTGGTTTGTCTCTAAACACATAGTGTTGATGATGGGTATAACTAGCACCGTGAACGTCGGTTTCTACTTCTTTTCATGAACACACGAATCATGCTCGCTTGAAAGTTAACTTTATCGTTGTCGCTTCAACAAAAGTAAAATTGTTAATGAATGTTTAGGTAAATCTCACCAACCACGGTCCCACTAACCACCTTAAAACTCTCGCCCCACTACATCCTTGGTACTATGATAATCACAAAGGCATGATTTCCATTTGTCCTCTGCGTTTTTTTTTCCTTCGTACGTGCCTTATTACGGTTGCACTCCAATTACTTTTATTTATTTTTTTATTTACGCACTCGCATGAGCTCCTCCTACCAGACTTATTTTTTAAATCTTCATGCATCATTCATGAGCTCCTCCTACCTCAAATTCGAAAGTGCCATTTTACTTGTCTCAATCAACCCCCAAAAGAGTGTGACAGGAAATACTATCAATATATTGCAATTTGTGCCATCATATTAAGAAAATTATTCCCTTCGTTCTTAATTGATTGATCGTATTTGACTTGCACGCTTATTTTGGATATGAGTTATATTTTATAAGTTTTTTACTCTAGAGAAAAGAGAGCGAGGAAAGAAAGTTAGTCAGAAGATAGAAAAATGAGTTGGTGAATGATTAAATGTGGAGAGAGAAATAGAATGAAAAAAATATATAAAAAGGGTAAACATAAAAAACACCTATAAAATTTTTCTTAATTTAAAAAGTGATTAATTTTTTTAGAATAGTCCAAAAAATATATATATATATGATCAATTTTTCAGTGACAGATAAAGTATATCATTCTCTAGTACTTGCCTAGACGTTTAAGCATTGATGTGTTGTGTATAGTCTAGCGGGTAGTGGAGCAAGTCTTACAAAGGCAATTGTTTGTTTCCCCTTTACTTACAATCTGGCCTCGATCCTGCGGATCTTATATTTCATAAATTCGTTCCATTTACCCCCCTTGAATTTGATCATAACTTTTTGGATAATATTTTTGGTATAACAGATCTAATGATAAAAAACTATTACTAGAAGTATTTTATCGTTGTTGTTAAAGTTTACGGTGCTAAAATGTATTTAACTATATTCTTCTAGTACAACAAAAAGTGCTATACAGCAAATGATCATATTCCTTAGTTTGGGAGGAATATGAAGCTTAACTTTTATGTTGTTATTTGGCTAGCCCGAGAGGGGTGACATAGCATAAGACCACTCAATCGTTCAACAACAAGAGGAGGAATTGGCTATTGACCGGGATTTTTAAAAGTGGTTCCTTAATCGAATACACATTGTGAGAATATTTAGCGAATAATGAATTATGCAATAACACATACGTCTCAACTAGTTGAGCTTTTGACATCGCAAATATTTCTCCAATCAAAGACAAATTCATACCCCTTGTATAAAACGCAAATTTGCCGTTTGACTCGGAAATGAGAATGTGCTCAGGTAAATAATAGAATTTGCGCTTACACCATTATTTCATCGAGAAGTTCTAACATTTCATGGGTTTAGGGTTTCCCTCGGACCATGTGAATCTCGACCATCATCATTCATATTTTCATGATTACCAGCCAGCTGAGTTACGAATCTCTCGGCAGAACATTCATAAAAAGCTCAAGGACCCTCAAGTACTTCCACTCATTTCACCATGGACACCAACTGTTCGACGAATTGGCTCAGAGAACGAACGTCTCTCCCCACCATTCCATGCTCAAGTGTCTGCACCAAAACCGTCAATCTGAAGCTCTTGACATCTTTAAGAAGCACGTTAAACTGGGTCTTTCTAACATTGATGAGGTTGCAATTGCCGTTGCTCTCAAGGCTTGTCGCGGGCAGCCAAAACTTGGGTACCAAATCCATGGCTTTGCGTTAACATCTGGGTTTTTGTCCCATTTATCCGTCTCAAATTCTTTGATGAACATGTATTCTAAATCCGATGAGTTTGGCCAAGCTTTAACTATCTTTAATAGCTTAGATAACCCAGATATTGTTTCTTGGAATACCGTGCTCTCGGGGTTTGAAAATGTGGAAGATGCATTGAGTTTTGCTTGTCGAATGCATTCACTTGGGGTTGTATTTGAAGCAGTTACTTATACTGCTGCTCTTGCCCATTGCACGGACCATGAAGAATTTCGTTTTGGGACTCAATTGCATTGTCATGTGCTAAAGTTTGGATTGGAGAGTGAAATTTTCATTGGAAATGCCCTTATAACTATGTATTCAAAATGGGGACGAATAGTGGAAGCTGAAATTGTGTTTTACAAAATGCCTAAGAGAGATATAGTTTCGTGGAATGCAATGGTTTCGGGGTATTCTCAGGAAGGTGGTTTTGGATTGAAAGCCATGTGGGCTTTTAAGGAAATGACGAGAGAAGATATGAAGCTTGATCATGTTTCATTGACGAGTGTCGTTTCAGCTTGTGGGCAGGAAAGGGACTTAAAGCTCGGTAGACAGGTACATGGTCTCGCTATAAAAATGGGATATAGGTTACATGTTTCGGTCTGTAATTGTTTAATGACTTTGTACTCGAGGTGTGATGTTGTCAAAGATGCGAAGCTTGTTTTTGAGAACATGGTTGATCGTAATGTAATCTCGTGGACCACAATGCTTTCTATAAATGAAGAAGATGCAGTGATTCTATTTAATAAGATGAGGGTTGATGGAGTTTATCCAAATGAGGTTACATTTGTTGGATTGATTCATGCTATTACAATCAAGAATATGGTTAAAGAAGGTCTAATGGTGCATGGGTTTTGTATAAAGACGAGTTTCTTTCCAAAACTGGTTGTTGCTAATAGCTTCATTACTATGTATGCTAAGTTCGAGTTAATGAAAGACTCGACGAAGGTTTTTGAAGAGCTTGACTACAGAGAGATCATATCATGGAATGCTATAATTTCTGGCTACGCTCAAAATGGGCTTTGTCAAGAAGCTTTACAGACTTTCTTGGCTGCAAGAATGGAATTACAACCTAACCAATACTCATTTGGCAGTGTTTTGAGTGCAATTGGTGCTGCAGAGTCCATTTCTTTAAAGCACGGCCAATGGTGCCACTCTTATCTGGTAAAGCTTGGATTTAACACTGACCCAGTTGTTTCAGGCGCTCTCCTTGACATGTACGCAAAACGTGGAAGCATTTCTGAGGCTCTTAGAGTTTTTAGGGAGATACCAGAAAGAAGCCAAGTTGCTTGGACAGCAATTATATCAGCCTATTCAAGGCACGGAGACTACGAATCAGTGATGAGTTTATTTGAGGCTATGGAGAGGGACGCTATAAAACCCGATGAAATCACTTTCCTTTCTGTGTTAACAGTGTGTGGAAGGAAGGGAATGGTCAAGAAGGGTCGCGAGATATTTGGAAAAATGGTTGAAATGTACTCAATTGAACCATCCTCGGAGCACTATTCTTGTTTGGTAGACATGTTAGGACGGGCAGGGCGGTTGAAGGAGGCTGATGAGATAGCGAGTCAGATTCCCGGAGGACCAGGGTTCTCCGTACTGCAAAGCTTGCTTGGGGCTTGTAAAATACATGGTAATGTTGAAATGGGCAGAAGGACTGCTGATGCTTTGATGCAGATGGAACCCGAGGATTCGGGTTCTTATGTGTTGATGTCAAACTTGTACGCAGAGAAAGGCGATTGGCAAAAGGTGGCGAATCTACGAAAGAAGATGAGGGATAGGGGAGTGAAGAAGGAAGTTGGATTTAGTTGGGTAGACGTGGGTAATAGTGATGGTTCCTTGTATGTGCATAGGTTCTCATCAGATGACAAATCCCATTCACGGTCTGAGGAGATATATGAGATGGTGAAAAGCCTAGGATCAGAAATGAAATTTTTACAGAGAAATGAGAGGGAAGTTAGTAGCATTTGACCTTAGACTAGGAGCCCTTGGTGGAAAGGAATATCACATTGTTCACTTGAATCTTCCTTCAAACAAGAGCAAATTTTTTTATAGCCGTAGGAAAGAGAACAACATTTTGTATCACCAAAAAAGGGAAAAATGTATTGCTTATGTTTTCTCGTACGGCGTTTCCATCGGAACGGATATTATAAGAACTCCCCGTGAGGGTAGCCGTGTATTTGAGCATCACATTAATAGAACTTTTTCCCTTCAAAGCCATAATTACATGAAAAAATTGTAGTCGACGTAAATTGACGCAAAAAAAAAAAAGAACGGTAAAACGTACTTCGATCGCCCTATTGAGTAAGGAGTATTATTTATCCAATGTTTCGAACATTTGTTTCACAGTACTCATCCTTTGATTTAGGAACCCAAAATGGAGAGATCATGTAATGGCTTGCAATAAATGTTTTTTGGCAAGAGAAATGGTGATGAGGGGAATTAAGAAAAAAGGAGGCGTCGTGAACGGCAGGACTCGAACCTGCGCGGGCAGAGCCCACATGATTTCTAGTCATGCCCGATAACCACTCCGGCACGTCCACTATGATGTAAGCAGGTCCTTAACTTTAAAACTTAAAGAACTTTTTCTTTTATTTTGGGTAGACATGAATATATATATATTTTTTATAAATAATAAAAACATACAATGCATGACAATCTGGATTTAGTAGACTAAAAAAATGTAAAACCACTTCAAGAGAGGCCCCAAATCAACATAGGTATACATTGCAGCCACTTTTAGGTGGAAGCGGTATCGATTCCTCCTTTGATAAGCAATTGAGGCGATTGATCTAACCTCTTATAGGAGCTTCTTTGCACCGATATCAATCAATAGTGATTAATTTAAAGTACGTGCTATTATTAATGTATGTGAAAAAGATGGGGTTGCGAAGCCAAGGTATCATCTATCGACTAAATATAAAGCCACTAGGCAGTGTTATATTCTTAGTGGCTCTATTTTAGGCCTATAGGATAGGAAAATGTTGGAGAACCTGACCAATGCTCATTCCATTATGAAAAGAAAGGAGTAAAAATTTAGAGAATACAGAAGCTATGTTACTAATTTGAACAAATGTATATAGTTCACGAAGGTATTAAAGAATTACCAGAACACGTGTGTCCGTGAATACATATAGTACATACAGGAGGAATACCATATCATACCAAAATTTAAAATCTTATCGTTATTTCTCGTGCCAACGAACATCACGAACAAGCGCCTTGCAGTAAATTAGTTGCACGAGCCTGATCATACTTTCACCATCGAAGAATCTCGTAACTCAGTGCACCGCATAGGGAGAGTTTGTGTTTGCTTTTCTTTTCATAGTGTGGGAGAGGGAGAGGGAGAGAGAGAGAGAGAGAGAGAGAGAGAGAGAGAGGTGGGTGTTGATCATCGTGTCCCTCTCAATTTTCTCCTTCCCTTGTTTTTTTTTCATAAATAATAAAAAAATCACTAAAAGAGGGTTTCACAAAGTCGGCTATTTCACAATTAACAAAGTACATAATCAAGTAAACATTTAAACCTAAAGTTTGCCAACTTCAACGAAGCTGAATGTATAAATAAATCTCTAATCCAGGAGGATTCCAATCCATAGATATATGTGTTCTTGCTTTGCTGGAAAAAGTAGCCAGTGAAATTGCTTCAGTTTGTAGTCCCTTAATTTTTTGGTCAATCCCACAAGAATAAAAAATAGTATACTAACATAACATATATCGTATAACATCGACACGGCTGCTGCACTAATCATTTCCATTCTTACCATCTGATTAAACAAGCGATTTGACTTGGTATACATTATGATATGCATGAAGTTCTCATGCTTCATTCAATTCAGAGCCTTCAAAACTACTAGTGCATGTGATGCAAAAGGGTCTGTTGGATCATAAGAAAAAGTTGATAAGCTATCCATACTCCCAAAGGTTGCATGATAGAGATTCCCACTCGAGATCTCAAATAGTGTTGTTAGAACTTGTATCGAACACTGATAAAACTTATCTGATCTTAGGCAGTGAAGGAAAGTAGAGTATAAATTGTAAGTTACGGCAACTTGATTCACTTCTTTCCTTTCGAATATCGGTCTGAGAGACCCTGTTGGTGCTGTTTGGTTCGTACTTGTTTTTGTCAGATTTTTTCAGATGGCGTACGGTAGATGTTAAGATTTGGTCATGATGTTCACGGAGCAATACGTGTCACCTTAGAATGATATTTCATTACTATGTGGCCAAATACACCAAAGAGTTGAAAATATGTTGGTTATGATTTTGGATTGTATAGAGCAGAAGCATTTCCTTTGGTCATCCATAAAATTAGCCACTCAAATGACTGGAGTGATGGTCTCTCAAACTTTATGCCTAGATCCAAATCAAACCACACTTGTCGTAAAGTTGGACAAAGAAGGATTATTTAAAGCAGGTTTTGGGGCAACTTTGACAAAAAAAACACATAATGGTCTTCACCAATGATAGTGAATCTAACAAGCCTGGACTAGTTAGGCAACTGTTAATTAAGAGTTGACAAATGAACAATTGAATTTTATGAGGAGTCTAAGGGGCCGTTTGACATGATTTTTTTTTTTGCTCTTTTTTTTTCAGTTTTAAAAATTAGAAAAAATAGGAGTGTTTAGTAACACTTTTTTTTTCAATTTAAAAAGTGGCTTTTTAAATTGTAGAGTAAAAAAAAGAGGAGAAAGCTCTTTTTTTTTTCAATTCAAATTTTTTTTTTTGAGACCTCCACCACAACGCACCCACCGCCGCCCGATAGCCACCTCTGGCAGCCACCACTGCCGCCCGACAGCCACCTCCGGCCGCCGACAACCACCACCGGGCGACAGCCACCTCCGACCACCAACAGCCACCTCCGGCCGCCGGCAGCCACTGCCGCGACAACCGCCTGCCGGCGACCACCGCCGGCCACCACCACCGTCGACCACCGCTACGCCCCACCACCGCCATCGCAAACCACCACAAAAAAAAAGTCAAAATAAAAAGGGTTACCAAACACCAAAAAAAAAAAATTTGGTTATCAAACACCCACTTGTTTTTGTAAAAAAAAATTAAATTTAAACTGCTCTTTAAAAACTGAAAAAAAAAAAAAACTCTGTCAAATAGACCCAAGTTTCCAAAGACAGTTCCAAATTTTAGACCAAATATCCTTCTAAGGTTAAAGGTGGGTTTTACAACTTCAATAATGCTCACTTTCTGATTATAAAGAAGGTTATAAACTGATGCAACCAAAAAACGACCAGGCATTCCAAATAAGTTTGTCCGCATAGTTGCCTTTGGATATAAGAATTCTAGTAATGAAAAGGGAGATGCTACCAAGGAATAATTGGTCTAGAATTTGACACTCTCATTCAGAGTCATTGATGAGATCAGCCAATGAGTTAATTGGAGTACTTAGGGGATAATAATCTCTTACCAAAAATCCTCTAACATAGAAATTATGGAGTCATTTCCAATTTGCCATCTCAGGCCTAACTCCAAGGTGTGCTGACCCTTTGAGAATTGCACTCCAAGAGCCACAATATTAACTTCTAAAAACTAGGCTTAAGTGCTTCTGGATTTTTAGAATCCTCTTAACTAGTTTTCATAAGAAGGGTGCAATTGAAGAGGTTTAAGCTTTTAAAACCCATGTCACTGTTTGATTTGATCACAAAGCGCAAATCAATTTACGCAATAAATCGATTGATTTCCTTTGCTGAAAATGCTATCTAGATATTTGCAGTCAAAGATTAGAAAATTGAAGACCTACATATGATAAACAATAAGAGAGCATAAAACAGATTTGAAAAGGATGGATCGACCTTCACTGTTTATGGTAAGCATTTCCATCCCGCACAACAAAGTTGGACCCTTTGAATCAAGTCTTTGAAAACTTATTTTCTGTTCGTAATCGCATCTAAGCTTGTTCCCAAGTAAGCGCAAAACTTCGTCCCCTGGTGGGATTCCAAATAAGTATCTGTTCCAGGGTTCAACTTGGGTTTTGCAGCTTCAATAATGCTTGCTCTCTGATTATAAAGAAGGTTACAAGCCAATGCAACTGACCGAAAAAGAAGTTTGTCCAGGTAGTTGCCTTTGGATAGAAGAATGCTAGTAATTAGCGAGGAAATGTCATTGAGGAATAGTTGGTCCAGAGTTTTATAATCCTATTCAGAGTCTTTGATGAGATCAACCAAATGAGTTAACTGAAGTATTCAGGGGTTAATAGTCTCTTAGAGGCCGTTTGGGATTGATTTTCAAAAGTGAATTAAAATTAAATCAGAATCAGTTTCTAAAACCAACTTTAATCCATTTGAAGTATAACAAATTAAAGTTGTTGAAAGTGTTTGGATAAAAAGAAGTCAAAGTAGGTTTAATGTGGCAAAATTACCATATAATGTAAACAAATTGAAAGAGAGCATTTAATGCCTTTTATATGTGAGGATATTTTGGTAATTCCCTTGGTCAAACCTGATTCTCCGAAACTGATTAAATTTTAATCCTAGAAAACGAGGATTATAGATTTAATCAGTTTTGAGCACATTTGAGCAGATTTAATCAGTTCACTTTTTTTTGCCAAACACTTCAAACCTGATTTAATCTGGATTTAATCAGGTTTGACCATTCTAGAATCAATCTAACAGTCTCTTAATACTGTAAGTGGGACTTCATGCAATCAAAAAACCTTCGAACATAAATGAATGAATCATTTCCAACTTGCCATCTCAGGCCTATCTCAGGGTGTAACCTTGAAAAAAAAGAATGGATCATCTGCACACTGACAACAGATGATTAATAGGAGGAGACGTGGACCTGGTTTGATTCCAATTAATCCTTCCAACTCTTGCCCTCTAAGAAGGTTGGATGATATAAACAGTTCTGCATATAAACTGAACAAATGTGGGTATAGAGGACCTCCTTTTGGGCTATCAAGACATTGCCTATGGTAATGCACAGGCTGATAGGTCTATAATTACTTGGAATTGCAGGCTATTTCACTTTTGGAACGAGAGCAATTAGCTTAAATCTAGCATTCAAAAAAGAGAAAAAAAAAACTTAAATAATCTCTCGGCCCACATCTGGCCGGCATCTTTGGTACACAATCGCTTGAATTCCATTTGGAAAATCTTGGCTCACATAGCGAGAAATATTGTTTGGGTTAAACACGTTAGCGAAATGATTCCATAAAACAGATTCATGTTTGGTCATGCACTGAGAAGAAGGTACCAAGATGCTCAGAAATGTTTGATATGTGATTTTTGCCCCTTCTAATGGTTGTTAAGGCATGAAATTTTTTTTGCATTGCGATCACCACGTTTCATCCGTTTCATCTAATTTTATTTTTTCCCCCTCTAGAATAATCAAAACTGCAATTTATATGGCCCGTCGATAGATGGTTGGACAGATGGAAGAAACTGAGTTGCGCTTAGGATAATTTTCACCAACTTCGTATTTCCTACACAAAATTGTGAAGAAAAAAGGTATACTTGGGTTTATATTTCCCACCCAAAGAGAGCTCTTAGACATCATTAGAAATTAATAGACCAAGTCAGGTGCAGTAATTGGTACAACCAGCAATCCAATCTTCGCTTATAGTTGTGCAAAACCATGGCCTGTCATGATGCTTAAAATTTCCTGTATGAAGCTAAAACAGCTCTTTTATATATGCAATTCTCATCAATTATCCCAAAAAAAGAAACAAGACAGGATCCGATCAAAAACATAAAGATGGTAGATCAGAAAGAGCTACAAATGTAGAAAGTCTCAAACAATGGTGATGCTACTATGCGAGAGTGCTTCAGATTTCCAAATGACTGCTTCTGTAAGATGTTTGAGACGTTATAAGAAAGCCATTGCCCGTGCACACATAACTTTTGTCGAAGTACACTCGTTGCATACCTGCTTTGGCAATAGGGCTAGCGCCAACGTATTTCTTAAGGTAGTTGCCAGCATAACAGGAAGCGAATAAGTAAACTGCAAAAACTATCCATAAACAACTTATGAACTGAACAAAATCAATCCCCACTTCTGACTATTATGATCCCAGGACAGGTAATATCCATATTGAGTTGCAGCTCATAAGTAAAATAAAACCAAAAAGTCCTTTTTCTAGTAGTACAATTTCTTCCTCAGTCAAAGCCTCGTAGATCGTGACTCAACGATCTAAAGGCCCATCACACCAGGTAAATCCTCCATATCTTAGATCAAGAGCTTCTCAATTGCATCCTGTTTTCCAGAAAACATGCAGAATCAGAATGAAACAGTTATTGGAAATAGTAATAAAGATCGCAAATAGCAACATGATAGAATGAAAGGTACCTTTTTTTTGATAAAGATCGAGAATAGCATTGATAAAAACGCTTTTTTAGCGATTACAAGAATGAAAGGTACCTTGAGTTGTTGAATTTGGGATTTTAGTTGACTCCCCTCGTTGCTCGTTACTGAACATGCAATGACAGGTCTCGTAACTCCACATGCTCGCCCAAGTGCTTGCTTTGACGGGACAAAAACATAGGGCACATTCTGCAAAATATACAGCATTAATTTGCATCTTAATCTGTAATACAGTCCAGTTAGCATGTTATTACACAAACCATTTTCTATAACTGCCAAAGCTACAGAAGTATCATATGTCAGTAAGTAAGTAGTAAACCATCCATTTCATTAATGAAGTTTTAAGTTTGCCCAAAAAAGGTTTAAAATCTTGAAAATAACTGATTTCAGCAAGGAGCATAAATATATCAAGGGAATGTCTATTTCCACAACATGTTACGCTTTTCCACATCCTAGTTCGTTGCTATAAGATTTATGTTCTGTCATTAATGCACTTTTTATCGACAAATAGACAGTATGGAACAGCATATAAGGTGACGCTCCCACATATCAATAACAAGATACAGAAGCGTCTCATAACAATGGCACAACAGGCTTCTCGCTTCTCACAGAAGGTGACTGTAAAGCATGATATCAACAATCCACCTCAAAGAACAAAAATACCAATTAGTAGAGGTCTATACAACGCCAATGGAAGCAGAGGGAAAACCGGTGCTACTTTAGAAAAGGCAAGGGAGGTCCTTGTATTTAAGGCAAACCACAAGGGAGGTCAATGTAATCGACCCTTACTATCTCTGGATTTTTTATTTTAGTTTTACTTGCTTTTTATTCTGGAATGCTATTTCAGTCGTCGAGAGCCCACCTCTTCCTACTCTAATCCACCTAGTATTTTACTCTCATTTTGTCACGTCTTCCCAGCCCATCAACAAATTCCCACACCTAGATCATAGATGTCCATGTATAAACAATTTTCAGCATATCTTCTATATGTTGATGACTGAACCAATTCCTGAACAGTGGAAGATAATTTGGTTATCCAGAAAGGCTGGAACGCTGAAAAATGTGAACAAAAACACTTCGCTTGAATTGTATCAAGGGGATCAAATTATTCTATCAAGGGACAAAGGCAAACCAAAGACATCAAATGATGCGGAAAACACGGGAGCCATGAGCAGTTTACGTCATTCTAATCCTTTTTGAGGTCGAACATATTGACCCCAAAGCCTCGTAGACATATAAATTAGACCCTCTTTTAGCAATTTATTGATTACATATGGTAATGACTAGCTAGTCTGGTCAACCAGGAGCGACGATAACCAAGATCCTTCTCAAGCCAAGAAACGCCACGCATGAACGCAAGAGTACTTAATAACAACTCTACTGACATTTAAAGTCTGAGGAGAGGAGGGGGCAAACATAAAACTTTAGGAGTTTACAAATCTGAATGAACATTTGCTTCATGTATGTACATGATTAAAAGGGATGGAAACTCTGTTTTTTGTTCTCTTCCATGCCTCTAAAGAGAGGAGATATCACCAAGACTTCTCCTAAACCTTTTAACTGAATTTTTTGCCTTTACCTAGAATCATCTCATCCAGTTCGTCGCGAATAAAAGGACTAAAAAATGCATTGTAACAGTCCTATATACGAATTTGCATAACAAAAGAGTAAATCTTTGAAACATAACAAACTTCAAACAATTAAAATTTTCTGCCTCTGCCAAAAATTCCGTGATAGATCGGACGGATGCAAATAATGTCCATATAATTGCCCCTATTTCCTTGACCCTCTTGCACCTCAGGCTATTCATTTTTTAAACACAAACTCTTTAGATTCTTGTTTCTACAGGCAGTTGCGTAAGATATAGCACAAAAATTAGTACTATATGGTACCAGGGCATCATGGTATCTAAGCAAGAGACAAACAGAAAATTCGGAAGTTCTATTGCCTAAAAGCTTGTAAGTACAATCCGATGGTGATGGTACCCGTCGTGAGATCCAGAGAATGGCACATCTTAAGCCTTGGTAAAGACAAATTGTGTACAAAGTATAGCACAGGCCTATGTGTAGAAAGGTAAAATCTATTTGGGCTCCAATATCCCCAACGTTCAGCTGCCTTGTAGTTGTAGATAAGATCATTGTCATTTACAAAACGAAAAGAAAGCAAACAAGCAGCCATATCCAAGCAATGCTATATGTACTTGAAAAGCAGAGGTAGGATGGGAAGCATAATCATCCAGTTCATCTTATCCCTACTACGAGAATATGTGTACAGCTACCAACTCATATTATCACCTACAGATTTTAGGTATAATGGAGACGTTTGACAAGAATGACACCATTTCCTGAGTAACCAATCTCCAAAGAACGCGGGCGTCTTTCATGCACATTTTTTAACAGTTTTGTCAGGTAGATTTCCTAATTCATAACCTCACCCAAAGTTTGGAGTCCACAAACACGTGATACATCCACGGCAAACATAAATCACAAACAGTTCTGTAAAACCACAATGCTCAGATTATACCAAGAGCAATGCAGAAACAAGGCAAAATTTGTATTGTTTTAGTGGTCCTCTCATACCAACTTTAAAGCCAAACTGATCGCCGATTGAAATAAGCAAAGTAAACAATCACATCGTACTCGTTAAAGAAAGCAAATCCTGTAGGCAATTTCACCCATGAAAATATTGACGTGTATGTAAATTCCAGAAGAGTACCTTATCTTCAGCAAGGAGGGGGAGATGGAGAAGAATCTCAAGTGGCTCAGTGTCCGCAGCCATTACCACAAACTCAGATATACCCCTGTTCAGGGTTTTTGTTGCTGGAAACAAAACTCAAGTTAGACAAACTGAAGATACCCATGAGTCGATTAAATCATATACACGTAGGATTGCACTTTCACACACACCCACAAACAGACACATAGGGGTGCAGTGCTGTAATTTGAGAGGCAAAATCCAAATCATACATTGAAAAAACAAATTGCCAAAATAATTAACATTTACACCCTCACAAACGTTGATAAATCTCTCTCTCTCTTGTAAGTACCTCACTAGCACCCTTTTTAAACCGTTTGTAGTTCCCTTCCACACACCCGCCCCGCGCGCGAGTGTGCACACAACTATATCAGTAGATTGTATGGTGTTGATAGCCCAAGAAACAGCTGTAATTTGACATGAAACTAGGCAAACCCAAATAAGACACATAGAACACCTAATGCATATACACATAAATTCACACTACTGCACAAACACACACAAGCACAAATACACATAAGCATTACCTACTGTAATAGTGTAATTACCGTCATTAGTACCCTTTTTAAGCTGTTCTCAATCGCCCCTTGAGCACCCTTACACACAAAAACAAGCACACAACACACGCAACCCCAAAAGTGCTATAGCTTGAGGGAAAAACCCCAATCAGACAAACTGAAGGCCCCCAAGTGCCAGAATCAATGCACATACACAAACAACCACGATTTCACACAAACACACGTGCACATAACCATTATTCACCAATCACCTTCATTGGCACCCTTTTTAAGCTGCTTGTAATTAGCAGCCTGCTGAACGAGGTCCATGATCGTAATTGTCAACTGGGCATCCGCCAAAGGATACGCTTTCGGGTTAACTGCTTCACCTGTCTGCAAATATTCGTATACAACAACAATAAATTGACCCCATTTTTGCCAATAAGAAGTGCCTTGCAAGGATTAATACAACAATTGAACGCAGTCAATATCTACAGAGAGTTACAAAGAATTACCATTGTTTTGTTAGTAGCGGCAAAAGGGAAGAGGCAACTAGGGTTTTGTTCAAGTGGGTTTTGGTACAAACGAAAGGTCTATATATGTATTCTGGGCCTTAAGACGGTGTCGTATTCATACAAGCAAAACTGTAAACTGTTATTTCTTCTTTTCCATATGCTTCTTTTTTTTTCTTTTTTTCAAATACTAATGATATATACATGAAAAGTTAGGTTACAGGGATCCGCAAGGCAGAACTCCAGCGTATATATCAAAAAGCAAAAGGAAAGTAATGTCGTCCGAGGGTGGACAAAGTAGTAGATACAAAAGAGTCGAGACTAGAGGCTTTAGCTAATGAGTCAAGTACCAGATTAGCCTCGCAGTAACAAAAGGCTAGTTGAACGGTCGAGTACTGGTAGAATAGCATCAGGCAATCGTGGAGGAGGGGAAGGTGCCACTGGCTACGTGCTTGTGTACCTGCGAAGATAATTCAAAGCAACAAATGAATCAGATTCGATAATAATATGTGTGAATTGGTGATCGTGTATGATGCTGAGTGCGCGACGTATGGCTGATAGTTCTGCTATTACATTACTAGCAGAGCTAATGTGAATAAAGAACCCACCCAAGACATTACCCCAGGGGAGGACCCAGCCAATGTGGCTGAAGGACCCCGGGGGGGGGGGGGGCAATAGCCAAGAAAAGAGTGATGAAAGAGCGGAGCGGAGTTGAGCAAAATGAAGAATGATATGGCAGTTAATCGGTTGATGGCGGAAAATAGCATTATTGCAAGCAAGCCAAGTGTGCCACAAAATGAAAATAGCATCGTGTGTGTGTGGGGGGGGGGGGGGGGTGATCGGTGTCAAAAGGAATGGAAAGGTGAGTTAGGACTTGAAGCATCGTTATCGGGTTGTAGCATGAGGAACTGTAAAGCAGAGAGAGTTTGATGGAGTTGTTGGGAATGAGGACAAGTGGTGAAGAAATGAGTTGAACCGTCGACCGCGGCAGAGCCAAGGAACACTACGCAGTAGGGGCGATATGATGGTGGAAGAGCGTAGCACTGGTAGGCAGACGATTGTGGAAAATAAGCCATAGGAAAATCTAGATTTTAGGTGGCAGGGGCAATTTCAAAAGGCCATGCCAAGGTAAGGAGGGCCAGTGGGACCTGCCTTGTTGGGAACGTAAGAAAGCGTAGACTAATTTAATAGTGAAGCCGTTGTGGTCAGTATATTTCCAGAGCAAATGATCGGGTTGTGGGGAAATGGAGAGAGGTAAGTTGTGGATGAAAGATAGGACGTAATAGGGAAGTATATTTTCAATATGCTATAAATTCCATCCACGATCGGGCACAATGAGGGAATTAACATGAATATCGGGGAGTGTGGCGTGTAGATGTGACGATACAAGGTCGCGGAGAGGGTAATCAATCACTGAGACATCATTCCAAACGTGCACTGACAGACTAGTCCCAATTTGCCATCGAAGGCCTTGACTTAAATGTTGGAGCCCTGTAAGGAGGCTGAGCCATGCCCAAGAAGCGCAGGTATTTACATGCACGTCGAGAGGAGAGGAGTGAGGGAAATACTTAGCTTTTAAAACATGAGCCCATAGGGTATCTGGGAATTGTAAGAGAAACCAGACGAGTTTCATCATGAAAGCTTGATTCACTATACGCAAGTCTTTATCACCAAGCCCTCCACTAGCTAGTGATTGGCATATTGTGTCCGATTTGATTAAAGCTGGGCGTGAATGACCGTTGAACGACCCCCTAAAGAAACGACGAATATGTTGTTTGAAAGCTATTAGGTAGCCTGAGGAAGTTGGTATGTTTGCATTAAATAGTTTGGGGCGGGAGAAAGAACATACTTAATTAAAGTGGCGCGGCCGCCATAGGACTAGACGCGTCCTTCCCAGGATTGGATAGCTTGGAAGGTGGCACGAGTAACGCGACCTGCGATAATAGGGAGGCCCAAGTACTCATCATGACGAGAGGCGTGAGGAATTTGGAAGATTCATGCAATGGCACGACGACTATTACGAGGTACGTTAGCTAAGAACAGTAGAGAGATTTTTTGAAAGTTAATCGGAGGTCCTGTTGGTGTGCTGAATTCATCTAGTAAGGTCAATACGCGATGTGCAAATGTACAATCGGCACAAATGAAGTTGTCTGCGAAGCACAATATAGGAATGGCTAACCCGATACGGCTAGCTTTAAGTCCGGAAAGATAACAATCTTGATGGGCTAGATGAACAGAGCAAATGAGCATATCCATACAAAGGATAAATAAATACGGTGAGAGAGGGTCTCCTTGCCTGATACCACGCTGAGGGTAAATAAGGGGGTTAGGCCTACCATTAATAATGAGTTGAAGTGATGAGGTAGAAACGCACTCCATGATCAGGTTAATCCAGGCGGATAGGAAACCAAGCGTATGCAATGTATGTTGAATGAATGGTAATTCTAGCCTATCGTATGCTTTGGCAATGTCGATTTTGACAGGCATAGAACCAGAGCGGCCGCCCTTTTTCTGCAGGGAATGGATATGTTCTTGAGCAATAAGTGTATTGTCCGTGATGTGCCGTGTGGGAACAAATGCGTTTTTGGAAGGGAGAAATAAGTTGACTAAGGAGAGGCTGCATACGGCGCACCATAATGGAGGTGATTACTTTGTTTATGACATTGCATAGGCTAATAGATTTATAGTGTTCCGGACTGGTAGGGTTCTCACATTCCGAGATAAGAGTGATGAAAGTGTTGTTAGCTTATTTGCTTCTTAATTATGTATGCTTTTTTCTTTTTGGATAAACGACTAACTGATATCACATGTTAACTATCTTATCTGCATCGAACGGGTCAAGAGCTATGTCAATATGTAATTCATGTCTGCGTCTTGGCCTTTCAGAGTTCTTCTAATGAGTAAATATTTGATGGTTGTTATATACGAGTGAGACACCGCATGTTAAGATTCAGACCATCCATACAATAAAAATAATTCTATTATGTGTTTAAAACATAATATTCACTAGTTATAAGGACTTGTGAAATTATAATATTCATTAGTTATTTTATGGGTTAATTACTCACGGCACTCCTGAAGTTTACCCTAAAATACACATAGACCCCCTATCTTTTGAAAATTACACTCCGCTCCCCTAGGTTTGTACTCGCATTTCACGGAGCCCCACAAAATTGACGGGGATCCTAACTCCGTCTAAAGATTCTCTGACACCTTATTTTTTCGATTTTTCATCCCCAAATTGCCATCCCTTTCTTGAATAAAACCCCTCTTGCCCTTTAGTGTTTTTCTTCTTCTTCTTCTTCATTCTCTTTCTCTTCTGCAGACCAATTTCTTTCTCCCTTTCTTCATTCACTTCATTCTTTCACTTCTACATACTGATAAATGGTCTTGATTACTGTTTCTACTTATGGGAACACATCAGGTACTGATATACACAAAAGGTAACTATATTTCTTCATACAAATGACACAACAACGTCCATGAATATGTTGATCAATAAAACTGCTTTTCTTTAGAACAAAAAAAAAGGCGTTACTTGCTATCGAAACACCCGTGTTTCTTTCCTGCTAAAAGCCAGGATTTCAATATAGAAACAAATACTATGGAGAAATCAACCTTAAAATAGAAGGGTATCTAAAATGTTGGCATATCTTGAGCAAAAGAGAATCATAACATTATTTGCTCAAAATCTTAGTCAATAACTCTCTGATCTTCAATTTTACCCGCAATAAGAAAGATTCGTTCAATAGCTTCTCAATTAAACCTTGAGCCAAACACTCAGCTTGGTACATAAATCTCAAGCATCATTTGTTCACTGTTAAACCAAAAGAGCAAAGATTCCAACCATCTCATGTCGCCCCCCATGAAAACAGTAGCAGTTATCAAGTTGAAGACCACACAAAATAAAAAACACCAAATTAGCATTTAATCTCAATTACTGATGTTAACAAATGCAACAGATTTACATGTAACAACTACACATTGCACACTGGCCCTACAACAACCACAGAAACACTTGAAAAATGGAACCACAAGCCCTAGAAATTATGAGAGAGACGCATAACAATCACTACCACTACGATTATTACTACTAAAAAAGGGGGTCTAAAATTTGTTTTTCAGCTTGCCTCCATAGCATTTTGTGCCAATTGTGGCTTCACCTTACGTGGTCTGCCCTTGGGCCTCCCAGTCTTCAACGACTCCGCCACAGCCGGCTTAGCCTTCTTTGCAGTCGGCGGCGCATTGGGGTCCTTTCTTAGCCTGCCCTTGCCCCTTGTAGGCCCGGCGGGGGCAGCCGCTTTAGGAGACGACAGATCCTTGGCCTTGGGCGGCCGTCCACGGCCCCGCTTCGGCGGAGCAGACGGGTCCGGCCTCAGGTAGTTGTTCTTCACCATCGCCAACTCGCCGGCCTCCTTCATCTTGTTCAGTCCGAGAGCAAATTGGCGTGCCCAGCTGACAAATCCCCATAAGTGGACTCGATGTACTGGGAGATAGATGACTTGTTTGGGCCTTCTTTTTCCTTCAGTGCATCAATGGTTGTAAAAATCATCTGAAAACACCAACAAACACGAAAGAATTACTAACAGTTCAAAAGGAAAAAAGACCCAAATGCAAAATGAGGGCACAAAAATTGGGCTTTAGTAAGATCTTTGAAAAACCTTGTGGTTTTCTTGGAATATAAAGGAGGAAATAGAATAATATAGGGAAAATTTTCAAGAATATGAGCAAAAAAAGAGACGGCAGAAATGTCGTTTTATGACCAGCCGTTAACACCGTCAAAGAAATCTAGATTTTTGGAGCGGAGTGTAATTTTCAAAGATAGTGGGGTCCGTGTGTAATTTAGGGTAAACTTCAAGGGTGCCGTGAGTAATTAACCGTTATTTTATTATAATATTCACTCATGAAGTTATAATATTCACTATTTATATCACTTGCTAACTATCTAATCCGCAACGAACGGGTTAAGAGCTATGTCAATTCGTAATTCATGTATGTGTCTTGGTCTTTCAAAGTTCTTCTAATGAATAAATCTAATTATATATATAGATATATATATCTATATTTATATATATATATATATATTTGTGTGTGTGTGTGTATGTGTGAAAGCTGGAGTTAAGAGAATGTTATCCAGTCACCGCTTACTTGGACACTCTTTTAACTTATCATGTGAACTTTACAATTTTAACTTTTGAAATTATTTTGAATTTACTCAACTTTTTAATTATGATTTGTTCCTTACTTTTCTCTCTCTCATTTATTCAATTTGATTTGAATTCAATTTTTTTCTCTCGCTTTCTCTCTCATCTCATTATCTCTCTCACACACATAAATTATGACAGTACCTCATATATCTCCTTTTTTTTTATCTAATTTTGCAGACATGCATACTTCTTTTATCTCCATTTCACTCTAAAATTTTGACGATAATATACTTTCACTAATGTCATTTGCACATACCCAAGCTAATTTAATGGTTTTAATTCAAAGTAAAAAGCCTCACCTTCCAATTTGTAAACTAATTTATACTATCTCCAACGTTTTTACTTTTTTTTATTTATGATATAAATACTTATAATTTTTTAACAAAATGAATTTACAATTAGTTTTATAAACCAATCACTAAATTAACTCTAAATTATATACAATTTTATTCTTAAATTTGATATTCAAATTAGGAATTATCTTTTTCTCCTTCACTGCTCAAATGTGTGTTCTATTCTTGCTCTCTCTTTCTCAACACCTTTTTCTCCTTATCATTGGTACGGAAATCTATCCATTTAAAATTTAGATTATTACTTTTAATAGTACTTCAATTTCAAAGAAGAAAAGTTTTATATTTCTTTAAAGAATAAACATTTAGTAGTGCTCTTTCTATAATTGGTTTAAGAGCAATATTATATTACTCTTATCAGGTACTGCAGTTGTTAGTTTTTCGGCGACAAACATGAAGCGAAAACAGATTCTTCTTAGTTTAATACTTTGATAATCGTAATATATTGTTCCCATGTGTAACGCACAATGTTAAAGCTAGTATTTAATGGTTGCTATATACAAGTGAGACACTGTGTGTCAAGATTTAGACCATCGATACAATATAATAATTTTATTATTATATGTTTAAAACATAATATCCACTAGTTATAATGACTCGTGAAATTATATTAGAACGTTATCCAGCCCAATTCTTAAAGAGAATGCAAATTTATTTCCTGCAATATTTGTGACGGTCACCCAAAGATGTGGTTTCAACGGAATAGTTTTCCTTCATTTCTTTTCTCAAGATCTTTCCCTCTTGTTTTTACATATTTTCTTATTTTCTACCTTATTTTTTATTTTGATTAACTGTTAAATGGTCGAAATGGCTACAATAACCTCCTACTTAATATTAGCAAAATTTTCTATTTTTGACCGAAAAATAAATCAATACCGGGTAGCGGCCTTATTATATTCATGCTTGTGGATTGACCTGCCCTCTTTGAGAATTTTTTGCTTTGTTTATCCCTTTGTACACAGATGTACATGGAGATGAAAGGTAAATTGGTACTTAGAATAAAGAGCAAATAGTCCATTTTGTACCCCAAAAAAAAACCATTTTCCCAATATAAGGAACTAAGTGCAAAGAATTGATACTAATGAGACATAATTGTGGTTAGATCATCTAACATCTCTCCAAAAATAGTTACATATGATGAAATATGATTCGTATAGACATCAAAGTATGGTAACCTTACACAGAATAACCATCAAGTGTGCAGAACAGAGGAAAAATTTCTGAGTTACTACTCACTACTATATGGGGAAAAAGGGAAATCAGGTTGCTAAAAATTACTGTATCAGATAACATAATAGGCAAGAAACTCTATATAGCCAACACAACTACTAGGTAACTGCTTAATTTGATTGAGCAGAAATGAGCACTCCATCTTCATCCAGCTTGACTGTAAGTGGTGCTCGGCTTCACACCTTAGCTTCCCTACCTAACAAGTAGAAAAAATGAGAATGAGAAGCTTCCCAAACCAGAGGCAAAAGTGCCCTGTACATGAAACAAGGATGTAAAAATGGAGTGAAATATTCAGGGGAGTGGGATTGATAACGCGGTATAGAACTTTGGATCCCGAAAGATATATTAGGAAACTGTCCCCACGTACATGGAGGAATATGGGTCGTACCACAAGGTGTCTCGTCATGATGACGATCACCACATTAGCAAGATCAAATATCACCGAATAACAGAACTTATTGGGAATGATAATCCCACCTCAAATTTGAACTCTCACACTCCAACATCAACGCTAAAGATGATGAGGTGTCATTTAAAAGTGCCACTAAAAGTCAAATTGAGTTGTAGACTTCAATTTTGGAGTGGGATTATCAATTCCACAACAAAGAGAAAATCTTGTACTGTTCTCTTTGATTTTGCTACTGCTACCCTATAACAAGTAATCAAAGTAAATGTTCCCCCAAACGACCTTCGAACAAAGAACCAACCAGCCAATAAGTGCAGTGAATGTTCTGACTACTTTCATCAAGCAATACTAACTGATATCTAACATAGCCTTCCAACCGCAATTATCCATAACCAACACAAATAACTCAGAAGGAGCCATGGCATACTCTATATTGTCTCCACTACCAGCGTTAAACTTATCACCAAAAGAAAAAGTCAATGAACGTATAGTCTTGTTAGGGTAACTAACAGCAATATTTTTGTGCACTGTTGGGGAGACAGAATACTGAAAATGGGAGAATGTCTCTGTTATGTGGATATTTATACTTCCAAAGGTTTTATTAAGTCTGATGCTCTAATGTTCGACTTCCCTGCTGAACTTTTGATTGTTGATGGTTTCATAAGTGGTTAAATGTTATGGTACCAACCTCCAAACTTTCATGACTTATTCACAACATGAATATAGCTAATTATGACGTCAAAGTTGACCCCTTCGTTCTACGGTCAGATATTTCGCAGATTGTTTAATACCCCAGACACACAAGGCACAATGCTATTGCACGAGACTTGGTTGTCCTGGGGCAAAAAATCTCTGCAATGTAGCAATTCTGCATTTCTTATTTAAAGCTATTTGCGAGGTCATTTGTAGGCAAGGAGGGACATTACTTCCAACATTCAAACTATAGATGAAGAAACGAAGAGAATAAGAACAAGTAACAAGATTTGTCACCACCCGAATCATCACGCAATTAATGCATAAATTTATCACATTCGTCATAAAAAATTTAAACGCTAAGAATGTAAAATCGCTATCTCGGTAAAGCAAAATCATGCCAAATTAGAGGACTTGTTGACGATAAAGTGATGCTTACAGTGCAATAGATTCACAATGATTTTTTCAAGCCAGCACGAATAGCACATTCAATTTGATCACTTTAGGTGTGGTCGACAACACCATGCACTGGAAGGTTTTTGACCACAAACCCATAACTTAATGGCTAGAAATTGAAAATTGTCTTTAGTAAGTGTGTTGAGTAAACTGTAAACCCGAACATGTGATGTCGCCAAACCAGCACAGTGAGAGAGAAGAGCCTGAGGGACCCAGCCTCTCTCTATACCAACAGGATTAAAAGGATAAAAAAGATGAGCACGACTCAGATCTCAAATGGTGAAGGCCTTTAAGCTTAGTTGAGTTGCAACTCATGCAATTTTTGCAATATGCCAATTATAGAGAATAGAAAGTGAAAAGCGATATTGGAACAAGATGACCCCACAGTGCACCAACCTATCAATCAGCTGCTCAGGCACAATCTAGGCGAGCAAGCTGTTGAAGAACACTTGAGAACCCCTTGGGATTCGAAATGAAGACCCGCATTTAAACCAGGAATGTAATAGTTCTGTAGTGCAGCTTATATTGACTGTAATATTCCTTTATGGCATGTAAGTAAAGGCCTTCATTTCCAATCGTTGTGATCAGTCATTCCCATATACCAAGGGCAGATAGAAAGTCGTATAGAGAGAATGAGGGAAATGAACCGTCAGAATAAAGGTCTTTGTATATTAGACCATACAAGGAAAAGACAGTAATATACGCCGCACTACACATCATATCAAAAAAACCAAAATTCCCTGATACTAAACTTAACAAATTTCTGTCAAAGGGTAGACATTCTTCCTTCCTTCCTCTTCCTTCCTTTAATATCGCTAGCTTGACCAACAACACCGCTTTCCCCTCCTTCACTCTCTTCCTCTTCTTTGCTTCATCCTAATTGTTAAATAACGCCAGAAGCTGGCTGCTGGATACAATTAATTATCCATGCGCAACAGATTTTTCCTTTATCCTGCTGCAATAACTTCATACGGGTGTGCATTGATGACCGCAATTAACTACTACCAAGTCAAAGCTCATGCTTGAGCTTAGGCTTCAAACAGGCACAGGCTCCTTAAAATACCTTGAGCTTCAATAACCATGCCTCAGCGTCATGTTTTTGCACTTCAACAATTACACTGCAGCGTCATGTTTTTGCTTTGGTCTTTCCAATATAAAAATCATTGCACTACAAGGCTAAGGCTTTTCTACACCCTCAATAGATGATGAAGAGTCAAATTGCAATCTATATATGATAAAGAGTTTTGAATGAAAAGGTTATATATCAGGGTTACATTGAACGTGGCAGCAAAATCTTCTGAGACACCAATAAAAGGCATATTAACCTACGCCCTTGTCAACCCATGGATATTCACCAACTTCCTAATTTATTTAAGGGTAACCTCTACCCATTCTGCTATGTTGTAAGCAGTTAACTCTACCAACAGAGGACAGATTACATGACGGGTGGGGTTAAGGCTGCACCTCCTTGGATCTTCACATCCTTCCAATAACTCTGTCCCTAAAGATGATAGTTAGGCACAATTTTATTGGGGTGTGGACTTTGTGCATTTAGATCCAACTTACATGATAAATATACGGCTGTTGAAAGAAGAATAGTTTTCCGTGCAACACATTTGTCCTTTCTATGCTGCAATTCCTTACTACGGACATGTGTTGTAGACCGCAATTAATTACTACAAGCCATATATGCTCAAGCTTGAACTTTGACTTGAGCTTAGGCTTCCATAGGCATTGGCTCCTTAAATGACTTGAGCTTCAACAACTATATCAGATTTTATCATGTTTTGCTTTCGTTTATCTTCTATGATGAACTAGCTGCACTGCTGCTCTAATTTAAAAACCTTCTACGACAAGAACGCGTGGACCGAGACAATGGCTTCTATTCTTTTGGTGCAAAAAGCAATTGAAATAAGATGAATAGTTGAGAATTTATATCACTGCTACACAAAATGCAGCAACAAAGGGTCACTTGTGTTAAAAGAAACTTCAATGAAGGATCGTGTACCGATCCTGCTATGTGGTAAGCATACATGAACGCTAATGACAAAGGCAGTTTATATGACGGGTCACGGGTGGGATTAAATCTACACCCTTTTTTGCCAACTCCAAATATGTTCCCAAAGAAGATACAGTTACTGCATGTCTGTAAAGGCATAATTTTATCCAGGTGTAAATTCGGCAAAAACGTTGTGCCACCCTACATAATTAAAGGAGACAATTCTACAGCTTGCATGTGCAGCATATGATGCTCCAGTAGCTGATCTCCTAAACCTCTTCTTTATTAAGTTTGAATGTGTGAGGCACATAGCCTCTTACATAAAAGAACAAACAATTCTAGAGTAAATCTAAATTGAAAAAGCACCACAGAACAAGAAATCTAAAACGAAAAACACAACATGTCAGGGAACATATAAAGATTTTTGCAGCAAACAATGATGATTCTATGCGTGTAATCATCCAAATCCTACGAAATCAGCAAAAATGACATGTAAACATCAAGAAATCAATTCCAGAATATACTAAACATCATAGGAATAGAAAGCCAGAGGAAGAAACTCAACCTTTAATCAAGAGATTCAAGACGTCAAGCCGCTGTCTGAAACCGCCTCAAGGTGTCACAGTTTGGTGTCTCTCGTGTATAGCCCCAGTGAAGACGCTGCTTCTCAAGCTGGCAGTTATGAGAAATAATTTGAAAATACTCCCGTTCGATTCGTTGCTCCAGCCCCACGCGTTCAGGGCTATTAGACGGATAATCCTGCTCAAAATTCGCCGACTTCACAAAAAAGTTAACACCCTTCTGCGTGGTAAACCTATGCTCATAGGGATACGACCTCGACAGTGCATAAATAGGCTCGGATGATGGCAAAAAGTTCAACAGCAGAATCAAAAGCACCGGCAGCAACTGAATCAGAGCCCGGACATTAAATCCTTCAGATCTCTGTTCACCTGTTCTGGCGCCCATCCCCGGTCCAAAACTAAACCCACCAAACTGGGTGGTCACACCCGGATTCATTCCACCGAAGAAAAAATTCCTAAAAATCTCCTCTGCATCCACATCAGCATCGTAAAACCCGTTAAACCCTTGCGCGGTGCGTCTTGTCGTCCGCCTCTCGTACACCGGCTCCTCCGACCCGACAACGTCATACGTCTTCCTGCTCTCCTCGTCACTCAAGCACTTGAATGCCTTGGAGACCGCCTTGAATGCCTCCTCCGCCCCTGGCGCCTTGTTCTTGTCGGGATGCACCCTCAACGAGAGCTTCCTATAAGCCTTCCTGACATCCTCGACGCTACACGTCCTCTCCAGCCCCAATATCTCATAATAGTCCTTCTTCCTCTTAATCTCCCTCACAATGGAAGCCTGTTCCTCCGTATACGCCACGGAGGCGGTTGAACTTGACGAGCTCGAGCTCGAGCTCTCAGCTGCCGGAACCCTACGCCGGGCACCCGAACTACCACTACTGGGCACCTTTGATGGGCCTGTTGATGGCCCATCAGCGGGTCCACTGCCCGAATCGTCGCCGACCTTCGATAGCAGATCATCAACAACCAGCGAGGGGTCAAGCCTACGCGCTTTGCTAATGAATTTAACGGCACGGCTAACATCACCGGCCTCAAGGGCATCTTGGCCGATTTTCAAGCACTTTAAGGCCTCGTCTTTGTTGCCGTCCATATTAACAGAATACCCAAATCGAAATTAACGAAATCTAACAAACCCTAGAAAACTGAAAAAAACAGGGGCACTTGAATACGACTAGATGCTGAGATATGAATTGAAATGGAGTTGAGGGTATTGGAGCTTACAGGTGGAATTGGAAACCCTTTCGGCGGATCGATCTATTCGAGATCGGGCGATGGTGAACTTGTGGGTTGGTGATCCATTGATATTAGGGTTCGTTTTCTGTGTTAAGATGAGAAAACAGAACCCAAAGTGGATCGGTGGTAGTGTTGGGGAAGAGAAAGGAGTCTTCGTCGTGCTTGTTGAAACGTAGTCCCTCCGTTTGTAGGTGTCTGTTTGGATGTGCGGGGAGTGCTTTGTCTAGTCAATGGCTCGGATTGGGGGATATCTCTATTCTAGGATAATGATATCCCCAATGTGTAATTTTTGGTCCGAACACCGTCCTCTACTGTATAACATCTATGTTCTAACGGCTTTAATAACAAAAATATTAATAAAAATATTTTATTCCACTTGCTAAAATTTATAGAGACATTTTTGTGTCAATAGAATGCTTTTAGCGTCATTTTTCGTTATATCAGAGCTGCTATACAGCAGATGATCCTAATCCCTCTCAACGTTATTCTGTTAGGGTAACAATTACATAAGAAGTGGAGTGAGAGCGGACAAAGTTAATACATATTTGACAATACTTCATTATATTAACATCTGTATCTAGACAACTCCTAACGCACAAACGAAAGTAAATGAAGAACTAGAATATTGACAAATTCTGAATCGGTAAAGAGATATTTGCATAAGAGGACTCCAATATCACATTATCCACGAGAATCAAGAGTGTTTGGGAAGGGAGCGGGACCTCTCTATTTGGAGATATTAAGATATGTCTAGGTTGAGCTACGGTATGAGTGTGGTGATTGAGATAAAAAGTGTTTAGCGTAGAGGAGAGCAAGCAAAAGAGACAGTGAGAAATTCGGGAATGGGCATATAAATAGCGAATAAACGAAAAATGTAATTCACACATGTTAGAAAAAGAAAAGTTTGGTTGCTACTTTCATTGTAGTACAATAGTTACAACCCTGTGTATAGTGACAATTAATAATTACTTAATGTAATCAGTGACTTTTTTCTAAACACTTTCATCAATAATTTTTAACGGCACTTTTCAACCTCACTAAATGAAGGCCATCGAAATCATTTAATGGCAGTTAATTACCGTAATATATATAGTGTATGTTTTGGGCACATTTTTGGGGTTCTTTTAACGAAAATTTGCCAAAAAAATTCGTTAAAAGAACCCCAAAATGTGCCCAAAACATACACTATGTGCCATGTCAAGATTCATTATGATTTCTACCTTAGGCCAAGTCTTTCTCAAGCAATATGTCCTCTGGATCTCCGACAATTACGTAAGTATTTTGTGGACAAAATTCTCAACGTGTTCATAGATCAAATGTGTTTAAAAAACTTTTAATCTTACAAAAAAAAAAGGTAGGCAAACCATTTTTAACGAGATTGGATAATACGAGGCTCCCCACCTAAGCGTAGAGAGTAATTCACAACACGTTCATAAATTAATGCTTAGAAACTCGATATTCAACCAGCTTTCGTGCACTGTTTCTATTTCTACTAATTGAGAATTCTGAAATTAAACCTGCAGGGAGAAAATGTTAACTAATTTTTTAGGGACATTTAGCGACAATTGTCAAAATAGGATCCAAGTCAAAATCCACCCGCCTTATTAGCGGCATGTACGTTGGCTTTAGCGACGATGTTTTAATGCTTACATTTATAAACCTCTATAAACCCTAATTTTTGCCTTCTCTTATCGTTCTCGCTTCATTCGAGCTGCACGGCTGTAAAAGACAATGGGTGAAGTAGAAGAGCAGCAGCAGCAGCACCAGATCGACCTTGGCAATCTCTTCGCCTTCAATCCCCACCACAACTTCCCCTCTGTTCCTCCTTCCAGGTTTCTTTAACTTCATTCCCCTTTTCCCCAAAACTATATGTTTGGCTGTGCTATTCAATAGTTGCAAGAATCGTAGACCCACTTGATATTCTGGAATTATTTTTTTTCAACTTACCTGTTGAAGCATACGTATGCTTGTGTAAAATTTCTGGGGTTTTGAGGATTATAGGTTGTAAAGCTAAAATGGGACACCAGTTGATTTCGTGGTTAGAGTTTTCTTTGATCCCACAATGCCAAGATGACATAGCTCCTTCTATTCACGCTTTAAGATGATGAAATCCCTTAGAATTAGCATTATTTCAGCAAAACAGGTGATTTTTACTGCATATCACATGTGGCAGTTCACCACCTCATTCTCAAGCGTCTTTAGACTTTTGTGTTAGCAGATACTCATTTTTTTTTTTGCTTTTGTAGATACATTAATCCGCAATGTATCATATAAATAATTAACCAGTTAGCACTTTTGAGCTTATCTTCTTTCTAACAATTGAAATTGCACTGTTTTACACCCCTTTTCAGTTCTTGGAAGATCTGTTTTTTGGTAAAATTCCTTTGACTGCATTAAGTTAAGTATATGTTGCAAAAAGATCTAAATTTTTATTTTTATTTTATTTTGGTCGTATCTTTTACCTAGAGAGGAGCTGGTAAAGGAGTGCCTAGAACAGGGCACCAAGTTAGTTCAAGCAGTTGCAGATGCTCTCTTTAGCTTACCTTCAGTTGAAGACCGAGATGGGCCCCTTGTCAAGTTGCCTGCACCAACTATTAGATTGCCCCGAGAGAAGCCTGTAAAGTCTTCCTCATCTTTTTCATTGAGTTATATGTGTTCTTGAGGACATATTTGCAGATTGTTTACCTGTATGCACATATTCTTGCAAGTGATTCGTTCTAATACATATGCAATGGAGAGGAGTATTACTGTATCAATTACCACTCAACTTGGATCATTTGACTTTACTATAAATACTGTTCACAATATTCTCTTTATGCTTCTCAGCTGCCAAAGCCTAGACCTCCAACAAAATGGGAGGTGTTTGCCAAAAAGAAAGGTTAGTATATGGCAATCTCTGCTAAATCTGCAGCCAATTTTGGTTTTTATTTCCAATCACTGATGCCATGACCTTTTGCAGTCACTATTAGAGTTCATTGTTTTTTGAAATGCTTTGAAACTCCCTGCAGGTATCCAAAATCACAAGAAAGACAAGCTTGTGTTTGATGAGCAAACCGGTACTTGGAAGCGGCGCCATGGCTATGACCGTGTAAACGATGACAAAGATATACCAATCATAGAGGCAAAGATGACTGATGGTAAATATTAAATATCAGACACTTTTTCTTGTGAATATGGCCACTGTGTATTGAATTTATATCAAAGCATAAAGGCTATCAGTTTTCGATTAACTGTGCCCCTTTCTGCATAGAAAAAATAGAAAGTAATTTTTTTGTGTTAGATGCTTGAATTTTGTCGATTTGTCATCCCTTACCCTTTCATGTGGCAATATGACCTCCATTTGGAATTGAATTTGAAATTAACAGGGGTCTTTTACATTTTCTTCAGAGCCAGGAGTAGATCCTTTTGCTAAGAGGCGATCAGAGAAGAAGCAGCGAGTTGAAAAGCAAGAAAGGCACCGATTTCAAAATTTGAAAGAAGCTGCAAAAGTTGGTGCACTTCCAAGGTTTTATCCTGACACTTTTTCCTAATCAGTTCCTTAATATGTATCCTGGGTGCTTGTACAAAATTGGTTGCATCATACTTCGTGTTCATTTTGGGAGTAATCTAGCATTAGTAATGAATTGGCTAACTTGTGGCAGCACCTGCATGATGCGCGATATGGCACAAGCAGAACTAAGAAAAATGTTTTGTCCTTGAATAACACAAATGGCAATTAGATTAGTGTAGAAATATAACTTGGCAAGTTTGTTATATAAATGCTCGCAGTCCAACTCATTGATTACCTTGATAAAATGGTAGAAATCATATTGAGAAGTTGATCTGTTTTGTCTCTAACCTTGAAGCTCTCTTCTTCTCTTCATAGCATAAGCACCTAACAAAATATACACGCCTTTTCAATTTCTAATCAAACCTTAATTTCCCCAAAAGGGAGAAATACTGGTTTTAAAGTAAGTTCTGTTCTGCAGCCATGTTCAACTTGCTGCCACAGCCATACCTATAACAGGAACCCAAGCTGCACCAAGGAAAGTTAGTAAGGAGGAACTACAAAATGTAGCTGGAATGGCAGCAAGCGCAACTGCCAGTGGTGGTAAATTTGACAAGAAGTTGCCAGGGGAAAAGCCCCAAAAACATGAAAAGAAGTATCGCAAGGTTTGTACTTGCCACCAAAGTCCCTTGCCACGCCAATGCTTATTAACGTCTCCTTATATAACTCGTGTTATCTACACTGCCTTATTTCAGTTCCTACCAGTGGTGGAAGGATCAGGAATGGGCTCATTAGAGAGGCAGCAAACTGACAAAGTTTTGAGCAAGCTAATGTCCAAGAATTCTCATGAGATTCTCAATGTTGAAAAGGTATGCTCAAGCAGTCTAGTATACTACGTATCTAAAGCGCATTTTGCTTTTCAACATAAAATGAAAGATTTTTCAACCAATTGAATTTTTGTTGTCTGGAAACAGGCTGTGAACATGTACAATGTGAAGAGGGAGAAGAAGCGAAGAAACCAACCAGGGAAGTCTTCATCGACCTCAAGCAAGTTGAAACCAAAGAACCCTCACAATAAAACTTCAAAGAAAGGATCTTCATTCAAAGGAAAATCAAAGAAGGGATCTTCTTTCAAAGGAAAGTCAAAGTAAAACTATCTCATAGCCTCATTGCAGCATGGAGGTTATGTTGGTCACAAGTTTTTCAATCAGGAAAAGGATAGTGTGTTCTGTTGTAAGTTGTCTTTACTTATGTATCCTTTTTGGGCGGAAGTTTCTCATCTTCTGGGAATCTGATTCATTAATATGGCTTAGTGGTATTTGTCTGAAGCTTTCCCATATATAAAAGATGACATAATTCAAAGTCTACAGGTAGCGCGATGACTGTGATTCATTTGTCTCACCAGAAAATCACATTTCTTCATCAATCTTCATGGTAAGATGGAAAAGATTGAAACTTGAGTCTCATGCTCAGATGTGGAGACATGCAAACTTGCATTGTTACATCATTGCACTCTTTGTGTGGTCTGGAACAAGCTTCCAGATATACTTGGGGGGAAAAGTTATTTTCATAATATTTTCTTTTTCTATGGTGGGGGGAAACAAAAAGATCAAGTTTATCCAAAGTATGTGGGCACAATATTTGAAAGAGACTGAAGAAGTCTTGGCGACTGAGGGTGTAGGTTTTGTTTGTTTGTTCATTCTTTTTGCTGATTTTAAGCTCCGGTTGAAAGGGAAAAATGGATTACACAAATTGAGGATAACACAAACTATTTGGTAAACACCACTGCTTGCTAGTAACAAGAGAGAATTCTGGGGATGAGCATTGGTGTGGTGTGGTGTCCTGGTCATGTTCTTGGTAAGACCCTCCAAAAACAGCTGCAACACTAGCATTTCTTACCAAAACTAGCTGCAACAGTAGCCAAAGCATAAACTGAAAGCTATGAAAAAGGTGGGAAGAGGATGAAAATGACCAAAGTGTGGTTATGGGAGCAGCAAGCATGTAGTGAAAGCTTTGAAAACCAAATTTTAAAGCCAAAACCAACATTTCATGAAAAGGACATCTTCTAAATAGTTTATCACGATCTTGTTTGTCTCTAAAAGTTTTAAATTTTGTTATTAATGTGTTATTAATGGATTACACAAATGTGCTTTTTAGTTTATTAATTTTGTTATTAATGTGCTTTTTAACAACGTATGTCATGTAAAAATAGACGCTTCTAATTATTTATACCAAACTACATTACGTTAAGCATCGTAATGATTAATGGCATTCCTTCTGGTGCCTGTATAAGATGCGGAATTTACATGGAATTGTATAGGAATAGGACTACGGTCTATAATGAAGTATTATGATGCAAATTATGGTCTCCTCACTACTAAAACTAACGTCAATGTGACAATAAGCATAAAATATAACTTGTCAAAGTGTTTTGAGCACATAATTGTTGTAGTTTATAGCGCGTACTCTCGAAGTCCCAAAGCCTCATTTGACAATTCTTAGTTACTTGAACCAATAAAAAAAAAAGGAAAGCTCAAAATCGAGTAGTCAACTTCCTCCCCTCCTAAAAAAAAGTTAAGAGTAGTGTCATCCTAATGTCTCCACTGAAATTTAAATTTTTTTGTAGCTTTTGTGGGCATCTTTTGTAGGGCTATAAATATAAATGAGCTGAATTGACCCACCTTAGGACAATTCAAGCTTGATCCATTTTACTTTTCAAGCTTTAAATTTTGATTAAACTCAACATGTTTATCTCTCGAGTCAAACTTGAGATTTCTCTTTAAAAAAAGTCGCATATCGACACGAGGTCAATTAGTTAACGAGCTTTTAAATGCCTTCAAACTTGATTCATTTGCCTTTAGCATGAGCTGAATTCTAGCAGCTTGAACCATTTTATCAACTTATTCTTTTGTTTTGAGAAACGCGTTAATAACATTCATAATTAATAATAAGACCACCCCCATTGAATCAAAACTTAAACTTATGATAGGTGAGTAAGCATATTT
This sequence comes from Escallonia rubra, assembly GCA_033065855.1. Lineage (NCBI taxonomy): Eukaryota > Viridiplantae > Streptophyta > Magnoliopsida > Escalloniales > Escalloniaceae > Escallonia > Escallonia rubra. Next base: position 355,389 of record JAVXUO010003138.1, on the reverse strand, counting down.
ATGGGTGAATTAGGCATATTTAAAGTTAAGCTCATGACAGGTGAATAAGCATATTTATGGGTGAATTAAGCATATTCCTAACCTAAGAGTTTCGTAGTTAAGGCCAAAATTAGGTCAGCATTTAAAAAACAGCACACACACACACACCTACACGCGCACACTGCCACCAAATTCCTAAGTTCTCTTACAAAGTGCCAAAATTCTCTGTAGCGCAAAGCAAAGGCGTTTAGTATCGAAGAACACGCACATACAGAGAGAGAGAGAGAGGAAGCCAAGGCACGCACACACAGAGTGCCTTGCTTCTTTTCTCTTCATCAAACTACTACCCTGGTAATCTCCAACCACTTCTCTTCTTAGGTTGCTTCGATACAACAATTTGCTTCAGTTTCTTAGATACCCTTATCGTTACTTCACTGTATTAACACCTTTGTATGATTTTAACCCGAACTTCTTTGCACCCATTTGCTAACTCTTGATTTTCTTGAAACCCATTTTCCTAACATCGAGAATTTTGGAGGCACAATCTCTTGCAATTTTCCTGACATCGAAAATTTTGGCTGCACAATCTCTTGCTGTACATCAGAGTCCCGTTTTACCTAGTCTTTTTGTACCCTTTTGCTAATTATTGGTTTTCTGGGTACCCATTTGGCTAAGAAGAAATTTCTTGCCTAAAATACAATCTTACGCCGTTTCTATAGACAGTACGTCTGGGTATCATAGAAAACTTGAAAAAGATTTAAGGAAAAAGAAAGGATTAGTTTAAAGTTTGATAGAATGGACAAAAGAAGATTGCTAGGGTTAGAAAGCAGTGGGGATGAGTTATTCTTAAAATCTGGTATTGGGTTTTTGTGGTGTCCAAGGGATGAATCTACTCATGCTGCGGGATTGTTTGCAAGTGTTGGGCAGATGGGAAGGGGATTTGGGATGTCCTCGAACGCCCCGAATTCGGGTGACAGTGGCGTAAAGCTTGTTGACCCTTGTTTGACCACGAAATACACTTCGTTGCCAGAGTCTAGTTTGAGGATTTTTCGGGTGCCAGAAATTGTAGAAGGTGAGGAGGTGGAAAAGGAAGGGTTGTTGATAAAGAAGAAGAAAAAGGGTGGTCCTAAGTTGAAAATTAAGGTTACAAATGCGTCGCTGAGGAGGTTGATCAGTGGGGCGATTGCTGGTGCAGTTTCCCGGACAGCAGTTGCCCCACTGGAGACAGTAAGAACACTTCTGATGGTTGGGAGTGGTGGGCAGTCAACCACTGAAGTTTTCCAAGATATCATGAAGACTGACGGCTGGACGGGATTATTCAGGGGGAATTTGGTTAATGTCATCCGGGTTGCTCCGAGCAAGGCAATAGAGGTACTTGCGAGAATCCTTTTTTCCAAGTTTAAGCTCTGTACTTGCCCAAATCACAGACACGCACAAACTCAAACTTACTGGTTCATTATTTAGTTTGTACGACTTTTTGTTCCTTAGTTTGCTGCCTTTATAGCCTGTAGTTTACACTTGATTTAAAGACTTTTAATCATGATAGATGACATGCATTCTGTACCATGATTGCCAAATGACCTATGTGCTTATTTGTTTGTCTTCTTTTACTTATATGTGCTTCTCTTGTTTCATATTTTCGATGGCCCCTGTACTTTGTAGTCGACCGAAACTAACATCTGGCAGGCAAGCTCAAGTGACGATGGGCCAAATTGGGACTAGTAGTCGAACATACCTTCTTTGGGATTTAAGAATTGCTGCTTGCATATATTACGTCATTTTCGTTCTGGGTTTTCTTCTGAAGTATACTTCTATCATACTTGGTAGGTAATACAGGAACAGAACTTGTCACTGTTTGGCGGCTCTGCTGTGCCTTTCATTTCATGGCTCTCTTATTTGGTAGAAAATTTAACTAGATTATGTTAATCTTGTACTCTTGTAGTTAATAATTCTTCAAATTTCTAAGTTCCAATACGGCACCTAATTTTTTTTACCTTGTATATTCTAAAAGACTTATTACTACCAAATAAATTCCGTTTTAGCTTCACTCTCATATTAATACCATTTTTGCTATGCTTGCTCATGTATAGCTATTGAAACAACAGCCCTTCTTTCTCGCAGTATAGTCTATTAGCTGATGTTCTAGCCTGAGAATTTTTTCTGAGAAGCTATGCGGGAGCATTATTTCAGCAGTAAAGCTAATGCCCCCCCTAAAACAAGTATGTACACTGACATAACTACTGAAGAGTTTTGGTAATAAAAGACGAAACGTGCATGCGTTCCTTGTCACAATGCGCTGAGCTTTTTCAGAAGCTGGTCAATACCATAGCAAAATTCTCACTCGATTTTGTGTGTGTAGTATTGAAATCTGATTTCCTCTTTAAACCTAATGGAGTAGACGCTAGTCCTTTGGACTCATCAGCCATCGGGACAAGAATTGACATACTTTGAACTGTGTTGCTTGTGCCAAGAAATTTGTTCTCACCATTGTCAATTCCTTGTTGTCCTTTTGTGTCGCAAGTATTTTACTATCTTTTGATGCGTAGTAGCGTTCGAAGATCACTCTTTGGCCTGAGATATAATGTGTGCAGTGAGGTGACCAAAGGGAGGGAGTAATATCATTATAAAAAGAATGAATAGATCTCTTTACTTGTATGACTTAGACTTATTTTATTTCATGGATATAACCCTCTCTACGCAGAATATTTCAGATCAACTAAATCCTTGCCATAGTTGCTGAGTGGCTTACTTTACATGAGAAGATGTTACTTGAGAATTGTTATTCACATATTTTAGTACTTTAAAAAACATGCATTTCTGTGTCCATACCTTGTTGTCCACTAAAATTAACTTTCGGGAGGAACATGCCAGGCTTTGTTATAATGGTGTGGTGTAAGGATTAATTTTCATGCCTGCCTTCATTGGAATTTGAAAATGGCTGGTTTCTTTGTTAGTTCATTTTGCCTCTTGGGTCTCTTTGCAGTTGAAAAAACCTATTATCTAGTCCTTATTAGATAGAGCAAAAGTTTATTCCCCTGTGCTCTGCTGTCCAGTGCATCTTCTCTTGTATATGCGTTTGATATAAAGATTAATTACGTATGCAGTCATCTTCCCAAATTTTGGCGATACATTTGAACTTTCAGCTTCATTGCTATAAATTTGTGGCAGTCATTTTATATCACTTCTATCCATGAGAAGTCGATTGATAATTGAAATGGTAGTAAATATGAGAGTAAATGGTAAAAGAGTGTGGAGATTTAGTGCCAATTATTTAGCAGACCAATAATTGGGGTGCATTCTGACAAGTTTTAAGATGTAACTTAAAATTAACTTGTTCCTCTTTCCAATTACGACTCTTGAGAAACTGAGGCTTTATGCTTTATGAAAATATGCACATCGAAGCTAGTTTCTGGGTGAACTTACTATTCCTCTTTTGTTTGATCATCCAAACCCTTGCTAATTTGGTCATCAGGTGTTCCTCTGTTAGGTGCTTGCAGATACCATTCTCAAATTTCCTTGAAATTTGTGCTGTATTGGAAAAGTGGTTTTCAAATCCACTTTTAAAGACCTCTAGCTACTTCCTCAACCCTAAGATGAGCTTTCAGTGGCATTTTCAGTTTCATCTCATTTACTTAAAAGTAGTGTTTTGAGAACCTGCTGAAAAACAAAGTTATTGATTGCACCTGGCCCATTGGAAAATTGGACCGCTGCCTTCCTCAGGATTCATGAAGGCAATTCGTTCTCTAGACTATTTCTTCACGTCTTTCATTGTTCCCCACGCTCACCCTCACAAGTATATCTCTGATTCCAAAACAAATCTCTCCAAATAAGCGAATAGAGGTGTCAAGTACTTCACCCACTGTTAGGCTACTTACACGTCACCAAGTGATGGGACGGAATGTTCCTGCCAAAGTTTTGCCCCTGTCATCAGGACCTCACTGTGCTTCAGTTTTAAGATCTATCTGTCTCGTATCTTTTACTAAGCTCGGCTGCCTTATGGTGCATGTTTGCGCAGCAAGTGTTGCATGCTGCTTGTTGTCAGCCGATTTAATCAAATCACGAAAGTTAAGTGGTTAGCAAGTAGCAACCACGATATAAAATGAGATTGAAGTAATGACCAGAACGGAAAGATTATACTGGTTGTGCTTTGTGGAAAAAAGTAACCAGTTCTTCTCAAAACTTGTAATAATTGCGGCTAATAGTTATGAAATATTGTTGCGAGTATTGGGGATATGCCTGCTCAAGTGATAAGGCGATCTTTGGAGTACGTTCCTTCACTTTACATTTCGTAACTCATATTGTCCCATCCACTGTGAATTACTGTTCTTAAATTAAGTTTCGATCCAAAATATTCAGATTCTAGTTTCAGTTATATCTATCCGTTGACCCCATATCTTCTTGTTCTTTTCAAACTTTCTGCAGTTATTTGCTTATGAGACAGTTAAGAAACACTTGACGCCTAAACCTGGAGAACAGCCCAAGCTGCCTATACCTGCATCTCCAATTGCAGGTGCTATTGGTGGAATCAGCTCTACTTTGTGCACTTACCCTCTTGAGCTACTCAAAACTCGACTGACTGTCCAGGTAAATGTAAAAGCATTTATGTGCAGTCAGAGTTTTCCAAAGGGGAGTTTCTCTAGCTCGTCTTTTACTTGAAATTGTGTGTTGCAGAGGGGTGCCTACAAAAATCTTCTAGACGCATTTGTGAAAATTGTGCAAGAGGAAGGACCTGCGGAACTATACAGAGGCCTCACTCCAAGTCTGATTGGAGTAATCCCATATGCCGCCGCAAATTATTTTGCATATGATACCTTGCGAAAGGCGTACAAGAAGGCTTTTAACCAGGAGGATATTGGAAATCTTGCAACTCTTTTAATTGGATCAGCAGCCGGCGCAATCTCAAGTACTGCAACCTTCCCACTTGAGGTGGCTCGGAAACACATGCAAGCCGGGGCTATCAATGGACGGCAATACCATAACATGCTTCATGCCCTTATTTGCATACTTGAAAAGGAAGGGGTTGCAGGTCTTTACAGGGGTTTGGGCCCAAGCTGCGTGAAGTTAGTCCCCGCTGCTGGTATCTCGTTCATGTGCTATGAGGCGTGCAAGAGGATTTTGGTTGAGAATGAAGATGAACCATGAGTATTTGGGAGGGGATCCTGGATTTTGTTTTTCTTTGAGAAATTAGTTTTCAAGTATTTCGGAGCTTCTACAGATCTTGGTGGGAGAATTTTACGTTCCTCTTAATGTGGCCGCTCTTTCTTGACCTCTTACATATAGGATTGATACTCAAACTTGGTGTCAGGTGACATTTGAACCGAGATTCAAATGCTGCTGAGGTTTATTTTGTTACATACGGTACGTGTTAATGACAGGCTGCCTTTAACGACGATTGCACACTGAGATCATACTTAGCAGGTACAACAGTTGACTGAGTCTGATGAATATGCTTGCAGAATTTTCTTGACTCCAGATTGCATACAAGCTTACGGAATTAGGAATTCCTCTTCTGATATGCAAGAAGGGGGGTTTATGGCAAACATGCTTCATTGCTACAGCAACAATAGAGGTTACCCCTCATTGTCTTGAAGAGCTGCATATAGTACAACTTTTCCTACGTAGAGATTCCTGCTAAAGAAGAGGAAGACTATAGACCTTTCCTAAAACCAGTAGAAGCAAAATGCAGCAAAACGAGATTGTAACTTCTTACTGAGGATCGTTGCCAGCACATTCTTATCACATACCTTTGACCGCTTTTGAGTTCCGCTTTTCCAGACACGTCAGCAGATGGTCAACGGTTAAAGTTCAATGCTAACAATTTGATCAACTTGAAGCAAACGCTCATTTGCTGTACCTTTTTTCTCTAAAATTACTCGAAGTGTTAGCATCGGCTCGCCTCTTCCTTGGACAGGGGAGAAGTGTGCTGTTGGATCACAGTTTGGCCCTGTGTTGGCCTTGGCACTTCAAATTACATCTGTGTTGGTCATCAGTACACCATATAGGCTCGGAGAATAGGTGGGCAGCATATTCGTTGGCAGCATTATTGTATCACTGAGAATATGCCTTGCAAAGGAACGCATTTTAGCTTCTATGTTTTTTGGGAAAAATCCGAAACCTTCTTTAACGGTTATGGAGCTTAAGAAATATATTTTTGACGCTATATTCTAGCTTTTCGAGTTCCAATTATTCGAAAATATACACAAGAGTAACTCAACTATATAAAGTAATTCAAACTCGCGTGGTCGTGAGTAACGGATTAGTGCGAAGGCTTCCCACTAATCGATGACCCTAGCGTGCAGAATTGTCATTGAAACCCTAGCATGCAGAATCTCTGACATAGGAGAATCCCTCGCAATTATAACACATGTCCTTTCACTTACTAGGTCATTAACGGCCATTTACAAGATGCAAATCAAATATGACGTGTGAACTACTTTTATCATTTTTATTTTCTATTTTTTTGTAATGATGATAATAATTTTTTTTGTTGAGTGTACTTTTACCATTTTATGTTTTTTCATTTTAGATAAAATTACTCAAACAGTGATAAAAAACTAAAAACACCTCGAATGTGTTTTTAGTTTTTCCATTCAAACTTAACCCAATATCAGAAAAAGTAACTAATTTTTTTTGATAATAATGATAAAAGTACAGGAGCATATTTTCTAACTAAATATGAAAATTATGAAAATAAAAACACAAAACGAAAATTTTAAACATACAATATCTACACAGTAACAATTTTAGTAAAAAAAATATTGTCCCTAAAAGTTTTTTTATCGCTGTTGTCAAAAGTTATAGTGACAATCTTTCGTTACTAAAATACAGTTAACGACATTTTCTTGTTACTGTACCTGGTCCCTCTTCAAAATGTAATCCGTTCATTCACAAAGGCGATACAGCAGCTGAAAGAAACATACACGATATAATGAAAATCATCACCCAAGTATATGCATATTCCCTTGATCAATGATCAGGGGCGGATCAGAAAGTTCAACCGGGGGACCAAAATGTCATAAAAAATTAATGGCTAACATAAATAATTTGCGTCACGATTAAATTTGTTAAATGCAAAATAGATTGCTCAATTTGACTAATAATCATATAATTTAACTATTTATAGTGATTTATTTAACTTGTAAAGTTAGTCAACAACAAAATACTAATCTTGCATGAAAGAAATTTTACTCTTATTGTCTATATGCATTATTAGTGTGATTATCAATTGCATGATGACAATAATCACGTATAAGTTAACATACTATAACAATTTAAATTAAAAAAAAACTAACTTTGATATATTAATGTTTACTTTAAAATCTGGAGATTTAGAATTTGAAAGAATGAAGATGGACAGAGAACGAAAAAGATAAAAGATTACGATGGCTGGTGGCACAAAAAATAAAAAAAAATATTACAAAATGAAATCTAATACATTGAATAATTAAAATGGTGTCATTTTAAACATAACTACCTATTATTTAAAACAACTAAAAAAACAAAATTTTTTTTTTTTTTTTTTGTGGTGGGGGGGGGGGGTGGGGCGGGGGGTGCCATGGTCCCCCCTGGTCATGCTTGGGCTCCGCCCCTGTCAATGATCACAATCATCATATCAGTCAAGTTGTCACATGAGACTTCAAAAAAAAAACTAGATGACAAAACTTCGGCTTCGTTTGACAAATTTGTTTTTTTTTATTTTTAATTTTCAAAAATTAAAGAACAGTTCAAAATTTTTTTTTTACAAAAACAAGTTGGTTCGTTTGACAAAAAAAAAATTGGTTTTCAATTTTTAAAGAGAAGTTTTTTTAAAGAGTAACTTAATTTTTTTATATATATAAAAACAAGTGAGTGTTTTATAACCCTTTTTTTTATTAATTTTTTTTTGGTGTTTGGTAACCCTTTTATTTTGACTTTTTTTTGGGTGGTTTGCGGTGGCGGTTGTGGGGTGTAGCGATGGTGGTGGTGGCCGGCGGTCAGAGGTGGCTGCCGGCAGTCTCCGACGGTGGTCGCCGGCGGCCGACGGTGGTCGCCTGAGGTGGCTTCCAGCGGTGGGAGGGTGGTGGTGGTGGTCTAAGAAAAAAAACCAAAAGTGAAAAAAAAAACCAATTTCTGGTGTTTTTTTTTTACTCTTCAGTTTAAAAACTGGTTTTTAAAATTGAAAAAAAAAATGGTTACCAAACGCTCCTTTTTTTTTCAGTTTTTTAAAACTGACAAAAAAGAGCAAAAAAAGTTTGTCAAATTGGCCCTTATAGTGTTTGATAACCCAATTTTATTTTAAATTTTTTTTTATTTTGGGTGTTTGATAACCCAATTTTTATTTTGTGGCGGTTTGCGGTGGTGGGGGGCGTAGAGATGGCCGACGGTGGTGGTGACCGGCCGACAGTGGTCGCCGGCGGCAAACTCCGACGACTGGCGACAAGCCGCCGACGGTGGTCGCCTGAAGTGGCTGTCGGCGGTGGAAGGGTGGTGGTTGTGGTCTCAAAAATATTTAGTTTAAAAACTGATTGGAGAAGGAAAAAAAAAATGGTTACCAAACGCGCTTGTTTTTTCCAATTTCCAAAACTGGAAAAAAATTGAGTGTCCACGAGACCTGAATGTTGAACAACAGATAAAGATGGCTCCTAATGAACATTTCCCACAACCAGATGTCTAAAGCTACATAATTTGTCTAAGAAACTAATGATATATAAACCAACAAAACAGACGCTTAAAAAGCTCTCTTTCAACTCTCCTCCTCCGGAGGTGCAAGCTCCCTCTCCTCTGCAGCGGCCGCCGCCATCAGCTCATCGAAGTTCTGTCTTCCCCAGCAGAATCTCAATCTGAAAAAATACAAACAACAAACTCGCTTATGAGACAAACTCACATCGAATTTCCCAGACACAGCATTCAAGCGTAGGAACACGCGTTTTGGAGGCATGACTGACCAAAAGAATCAAAAAGAACAAGTATACTACAATGGATAATAATATTTTGCTAACTTATTTCTAGATAATATGGCTCTGTAATTTAAGATTCATTTTACTGAATATGACAGTAGACACATATACGTGATGCTTGATTTTTTTTAACTAAATTTATACTATTCATTTCATTTTCGCACAGGCATCGCGTGTGTCACGGTGATTCGTCCAACCAAAAACAAAACATAAATCGAACCAAAAGAAGAACTACCTTGGCCTTTTGGATAGGGCGCCCCCTTGTATCATCCTTCATGTCAACGGTAGATGTCATAATCTCTGCAGTGTGCAAATATTAGAATTCATATGAACACAGTAGAGAGCACTGAATACTGAAGTACCAACAGCTGAAAAAAGAAGAACTCTTAAGATCATATCTTGGAAAAGGTCAACAATATGATAAAATCACTAAGTAGCACTCATATCAATTCATCACATAATCAAAATCATCATGTTCTAGCACCAGTCCTGAAAACTATTACAAGTAAACCTACTGCAAAATAACATTTTTATTGTTCATAGTTGCAAGCATGAGCTGCAAGTACTCAACTGGAAGGATCTTCAAACTCAAAAGAATGGCAGTACGATTTCGTGAATAAACGATATAATCTCACCAAACAATATGAATAAACGATATGATCTAACCAGGGAGTTGACGTATGGTTCAAACTTGGCAAGACGAACAATAAGCTAGTGTCGTTAAGTGAAAGGGCTAAAGAAAAACACGAGCAAAGAAAGCAGAGGTGGTATTTTGTAGCCTTCCCATACAACTTAAGAAATTAATGAAGACCAGCCTCTACACATCTAATTAACAGGTGCATCATGTCTCCTATCAAAATAACCCACATTGTAGGAAGGAGAATCTTCGCTCGAGACAAACTTTCGAAACCGACATGGTAACAATGTATTTTATTGATATGATTACTCAGTCACGACGATTAAATTGAAATCAATGAACAAAGAATGACAGAAAACCAAAGAGTGCTCTTAATAGCACGAAAACAAGTTCGTAAGAATCCAGTTTAAACACCATAGCCTTTAGCTTCCAAAAATTCGATATTTGTGTGAAGTTCGAGTGTCTCGGGACAATCTTAAATCTCCGCGTATACCAAATCACCCAAACGGGTTTCACACAAACAAGGGACCACATGCATGCACAAGTTAATAAGCATTGCAGAAGACACAAAAAAGATGTAAGAAAGTTTCAGAGGAACATCATAACCCAATACACAAGAAGTACAATCAGAGGCTTTCAATGACTCACGAGCCCAAACAATAAAAACATTATCAAGCCCTCAATAGATGGTAATTTGAAAACACTGCTTAACTGCTTCAAAAACACCACATAACGACCCGGCTTTAGTCATTTCTTTAGACTATGTCAAAACCTGACTAAGGCTTTCTACAATAAAATGCTTGCAATCTCAAATCTGAGGCCACCATAACTTTAATAGTCTACAACAAAGAATATCCCTAATTAATAGCCCCCTTCACTAATCAATATCTCTTGTCATATACAGTACAGAAGAACAGTAAAGTGGCCTCCCCGCAATGCTCATGTAAAGAAAATTTGGCATACTGAGCACCATTTCACAAAGCGTACTCTGGCAAACTATTTGAGTGCAAACCACAAGCGCGTAGGTCAGCTGGTAAGGGGTTGTCCTAGCTTAACCAGAGGTCTCGTGTTCGAGTCCTGGGAATGCAGCTGTGTTAACACTTGGTAGGGAGAGCTGCAGTGTGGTCCTGCCCGCTGAACCGGATTAGTCGGCTCCAATATGGTGTCTGAAAATCGGATGGTCTAACAAAAAAAAAAAACTCTTTGAGTGCAACACAGCTCATGCAAAAGTATTAATATGGTCCCATAAGATTCACAACTGGACACTATTTTTGACAGACATAGATAGAGATGTCCACTACAAGTCATACGAAGACGAAAGACTTTATGTCTTAATCAACTTTTACTTTAAGAAATTTGTAACGTAATCTATAGAAAGAATCCAGACAGCTGTAAAGACACAATCATATAGATTACCTGTTCACAGTCCTCTTCTGCCTATAAATTAGAAGGCAGACTTCGTTTGTACATATCGATCATGGAAATAAAAGCAAAAACTTCTCTCAAAATGCTCTCTCAAATCTCTTTGATGTTCTTATCAGTTCTGCACTAGACTTATACGATTGCCAGCAATCTTTCATCTGTCTGGCTTTTAAGTAAGTTCATTTTTCTTACAAAGCTCTTAGTTATTTGGGGGTGAAAACGCTCTTGTGGTGAAATGTCTCTATGAATTGAACGAAGTTATCTCTAATCTAACATGACTAAATGAGTTTAATATCATAAATATAAAAGAAACATTTAAACATTCACAAGTCATTGAGAGATATTATTAAATTGTTAAAAAAGATCTGAATGATCATGCTTCCAAAAAGAAAATTCATTTGATAAAATAGATAAAAGTGGGAGCGAGTCGCTTATGGTCTTTAGCCCAGATGTGGCATTTGTTGACCGACAGACTAACGCATGCCCGGAATCTGTTTTACCATACCTTTTTTCTACCCAGCATCTTGATTTCTCCTTTTAAAAAACAGTTTTAAATACCCTCTCTCAGCAACTCGTTTTTGTTTAAATTATCTTTTATATTCTTGTTATTCCGCTTTTTATTTAAACTTGTTATCCATATCATCTATGGTATCAGGTCTAACCGGAGACTTTTTGTTTTCCGGCCAAACCCCTTCCTATTTTGGTATCAGAGCCATAAATCTTTGGCTTCTGAAGAGATAATTATCTAGTAAAGGAGAGACTTAGTAACCCAGAGCAAGTAACCCCTTTTATAAATCTGAAATGAGCACTTTCAATTTTAATGAACATGCAAGTTATGATATTTTTTTACGAAGAAATCAATAGATTTTTTTACTGCTCTAGATCTAGTAGACTTTACCAATACTAGAATTAGAAATTACATTGATACACACACAATCACTCTAAGATACAGTCCTTTATCTTTCTATATTAGATACTTTCTATACTTAATATTAATGATTAATTAAAACAATTACTAAGTTTTTACATTCATATAAAAGACATGGATAATAACAGTTTTTATCAAAATGATCCTATGTTTCCAGCCCAATATACAAGCTATGTAGACAACAGAGGTAAGAGTAGAATAAATTTTGATGGTAATAACCTAGAAATTATACAAATAGGTTCTAAATTCCAAGTAAAAGACCATAGACTAGGCCATTTCCCTAGTGATCAGAGAACTCTACTAGACAACCTTTGGCAATCATTTCTTAAAAAAAATATTGGTTGGTTTGTTAACACCATGAATGCCTTAGCCAGTTATTTTAACAAATTAAGAGACACCAAAAAGTTCAATTTTTACTGTGTTTTTAGAGGCATTATGCCAGGAATTTTCAAACATTATCTTGAGGCCATGGCAGGAGGCGTAGGCAATCACCCAAACCCTTGGTTCAAAGGAACCATAACCTTTCAAGAAGCAAATAACCTAATGCAAACACATTATGGACCTAATTATTATATTAGTCCAGCCTGTCAAGACCAGTCTAATACAGATTGTAAAAACTGTAATACGTTAATTAAACATTTTAATATCTTAAAAACTAGTACAGATAGTCATATTTCTCAGCTCAAAGCCCAGATACAAGTTTTAGAATTAGAGTCAAACGATTGGAAAAATAGATATACAACTTTGATACAAAACCAACAGGCTTCAAGACCTACTATCTCAAGTTGCAAAGAGATAGCTAGCCCAGCGTCACAGGTAGCTGGTAAAGGTAACTCAAATCCTGTTATGGCTAGTATCTTGCCCAAAGATACTGAAAAACCTTTAAATCAAGGAGAATCGATTTCTAGTCCACCTTCACAGGCTGCTGGTAAAGACACGTCAAGTCCTGTTAAAGTTGGTGTTTTACTTAAAAACACTGAAAATCCTCTGAATATGGGAGAACATATTCCTAGTCCAGTTCCACAGGTAACTGGTAAAGACTTATCAAATCCTGAGATCCCTGACCATTTGGGAAAAATGGAGCGTAAAAGGAAAGCACACGAACAAGCAAAGAAACAAACCCCTTTGGTTTATGAGTTTCTGACCTATGCAAACCCTAGATATTCTTTATGAAACAAATCTCCTGAAAAGACCCGGTACTGAAGATGAAGAACCTACAAATCCTCAAAACAGAACCAAGGACAAGGGCAAAGAAAAGGAAGAAGGAAGTTCTGAAGACATATATTACGTCATTTTCGTTCTGGGTTTTCTTCTGAAGAAGTATACTTCTATCATACTTGGTAGGTAATACAGGAACAGAACTTGTCACTGTTTGGCGGCTCTGCTGTGCCTTTCATTTCATGGCTCTCTTATGTGGTAGAAAATTTAACTAGATTATGTTAATCTTGTACTCTTGTAGTTTATAATTCTTCAAATTTATAAGTTCCAATATGGCACCTAAATTTTTTTACCTTGTATATTCTAAAAGACTTATTACTACCAAATAAATTCCGTTTTAGCTTCACTCTCATATTAATACCATTTTTGCTATGCTTGCTCATGTATAGCTATTGAAACAACAGCCCTTCTTTCTCGCAGTATAGTCTATTAGCTGATGTTCTAGCCTGAGAATTTTTTCTGAGAAGCTATGCGGGAGCATTATTTCAGCAGTAAAGCTAATGCCCCCCCTAAAACAAGCATGTACACTGACATAAATACGGAAGAATTTTGGTAATAAAAGACGAAACGTGCATGCGTTCCTTGTCACAATTCGCTGAGCTTTTTCAGAAGCTGGTCAATACCATAACAAAATTCTCACTCGATTTTGTGTGTGTAGTATTGAAATCTGATTTCCTCTTTAAACCTAATGGAGTAGACGCTAGTCCTTTGGACTCATCAGCCATCGGGACAAGAATTGACATACTTTGAACTGTGTTGCTTGTGCCAAGAAATTTGTTCTCACCATTGTCAATTCCTTGTTGTCCTTTTGTGTCGCAAGTATTTTACTATCTTTTGATGCGTAGTAGCGTTCGAAGATCACTCTTTGGCCTGAGATAGAATGTGTGCAGTGAGGTGACCAAAGGGAGGGAGTAATACATTATAAAAAGAATGAATAGATCTCTTTACTTGTATGACTTAGACTTATTTTATTTCATGGATATAACCCTCTCTACGCAGAATATTTCAGATCAACTAAATCCTTGCCATAGTTGCTGAGTGGCTTACTTTACATGAGAAGATGTTACTTGAGAATTGTTATTCACATATTTTAGTACTTTAAAAAACATGCATTTCTGTGTCCATACCTTGTTGTCCACTAAAATTAACTTTCGGGAGGAACATGCCAGGCTTTGTTATAATGGTGTGCTGTAAGGATTAATTTTCATGCCTGCCTTCATTAGAATTTGAAAATGGCTGGTTTCTTTGTTAGTTCATTTTGCCTCTTGGGTCTCTTTGCAGTTGAAAAAAACTATTATCTAGTCCTTAATAGATAGAGCAAAAGTTTATTCCCTTGTGCTCTGCTGTCCAGTGCATCTTCTCTTGTATATGCGTTTGATATAAAGATTAATTACGTATGCAGTCATCTTCCCAAATTTTGGCGATACATTTGAACTTTCAGCTTCATTGCTCTAAATTTGTGGCAGTCATTTTATATCACTTCTATCCATGAGAAGTCGATTGATAATTGAAATGGTAGTAAATATGAGAGTAAATGGTAAAAGAGTGTGGAGATTTAGTGCCAATTATTTAGCAGACCAATAATTGGGGTGCATTCTGACAAGTTTTAAGATGTAACTTAAAATTAACTTGTTCCTCTTTCCAATTACGACTCTTGAGAAACTGAGGCTTTATGCTTTATGAAAAGATGCACATCGAAGCTAGTTTCTGGGTGAACTTACTATTCCTCTTTTGTTTGATCATCTAAACCCTTGCTAATTTGGTCATCAGGTGTTCCTCTGTGAGGTGCTTGCAGATACCATTCTCAAATTTCCTTGAAATTTGTGCTGTATTGGAAAAGTGGTTTTCAAATCCACTTTTAAAGACCTCTAGCTACTTCCTCAACCCTAAGATGAGCTTTCAGTGGCATTTTCAGTTTCATCCCATTTACTTAAAAGTAGTGTTTTGAGAACCTGCTGAAAAACAAAGTTATTGATTGCACCTGGCCCATTGGAAAATTGGACCGCTGCCTTCCTCAGGATTCATGAAGGCAATTCGTTCTCTAGACTATTTCTTCACGTCTTTCATTGTTCCCCACGCTCACCCTCACAAGTATATCTCTGATTCCAAAACAAATCTCTCCAAACAAGCGAATAGAGGTGTCAAGTACTTCACCCACTGTTAGGCTACTTACACGTCACCAAGTGATGGGACACAATGTTCCTACCAAAGTTTTGCCCCTGTCATGAGAACCTCACTGTGCTTCAGTTTTAAGATCTATCTGTCTCGTATCTTTTACTAAGCTCGGCTGCCTTATGGTGCATGTTTGCGCAGCAAGTGTTGCATGCTGCTTGTTGTCAGCCGATTTAATCAAATCACAAAAGTTAACGGGTTAGCAAGTAGCAACCACGATATAAAATGAGATTGAAGTAATGACCAGAACGGAAAGATTATACTGGTTGTGCTTTGTGGAAAAAAGTAACCAGTTCTTCTCAAAACTTGTAATAATTGCGGCTAATAGTTATGAAATATTGTTGCGAGTATTGGGGATATGCCTGCTCAAGTGATAAGGCGATCTTTGGAGTACGTTCCTTCACTTTACATTTCGTAACTCATATTGTCCCATCCACTGTGAATTACTGTTCTTAAATTAAGTTTCGATCCAAAATATTCAGAGTCTAGTTTCAGTTATATCTATCCGTTGACCCCATATCTTCTTGTTCTTTTCAAACTTTCTGCAGTTATTTGCTTACGAGACAGTAAAGAAACACTTGACGCCTAAACCTGGAGAACAGCCCAAGCTGCCTATACCTGCATCTCCAATTGCAGGTGCTATTGGTGGAATCAGCTCTACTTTGTGCACTTACCCTCTTGAGCTACTCAAAACTCGACTGACTGTCCAGGTAAATGTAAAAGCATTTATGTGCAGTCAGAGTTTTCCAAAGGGGAGTTTCTCTAGCTCGTCTTTTACTTGAAATTGTGTGTTGCAGAGGGGTGCCTACAAAAATCTTCTAGACGCATTTGTGAAAATTGTGCAAGAGGAAGGACCTGCGGAACTATACAGAGGCCTCACTCCAAGTCTGATTGGAGTAATCCCATATGCCGCCGCAAATTATTTTGCATATGATACCTTGCGAAAGGCGTACAAGAAGGCTTTTAACCAGGAGGATATTGGAAATCTTGCAACTCTTTTAATTGGATCAGCAGCCGGCGCAATCTCAAGTACTGCAACCTTCCCACTTGAGGTGGCTCGGAAACACATGCAAGCCGGGGCTATCAATGGACGGCAATACCATAACATGCTTCATGCCCTTATTTGCATACTTGAAAAGGAAGGGGTTGCAGGTCTTTACAGGGGTTTGGGCCCAAGCTGCGTGAAGTTAGTCCCCGCTGCTGGTATCTCGTTCATGTGCTACGAGGCGTGCAACAAGATTTTGGTTGAGAATGAAGATGAACCATGAGTATTTGGGAGGGGATCCTGGATTTTGTTTTTCTTTGAGAAATTAGTTTTCAAGTATTTCGGAGCTTATACAGATCTTGGTGGGAGAATTTTACATTCCTCTTAATGTGGCCGCTCTTTCTTGACCTTTTACATATAGGATTGATACTCAAACTTGGTGTCAGGTGACATTTGAACCGAGATTCAAACGCTGCTGAGATTTATTTTGTTACTTACGGTACGTGTTAATGACAGGCTGCCTTTAACGACGATTGCACACTGAGATCATACTTAGCAGGTACAACAGTTGACTGAGTCTGATGAATATGCTTGCAGAATTTTCTTGACTCCAGATTGCATACATGCTTACGGAATTAGGAATTCCTCTTCTGATATGCAAGAAGGGGGGTTTATGGCAAACATGCTTCATTGCTACAGCAGCAGTAGAGGTTACCCCTCATTGTCTTGAAGAGCTGCATATAGTACAACTTTTCCTACGTAGAGATTCCTGCTAAAGAAGAGGAAGACTATAGACCTTTCCTAAAACCAGAAGAAGCAAAATGCAGCAAAACGAGATTGTAACCTCTTACTGAGGATCGTTGCCAGCACATTCTGATCACATACCTTTGACCGCTTTTGAGTTCCGCTTTTCCAGACACGTCTGTAAATGGTCAACGGTTAAAGTTCAATGCTAACAATCTGATCAACTTGAAGCAAATGCTCATTTGCCGCACCTTTTTTCTCTAAAATTAGTCGAAGTGTTAGCATCGGCTCGCCTCTTCCTTGGACAGGGGAGAAGTGTGCTGTTGGATCACAGTTTGGCCGTGTTGGCCTTGGCACTTCAAATTACATCTGTGTTGGTCATCAGTACACCATATAGGCTCGGAGAATAGGTGGGCAGCATATTCGTTGGCAGCATTATTGTATCACTGAATATGCCTTGCAAAGGAACGCATTTTAGCTTCTATGTTTTTTGGGAAAAATCCGAAACCTTCTTTAACGGTTATGGAGCTTAAGAAATATATTTTTGACGCTATATTCTAGCTTTTCGAGTTCCAATTATTCGAAAATATACACAAGAGTAACTCAACTATATAAAGTAATTCAAACTCGCGTGGTCGTGAGTAACGGATTAGTGCGAAGGCTTCCCACTAATCGATGACCCTAGCGTGCAGAATTGTCATTGAAACCCTAACGTGCAGAATCTCACTATGACACAGGCGAATCCCTCGCAATTATAACACGTCCTTTCACTTACTAGGTTATTAACGACCATTTACAAGATGCAAATCAAATATGATGTATGAACTACTTTTATCATTTTTATTTTCAGTTTTTTTGTAATGATGATAATAAATTTTTTTTGTTGAGTGTACTTTTACCATTTTCTGTTTTTTCGTTTTGGATAAAATTACTCAAACAGTGACAAAAAATTAAAAACACCTCGAATGTGTTTTTAGATTTTCCATCCAAACTTAACCCAATATCAGAAAAAGTATCTAATTTTTTTTGATGAAAATAATAAAAGTACACGAGCGTATTTTCTAACTGAATATGAAAATTATGAAAATAAAAACACAAAACTAAAATGTTAAACATACAGTATCTACACAGTAATGGTTTTAGTAAAAAAAAGATTGTCATTAAAAGTTTTTTTATCGCTGTTGTTAAAAGTTATAGTGACAATCTTTCGTTACTAAAATACAGTTAACGACATTTTCTTGTTACTGTACCTGGTCCCTCTTCAAAATGTAATCCGTTAACCAAGGAGGCTGGTTGAGTTGGCAAGGAGCCTCGAGGAGTGACCTCGAGGTCCTGTGTTCGATTCCTCCCCTGCCATTACCTATATTTGCAGTTATATTATTTTCCTTTGGAAAATTCAAAACAAAAAAAAAAATGTAATCCGTTCATTCACAAAGGCGATACAGCAGCTGAAAGAAACATACACGATATAATGAAAATCATCACCCAAGTATATGCATATTCCCTTGATCAATGATCACAATCATCATATCAGTCAAGTTGGCACATGAGACTTCAAAAAAAAAACTAGATGACAAAACTCCGGCTTCGTTTTACAAATTTTTTTTTTGTTTTCATTTTTTAATTTTCAAAAATTAAAGAGTTGTTAAAAAAATCAGTTTTTAGAGTTTTTTTTTTTTCACTCTTCAGTTTAAAAACTAATTTTTTAAATTGGAGAAGGAAAAAAAATAGTTACCAAACGCCCGCTTGTTTTTTCCAATTTTCAAAACTGGAAAAAAGAAAATGAGTGTCAAACGAGACCTGAATGTTGAACAACAGATAAAGATGGCTCCTAATGAACATTTCCCACAACCAGATGTCTAAAGCTACATAATTTGTCTAAGAAACTAATGATATATAAACCAACAAAACAGACGCTTAAAAAGCTCTCTTTCAACTCTCCTCCTCCGGAGGTGCAAGCTCCCTCTCCTCTGCAGCGGCCGCCGCCATCAGCTCATCGAAGTTCTGTCTTCCCCAGCAGAATCTCAATCTGAAAAAATACAAACAACAAACTCGCTTATGAGACAAACTCACATCGAATTTCCCAGACCCATAGCATGCAAGCGTAGGAACACGCGTTTTGGAGGCATGACTTACCAAAAGAATAAAAAAGAACAAGTATACTACAATGGAAAGCATCTAACACATTTCAAATCCCACTTCGCCTGTGTTTGGAGCATATCTATACTACTTATTAAGCCAAAACATGATTTGGTGTAACACCTCTTAGGCGTTACATAACTACCAACCTAGAATTGTGACAAGTGGCATTCTAAGAAATTTTTTAAAAAGTGACCATAATAAAAACCTTAATTGGTAAATAACTACCTATAAAACCATTTTTAGTTTTCATAAATTAAAACTCATCAAAAAATATAGTTAAAATAAAATTTAAAGGACAAATTTAATATGATTATAATATTTTGCTAACTTATTTCTAGATAATATGGCTAACTTATTTTTCTGTAATTTAAGATTCATTTTACTGAATGATGCTTGATTTTTTAAACTAAATTTATACTATTCATTTCATTTTCGCACAGGCATCGCGTGTGCCCACGGTGACTCGTCCAACCAAAAACAAACATACATCGAACCAAAAGAAGAACTACCTTGGTCTTTTGGATAGGGCGCCCCCTTGTATCATCCTTCATGTCAACGGTAGATGTCATAATCTCTGCAGTGTGTAAATATTAGAATTCATATGAACACAGTAGAGAGCACTGAATACTGAAGTACCAAGAGCTGAAAAAAGAAGAACTCTGAAGATCATATCTTGGAAAAGGTCTTACTCTACTCAACAGCAAAGCCATTGTTTTTTAAAATTTCAGCAATCGTGACAACTGTGGCTATAGCTGCAGAAAAATTGAAGAGTTTTATCAACAATATGATAAAATCACTAAGTAGCACTCATATCAATTCATCACATAATCAAAATCATCATGTTCTAGCACCAGTCCTGAAAACTATTACAAGTAAACCTACTGCAAAATAACATTTTTATTGTTCATAGTTGCAAGCACGAGCTGCAAGTACTCAACTGGAAGGATCTTCAAACTCAAAAGAATGGCAGTACGATTTCGTGAATAAACGATATAATCTCACCAAACAATATGAATAAACGATATGATCTAACCAGGGAGTTGACGTATGGTTCAAACTTGGCCAGACGAACAATAAGCTAGTGCCAGTAAGTGAAAGGGCTAAAGAAAAACACGAGCAAAGAAAGCAGAGGTGGTATTTTGTAGCCTTCCCATACAACTTAAGAAATTAATGAAGACCAGCCTCTACACGTCTAATTAACAGGTGCATCATGTCTCCTATCAAAATAACCCACATTGTCAGTGGATGCTACAGTATGGTGGATGTTTTGTTCCTTTGTAGGAAGGAGAATCTTCGCTCGAGACAAACTTTCGAAACCGACATGGTAACAATGTATTTTATTGATATGATTACTCAGTCACGACGATTAAATTGATATCAATGAACAAAGAATGACTGAAAACCAAAGAGTGCTCTTAATAGCACGAAAACAAGTTCGTAAGAATCCAGTTTAAACACCATAGCCTGCTTCCAAAAATTCGATATTTGTGTGAAGTTCGAGTGTCTCGGGAGAATCTTAAATCTTCGTGTATACCAAATCACCCAAACAGGTTTCACACAAACAGGTTTCACTAATCAATATCTCTTGTCATACACAGAAGAACAGTAAAGTGGCCTCCCCGCAATGCTCATGTAAAGAAAATTTGGCATACTGAGCACCATTTCACAAAGCGTACTCTGGCAAACTATTTGAGTGCAACAAAGCTCATGCAAAAGTATTAATATGCTCCCATACTCATAAACTTCAATACAATAGAGATCCTAGTTCAACATAGCTAAATCACTACAACGTTTAGGGTACGGCAGTTTGCGCAGTCCGAAACACATAAACCCACGTAATGGGAACATAATACCTATCAATATGCAAAACAATATACAATATAAAGAATAAAACGATAAGGACCATAGCAGCAAATCATACAGCAATGCATTGCACGCAAATATAAAACCATACAAACATGCTACACCTGGCAGGAATAGTAACTAAATACTGCAATAATGGAAATGAAACAAACATACCCATGCCGAGGGCAGAAAGCTCTACTTTATTGTGCATCGCCATATACCTCTGCACAGACAAATTCAAACAAAATCCACAAAGTTTAAACAAGCTTTTCACAAGAATTGCAATCATTTTACAGATGACATGTCCTGGAAATTGACGGGGAAAGGAATTCCGGGGTGGGTGAATCGGCTTGCACGCCTAGGTATGTAGGAATGTCGAAACTCTTTTTTGGCTTTTAATCATGATTTTCTACTACTGTGGTGGACTGGGATGTGGTTGCACTTAGAGCTGCATTTGTACGACACCTTCAGCCTGTTATATCGGATAAACACCTTCAGCTTTAGTATCCAAGGATCATTTGAGAGCATGGAAATTTTTCCTTTAATAATGGTACTTAATAAATTTTGACATGTGATCTTTGGAAGCATTGAAGTTTCTGATGGAAGAGTTCAGGTCTTTAAGTCTTTTGGGAATTAAATAAATGAAACCCAATTTACCTTTCAGACTAAGTAAGTGATGACCCTAATTTTCTGTAGCGGTGTATACTGATCCTAAAATCTGATCAGATACTACTGTATCTTTAAACATACTCCGAAATGCTAGTTTGGGTTTTATTTTGAATTTCTTCGTAAGTTTTGTTAGTAATTGTGTTATGGAACATCATTTGCATAACATATAGCAACTTAGGGAGAAAGGGAGAAAGAGGGAAAAGAACAAGTCTGTGTTTGGTGTATGTGTGTGTGTTTTTTGGTAGGGGGAGGCGGGGTGGAGGTGTTCATGCTCAAAGTTGTACAGAAGTATTCTTAATACAGAGGTTAGTGAAGTATTTGTTATGCAAGCTGATTCTTGTCAAATTTCAGGTGCTCTCTGCAGTTGTCTGCTACCTGAAAGTCTTCAAGTATCAACTGTTAAACAGATGCCTGAGTATCATCCTTACACTGGTATGCTTCTTGTCTATTTCTTATATTCTTCTACGAACTTGCAACTTGAGCTCTTTCCTACTACGCCTTTACAATAAGCTACAAATTTATGGCGTGTACCCTTTTTTATGTGATTTAGTCTACATGTCAAATTAGCCGCAGCTCCTTTGTCAAAATTTATTATTTGGTATTTTTATCTTCAGAAGATGATGGGAGCGGCTCTATGTCAACCACAACGCTCCAGGAACCAACAGAAAATGATGATGCAGATCAAGATAAGCTCCTGCTGTCTCCATCAGCAGGGAGCGGCGATGTAGCGTTTATTAAAGAGGTTCCACGGTGAACTGAGCCGTGTAGTTACTTCCTTGCTCAAAGGTTTTGTCTTTACAACAGCTCCTCCACGGGAAAAAGCTGAAACTGCACAATTTCATGCAGCCACAATGCCTCCCAGTTCTGTTGCTTGCAAGGTGATTGATTGATTGATTTGTTGTACTCTACTTGTTTTTGTTTGTTGTATGTTTCACTTTAAAGTAGTATTCCATTCGTGATTGATGATTACCAAGTGTACTGTTGAGGCTTTTCAGAATGTGTTGCCATTAGCTGATTCTTAGAGGAATTCCTTTGAAGAAGTATCAACTCCTCTTTAGAAAGCTTCGAAGTGTTTGATTTTAATACTTTCTGGGTTAAGCTCATTCTGTAGTGTGCACTCTGTTAGGTGGTCTGGCACATGTTTTGAAGGGAGAAACTGTTTTATATAGCAAAATTTTATTCTTTGATGATGATTTCGTGGTCAGTTTCAATAGTATTTCCTTGAAATGGCCCTCAGTACGTGCTCGGACATACACGTTCAACGTTAAAAGTAGCAGACTTTTAATTTTTGATTCGAGAAAACGCTCTGGATGTCGAACTAGTCACAACATGCTGAAGGACAGCGGATGGTGGGAGTTTGTGAACGCTCTACAAAGAAAGCGTCGCGTGATGGCTTTTCAATTCTCTGTATTATTTTTTCCAGCAACAGTAGGAAATTGTGCACGCACACCAGCCAATTTCATGATCGTTCTTCAGTACAATAAGAAGCTTTCAAATGCTAATCGCAAGCCAGTATTGACGGGTTTACCAGATGCATGCCAGTATTTCAACTGACTGTTTAGTAACCCGTGCAGGCCCTATAATCCATACTACTGGTACAACTTAAAATTGATAACTATCAATTTGCAAATTGTGCCGAGTTATGGCAATCCCTCGAGCCCCAGTTTTGATGTTAGCCAGGCACAAAGTTCATCCATCTCCTCAGGAATTGTATAATGACCTAGCCTGCACGGTCACAGGCCCTGTACGCTTACTATATTCGTTTTCTATTTTTAGCAATGATGATGAAAAAGATTCTTTTTTTGCGTACTTTTACCATTTTCTGTTTTCGTTTTAGGTAAAATTACTCAAATAGTACCAAAAAACTGAACCTAAAAGGTGTTTTCAGCTCTTTTTCACTCAAACTTAACCCAATATAAGAAAAAATAGCTAATTTTTTTTTTGTGAAAATGATAAAAGTACAGGAACGGATTTTCAAACTGAATATGAAAATCATGAAAATGAAAACAGAAAACAAATATGATAAGCGTACGGGGCCTTAATTTATGTGAAGACTTCTCACCAAATTTAAGCACAGCCCACAAGTTTTAAACGAATTCTGAACAAAACACACTTGTTAGAACCCCTAAACCTGTGCAACTCCACCAGATCCAGAGGACCAAACCCTAGACATTCTTTATGAAACAAATCTCCCGAAAAGACCCAGTACTGAAGATGAAGAACCTACAAATCCTCAAAACAGAACCAAGGACAAAGGCAAAGAAAAGGAAGAAGGAAGTTCTAAAGACAACTACTCAGAAACGAAAAGCAAGATAAGATTCACAACTGGACACTATTTTTGACAGACATAGATAGAGATGTCCACTACAAGTCATACGAAGACGAAAGACTTTATGTCTTAATCAACTTTTACTTTAAGAAATTTGTAACGTAATCTATAGAAAGAATCCAGACAGCTGTAAAGACACAATCATATAGATTACCTGTTCACAGTCCTCTTCTGCCTATAAATTAGAAGGCAGACTTCGTTTGTACATATCGATCTCTGAAACAAAAGAAAAAACTTCTCTCAAAATCATCTCTCAAATCTCTTTGATGTTCTTCTCAGGTCTTCACTAGACTTATACGATTGCTAGCAATCTTTCATCTATCTAGCTTTTAAGTAAGTTCATTTTTCTTACAAAGATTTTAGTTACTTTGGGGTGAAAACGCTCTTGTGGTGAAATGTCTCTATGAATTGAATGAAGTTATCTCTAATCTAACATGATTAAATGAGTTTAATGTCAGAAATATAAAAGAAACATTTAAACATTCACAAGTCATCGAGAGATATTATTAAATTGTTAACAAAGATCTGAATGATCATGCTTTCAAAAAAAAAATTCGTTTGATAAAATAGATAAAAGTGGGAGTGAGTCGCTTATGGTCTTTAGCCCAGATGTGGCATTTGTTGACCGACAGACTAACGCATGCCCTGAATCTGTTTTACCATACCCTTTTTCTACCTGGCATCTTGATTTCTCCTTTTAAAAAACAGTTTTAAATACCCTCTCTCAGCAACTCGTTTTTGTTTAAATTATCTTTTATATTCTTGTTATTTTGCTTTTTATTTAAACTTGTTATCCATATCATCCATGGTATCAGGTCTAACCGGGGACCTTTGTTTTCCGACCAAACCCCCTCCTATTTTGGTATCAGAGTCATAAATCCTTGGCTTCTGTAGAGATAATTATCTAGTAAAGGAGAGACTTAGTAACCCAGAGCAAGTAACCCCTTTTATAAATATGAAATTAGCACTTTCAATTTTAATGAACATGCAAGTTATTTCGAAATCAATAGATTTTTTACTGCTCTAGATCTAGTAGACTTTACCAATACTAGAATTAGAAATTACATTGATACACACACAATCCAATACTAGAATTAGAAATTACATTGATACACACACAATCACTCTAAGATATAGTCCTTTATCTTTCTATATTAGATACTTTCTATACTTAATATTAATGATTAATTAAAACAATTACTAAGTTTTTACATTCATATAAAAGACATGGATAATAACAATTTTTATCAAAATGAATTCTCCAGACAAATTACAAATCCTATGTTTCCAGCCCAATATACAAGCTATGTAGACAACAGAGGTAAGAGTAGAATAAATTTTGATGGTAATAACCTAGAAATTATACAAATAGGTTCTAAATTCCAAGTAAAAGACCATAGACTAGGCCATTTCCCTAGTGATCAGAGAACTCTACTAGACAACCTTTGGCAATCATTTCTTAAAAAAAATATTGGTTGGTTTGTTAACACCATGAATGCCTTAGCCAGTTATTTTAACAAATTAAGAGACACCAAAAAGTTCAATTTTTACTGTGTTTTTAGAGGCATTATGCCAGGAATTTTCAAACATTATCTTGAGGCCATGGCAGGAGGCGTAGGCAATCACCCAAACCCTTGGTTCAAAGGAACCATAACCTTTCAAGAAGCAAATAACCTAATGCAAACACATTATGGACCTAATTATTATATTAGTCCCCAGTCTAATACAGACTGCAAAAACTGTAATACGTTAATTAAAAATTTTAATATCTTAAAAACTAGAGTAGATCATCTTGCTCTCGAAAAAACACATTATGATAGTCATATATCTAAGCTCAAAGCCCAGATACAAGTTTTAGAATTAGAGGCAAACGATTGGAAAAATAGATATACAACTTTGATACAAGACCAACAGGCTTCAAGACCTACTATCTCAAGTTGCAAAGAGATAGCTAGCCCAGCGTCACAGGTAGCTGGTAAAGGTAACTCAAATCCTGTTATGGCTAGTATCTTGCCCAAAGATACTGAAAAACCTTTAAATCAAGGAGAATCGATTTCTAGTCCACCTTCACAGGCTGCTGGTAAAGACACGTCAAGTCCTGTTAAAGTTGGTGTTTTACTTAAAAACACTGAAAATCCTCTGAATATGGGAGAACATATTCCTAGTCCAGTTCCACAGGTAACTGGTAAAGACTTATCAAATCCTGAGACCCCTGACCATTTGAAAAAAATAGAGCGTAAAAGCAAAGCACACAAACAAGCAAAGAAACAAACCCCTTTGGTTTATGAGTTTCTGACCTATGCAAACCCTAGATATTCTTTATGAAACTAGTCTCCTGAAAAGACCCGGTACTGAAGATGAAGAACCTACAAATCCTCAAAACAGAACCAAGGACAAGGGCAAAGAAAAGGAAGAAGGAAGTTCTGAAGACAACTAGTCAGAAACGATCTTCACAACTGGACAAAAGCAGACGAAGACAAGCACTACTTTCGGCAAAAGCAAGATAAGATTCCAATCTTATCCACCTTTATTCTCAGTGGAAGACAAAGACAGAGACTAACACAATTTTTGACAGACACGGATAGAGATATCCATTGCAGGTCATATGAAGACAAAAGACTTTATGTCTTAATCAACTTTTACTTTAAGAAATTTGTAATGTAATCTTTAGAAAGAATCCAGTAGGACAGCTATAAAGACAGACAATCATGTAAACGACATGTTCATAGTCCTCTTCTGCGTATAAATTAGAAGACAGACTTCATTAGTAGATATCGATCTCGAAAACAAAAGGAAAAACTACCATTCCTGAAATTTGTGCTGTATTGGAAAAGTGGTTTTCTAATTTACTTTTAAAGACCTCTAGCTACTTCCTCAACCCTAAGATGATCTTTCAGTGGCATTTTCAGTTTCATCCCATTTACTTAAGAACAAACTTTGGCTCTTGCCGGAGTTGTAGGAATGTTCCGTCGACCCGATGTATAGTGACAATTAATAGTAGCTAAATGTTTCAAACGACAACAATTATTAGCAACATTTTTTTACCGTCACTAAATTAAAGCCAATATAAACATTTAAAGACAATTGATTGTCGTTATATAAAGGGTAGGAGGAAGATTCCTCCAACCGGAGTAGCAGCCAAATTTTTTCCTTTACATAAAAATATTGTTTTGAGAACCTGCTGAAAAACAAAGTTACTGATTGCACCTGGCCCATTGGAAAATTGGACCTCTGCCTTCCTCTGGATTCATGAAGGCAATTCGTTCTCTAGACTATTTCTTCACGTCTTTCATTGTTCCCCACGCTCACCCTCACAACAAGTATATCTCTGATTCCAAAACAAATCTCTCCAAACAAGCGAATAGAGGTGTCAAGTACTTCACCCGCTGTTAGGCTACTTACACCTCACCAAGTGATGGGACGCAATGTTCCTGCCAAAGTTTTGCCTCTGTCATGAGAACCTCATTGTGCTTCAGTTTTACGATCTATCTGTCTCGTATCTTTTACTAAGCTCGGCTGCCTTATGGTGCATGTTTGCGCAGCAAGTGTTGCATGCTGCTTGTTGTCAGCCGATTTAAGCAAAACACGAAAGTTAACCGGTTAGCAAGTAGCAACCACGATATAAAATGAGATTGAAGTAATGACCAGAACGGAAAGATTATACTGGTTGTGCTTTGTGGAAAAAAGTAACCAGTTCTTCTCAAAACTTGTAATAATGGCGGCTAATAGTTATGAAATATTGTTGCGAGTATTGGGGATATGCCTGCTCAAGTGATAAGGCGATCTTTGGAGTACGTTCCTTCACTCTACATTTCGTCACTCATATTGTCCCATCCACTGTGACGCCTAAACCTGGAGAACGGCCCAAGCTGCCTATACCTGCATCTCCAATTGCAGGTGCTATTGGTGGAATCAGCTCTACTTTGTGCACTTACCCTCTTGAGCTACTCAAAACTCGACTGACTGTCCAGGTAAATGTAAAAGCATTTATGTGCGGTCAGAGTTTTCCGAATGGGAGTTTCTCTAGCTCGTCTTTTACTTGAAATTGTGTGTTGCAGAGGGGTGCCTACAAAAATCTTCTAGACGCATTTGTGAAAATTGTGCAAGAGGAAGGACCTGCGGAACTATACAGAGGCCTCACTCCAAGTTTGATTGGAGTAATCCCATATGCCGCCGCAAATTATTTTGCATATGATACCTTGCGAAAGGCGTACAAGAAGGCTTTTAACCAGGAGGATATTGGAAATCTTGCAACTCTTTTAATTGGATCAGCAGCCGGCGCAATCTCAAGTACTGCAACCTTCCCACTTGAGGTGGCTCGGAAACACATGCAAGCCGGGGCTATCAATGGACGGCAATACCATAACATGCTTCATGCCCTTATTTGCATACTTGAAAAGGAAGGGGTTGCAGGTCTTTACAGGGGTTTGGGCCCAAGCTGCGTGAAGTTAGTCCCCGCTGCTGGTATCTCGTTCATGTGCTACGAGGCGTGCAAGAGGATTTTGGTTGAGAATGAAGATGAACCATGAGTATTTGGGAGGGGATCCTGGATTTTGTTTTTCTTTGAGAAATTAGTTTTCAAGTATTTCGGAGCTTATACAGATCTTGGTGGGAGAATTTTACATTCCTCTTAATGTGGCCGCTCTTTCTTGACCTTTTACATATAGGATTGATACTCAAACTTGGTGTCAGGTGACATTTGAACCGAGATTCAAACGCTGCTGAGATTTATTTTGTTACTTACGGTACGTGTTAATGACAGGCTGCCTTTAACGACGATTGCACACTGAGATCATACTTAGCAGGTACAACAGTTGACTGAGTCTGATGAATATGCTTGCAGAATTTTCTTGACTCCAGATTGCATACATGCTTACGGAATTAGGAATTCCTCTTCTGATATGCAAGAAGGGGGGTTTATGGCAAACATGCTTCATTGCTACAGCAGCAGTAGAGGTTACCCCTCATTGTCTTGAAGAGCTGCATATAGTACAACTTTTCCTACGTAGAGATTCCTGCTAAAGAAGAGGAAGACTATAGACCTTTCCTAAAACCAGAAGAAGCAAAATGCAGCAAAACGAGATTGTAACCTCTTACTGAGGATCGTTGCCAGCACATTCTGATCACATACCTTTGACCGCTTTTGAGTTCCGCTTTTCCAGACACGTCTGTAAATGGTCAACGGTTAAAGTTCAATGCTAACAATCTGATCAACTTGAAGCAAATGCTCATTTGCCGCACCTTTTTTCTCTAAAATTACTCGAAGTGTTAGCATCGGCTCTCCTCTTCCTTGGACAGGGGAGAAGTGTGCTGTTGGATCACAGTTTGGCCCTGTGTTGGCCTTGGCACTTCAAATTACATCTGTGTTGGTCATCAGTACACCATATAGGCTCGGAGAATAGGTGGGCAGCATATTCGTTGGCAGCATTATTGTATCACTGAATATGCCTTGCAAAGGAACGCATTTTAGCTTCTATGTTTTTTGGGAAAAATCCGAAACCTTCTTTAACGGTTATGGAGCTTAAGAAATATATTTTTGACGCTATATTCTAGCTTTTCGAGTTCCAATTATTCGAAAATATACACAAGAGTAACTCAACTATATAAAGTAATTCAAACTCGCGTGGTCGTGAGTAACGGATTAGTGCGAAGGCTTCCCACTAATCGATGACCCTAGCGTGCAGAATTGTCATTGAAACCCTAACGTGCAGAATCTCACTATGACACAGGCGAATCCCTCACAATTATAACACGTCCTTTCACTTACTAGGTTATTAACGGCCATTTACAAGATGCAAATCAAATATGATGTATGAACTACTTTTATCATTTTTATTTTCAGTTTTTTTGTAATGATGATAATAAATTTTTTTTGTTGAGTGTACTTTTACCATTTTCTGTTTTTTCGTTTTGGATAAAATTACTCAAACAGTGACAAAAAATTAAAAACACCTCGAATGTGTTTTTAGTTTTTCCATCCAAACTTAACCCAATATCAGAAAAAGTATCTAAATTTTTTTGATGAAAATAATAAAAGTACATGAGCGTATTTTCTAACTGAATATGAAAATTATGAAAATAAAAACACAAAACGAAAATGTTAAACATACAGTATCTACACAGTAATAGTTTTAGTAAAAAAAAGATTGTCATTAAAAGTTTTTTTATCGCTGTTGTTAAAAGTTATAGTGACAATCTTTCGTTACTAAAATACAGTTAACGACATTTTCTTGTTACTGTACCTGGTCCCTCTTCAAAATGTAATCCGTTAACCAAGGAGGCTGGTTGAGTTGGCAAGGAGCCTCGAGGAGTGACCTCGAGGTCCCGTGTTCGATTCCTCCTCCCTACGGTTACCCATATATTTGCAGTTCTAGTATTTCCCTTTAGAAAATTCAAAAAAAAAAAAAAAATGTAATCCGTTCATTCACAAAGGCGATACAGCATCTGAAAGAAACATACGACAATATAATGGAAATCATCACCCAAGTATATGCATATTCCCTTGATCAATGATCACAATCATCATATCAATCAAGTTGGCACATGAGACTTCAAAAAAAAAACTAGATGACAAAACGGAGGCTTCGTTTGACAAATTTTTTTTTGGTTTTCAGTTTTTAATTTTCAAAAATTAAAGAGTTGTTAAAAAAATCAGTTTTTAGAGTTTTTTTTTTTTCACTCTTCAGTTTAAAAACTGATTTTTTAAATTGGAGAAGGAAAAAAAATAATTACCCAACGCGCTGTTTTTTCCAATTTCCAAAATTGGAAAAAAGAAAATGAGTGTCAAACGAGACCTGAATGTTGAACAGCAGATAGAGATGGCTCCTGATGAACATTTCCCACAACCAGATGTCTAAAGCTACAGAATTTGTCTAAGAAACTAATGATATATAAACCAACAAAACAGACGCTTTAAAAGCTCTCTTTCAACTCCCCTCCTCCGGAGGTGCAAGCTCCCTCTCCTTTGCAGCAGCCGCCATCAGCTCATCGAAGTTCTCTGTCTTCCCCAGCAGAATCTCAATCTGAAAAAATACAGACAACAAACTCGCTTATGAGACAAGCTCACATCGAATTTCCCAGACCCATAGCATGCAAGCGTAGGAACACGCGTTTTGGAGGCATGACTGACCAAAAGAATCAAAAAGAACAAGTATACTACAATGGAAAGCATCTAAAACATTTCTAATCCCACCTCACATGTTTTTGGAGCATATCTATACTACTTATTAAGCCAAAACATGATTTGGTGTAACACCTCTTAGGCGTTACATAACTACCAACCTAGAATTGTGACAAGTGACATTCTAAGAAATTTTTTAAAAAGTGACCATAATAAAAACCTTAATTGGTAAATAACTACCTATAAAACCATGTTTAGTTTTCATAAATTACAACTCATAAAAAAATATAGTGAAGAAAAACTTTAACGGACAAATTTAATATGATCATAATATTTTGCTAACTTATTTCTAGATAATATGACTAACTTATTTTTCTGTAATTTAAGATTCATTTTACTGAATATATGACAATAGACACGTATACGTGATGCTAGTTTTTTTTTTTCAACTAAATTTATACTATTCATTTCATTTTCGCACAGGCATCGCGTGTGTCACGGTGATTCGTCCAACCAAAAACAAAACATAAATCGAACCAAAAGAAGAACTACCTTGGCCTTTTGGATAGGGCGCCCCCTTGTATCATCCTTCATGTCAACGGTAGATGTCATAATCTCTGCAGTGTGTAAATATTAGAATTCATATGAACACAGTAGAGAGCACTGAATACTGAAGTACCAACAGCTGAAAAAAGAAGAACTCTTAAGATCATATCTTGGAAAAGGTCTTACTCTACTCAACAGCAAAGCCATTGTTTTTTAAAATTTCAGCAATGGTGACAACTGTGGCTATAGATGCAGAAAAATTAAAGAGTTTTATCAACAATATGATAAAATCACTAAGTAGCACTCATATCAATTCATCACATAATCAAAATCATCATGTTCTAGCACCAGTCCTGAAAACTATTACAAGTAAACCTACTGCAAAATAACATTTTTATTGTTCATAGTTGCAAGCACGAGCTGCAAGTACTCAACTGGAAGGATCTTCAAACTCAAAAGAATGGCAGTACGATTTCGTGAATAAACGATATAATCTCACCAAACAATATGAATAAACGATATGATCTAACCAGGGAGTTGACGTATGGTTCAAACTTGGCAAGACGAACAATAAGCTAGTGCCAGTAAGTGAAAGGGCAAAAGAAAAACACGAGCAAAGAAAGCAGAGGTGATATTTTGTAGCCTTCCCATACAACTTAAGAAATTAATGAAGACCAGCCTCTACACATCTAATTAACAGGTGCATCATGTCTCCTATCAAAATAACCCACATTGTCAGTGGATGCTACAGTATGGTGGATGTTTTGTTCATTTGTAGGCAGGAGAATCTTCGCTCGAGACAAACTTTCGAAACCGACATGGTAACAATGTATTTTATTGATATGATTACTCAGTCACGACGATTAAATTGATATCAATGAACAAAGAATGACTGAAAACCAAAGAGTGCTCTTAATAGCACGAAAACAAGTTCGTAAGAATCCAGTTTAAACACCATAGCCTTTAGCTTCCAAAAATTCGATATTTGTGTGAAGTTCGAGTGTCTCGGGACAATCTTAAATCTCCGCTTATACCAAATCACCCAAACGGGTTTAACACAAACAGGTTTCACTAATCAATATCTCTTGTCATATATAGTACAGCAGAACAGTAAAGAGGCCTCCTAGTACTAATCATGTAAAGAAAATTTGGCATTCTCAGCACCATTTCACAAAGCATACTCTGGCAAACTATTTGAGTGCAACAAAGCTCATGCAAAAGTATTAATATGCTCCCATACTCATAAACTTCAATACGATAGAGATCCTAGTTCAACATAGCTAAATCACTACAACGTTTAGGGTACGGCAGTTTGCGCAGTCCGAAACACATAAACCCACGTAATGGGAACATAATACCTATCAATATGCAAAACAATATACAATATAAAGAATAAAACGATAAGGACCATAGCAGCAAATCATACAGCAATGCATTGCACGCAAATATAAAACCATACAAACATGCTACACCTGGCAGGAATAGTAACTAAATACTGCAATAATGGAAATGAAACAAACATACCCATGCCGAGGGCAGAAAGCTCTACTTTATTGTGCATCGCCATATACCTCTGCACAGACAAATTCAAACAAAATCCACAAAGTTTAAACAAGCATTTCACAAGAATTGCAATCATTTTACAGATGACATGTCCTGGAAATTGACGGGGAAAGGAATTCCGGGGTGGGTGAATCGGCTTGCACGCCTAGGTATGTAGGAATGTCGAAACTCTTTTTTGGCTTTTAATCATGATTTTCTACTACTGTGGTGGACTGGGATGTGGTTGCACTTAGAACTGCATTTGTACGACACCTTCAGCCTGTTATATCGGATAAACACCTTCAGCTTTAATAATTGTACTTAACAAATTTTGACATGTGATCTTTGGAAGCATTGAAGTTTCTGATGGAAGAGTTCAGGTCTTTAAGTCTTTCGGGAATTAAATAAATGAAACCCAATTTACCATTCAGACTAAGTAAGTGATGACCCTAATTTTCTGTAGCGGTGTATACTGATCCTAAAATCTGATCAGATACTACTGTGTCTTTAAACATACTCCGAAATGCTAGTTTGGGTTTTATTTTGAATTTCTTAGTAAGTTTTGTTAGTAATTGTGTAATGGAACATCATTTGCATAACATATAGCAACTTAGGGAGAAAGGGAGAAAGGGGGGAAAGAACAAGTCTGTGTTTGGATGTATGTGTGTGTGTGTGTGTGTTTTGGTAGAGGGAGGCGGGGTGGAGGTGTTCATGCTCAAAGTTGTACAGTAGTATTCTCAATACAGAGGTTAGTGAAGTATATGTGATGCAAGCTGACTTGTCAAATTTCAGGTGCTCTCTGCAGTTGTCTGCTACCTTGAAAGTATCAACTGTTAAACAGATGCCTGAATATCATCCTTACACTGGTATGCTTGTTGTCTATTTCTTATATTCTTCTACGAACTTGCAACTTGAGCTCTTTCCTACTACGCCTTTACAATAAGCTACAAATTTATGGCGTGTACCCTTTTTTATGTGATTTAGTCTACATGTCAAATTAGCCGCAGCTCCTTTGTCAAAATTTATTATTTGGTATTTTTATCTTCAGAAGATGATGGGAGCGGCTCTATGTCAACCACAACGCTCCAGGAACCAACAGAAAATGATGATGCAGATCAAGATAAGCTCCTGCTGTCTCCATCAGCAGGGAGCGGCGATGTAGCGTTTATTAAAGAGGTTCCACGGTGAACTGAGCCGTGTAGTTACTTCCTTGCTCAAAGGTTTTGTCTTTACAACAGCTCCTCCACGGGAAAAAGCTGAAACTGCACAATTTCATGCAGCCACAATGCCTCCCAGTTCTGTTGCTTGCAAGGTGATTGATTGATTGATTTGTTGTACTCTACTTGTTTTTGTTTGTTGTATGTTTCACTTTAAAGTAGTATTCCATTCGTGATTGATGATTACCAAGTGTACTGTTGAGGCTTTTCAGAATGTGTTGCCATTAGCTGATTCTTAGAGGAATTCCTTTGAAGAAGTATCAACTCCTCTTTAGAAAGCTTCAAAGTGTTTGATTTTAATATTTTTCTGGGTTAAGCTCATTCTGTCGTGTGCAGTGTGCACTCTGTTAGGTGGTCTGGCACATGTTTTGAAGGGAGAAACTGTTTTATATAGCAAAATTTTATTCTTTGATGATGATTTCGTGGTCAGTTTCAATAGTATTTCCTTGAAATGGCCCTCAGTACGTGCTCGGACATACACGTTCAACGTTAAAAGTAGCAGACTTTCAATTTTTGATTCGAGAAAACGCTCTGGATGTCGAACTAGTCACAACATGCTGAAGGACAGCGGATGGTGGGAGTTTGTGAACGCTCTACAAAGAAAGCGTAGAGTGATGGCTTTTCCATTCACTCTGTATTAATTTTTCCAGCAACAGTAGGAAATTGTGCTCGCACACCAGCCAATTTCATGATCGTTCTTCAGTACAATAAGAAGCTTTCAAATGCTTCTTCAGTATTGACGGGTTTACCAGAAGCATGCCAGTATTTCAACTGACTGTTTAGTAACCCGTGTACAACTTAAAATTGATAACTATCAATTTGCAAATTGTGCCGAGTTATGGCAATCCCTCGAGCCCCAGTTTTGATGTTAGCCAGGCACAAAGTTCATCCATCTCCTCAGGAATTGTATAATGACCTAGCCTGCACGGTCACAGATACAGTTGTCGATAGTTCCTCTTCATGACTTCTATGAGGAATGAAGAAAAGATCATTTTAATGCCTAAAGACAGAATTTTCATACCCGTTGTACATTTTGAATGTCACATCTTGGAAGCCAGACGAACTTTAATTTCTGTGAAGACTTCTCACCAAATTTAAGCACAGCCCACAAGTTTTAAACGAATTCTGAACAAAACACACTTGTTAGAACCCCTAAACCTGTGCAACTCCACCAGATCCAGAGGACCAATCCCTAGACATTCTTTCTGAAACAAATCTCCCGAAAAGACCCAGTGCTGAAGATGAAGAACCTACAAATCCTCAAAACAGAACCAAGGACAAAGGCAAAGTCAGAAACGAAAAGCAAGATAAGATTCACAACTGGACACTATTTTTGACAGACATAGATAGAGATGTCCACTACAAGTCATACGAAGACGAAAGACTTTATGTCTTAATCAACTTTTACTTTAAGAAATTTGTAACGTAATCTATAGAAAGAATCCAGACAGCTGTAAAGACACAATCATATAAATTACCTGTTCACAGTCCTCTTCTGCCTATAAATTAGAAGGCAGACTTCGTTTGTACATATCGATCTCTGAAACAAAAGAAAAAACTTCTCTCAAAATCATCTCTCAAATCTCTTTGATGTTCTTCTCAGGTCTTCACTAGACTTATACGATTGCCGGCTATCTTTCATCTATCTGGCTTTTAAGTAAGTTCATTCTTCTTACAAAGCTCTTAGTTATTTCGGGGTGAAAACGCTCTTGTGGTGAAATGTCTCTATGAATTGAATGGAGTTATCTCTAATCTAACATGATTAAATGAGTTTAATATCATAAATATAAAAGAAACATTTAAACATTCACAAGTCGTTGAGAGATATTATTAAATTGTTAAAAAAGATCTGAATGATCATGCTTTCAAAAAGAAAATTCGTTTGATAAAATAGATAAAAGTGGGAGCGAGTCGCTTATGGTCTTTAGCCCAGATGTGGCATTTGTTGACCGACAGACTAACGCATGCCTGGAATCTGTTTTACCATACCTTTTTTCTACCCAGCATCTTGATTTCTCCTTTTAAAAAACAGTTTTAAATACCTTCTCTCAGCAACTCGTTTTTGTTTAAATTATCTTTTATATTCTTGTTATTCTGCTTTTTATTTAAACTTGTTATCCATATCATTCATGGTATCAGGTCTAACCGGGGACCTTTTGTTTTCCGGCCAAACCCCCTCCTATTTTGGTATCAGAGTCATAAATCCTTGGCTTCTGCAGAGATAATTATCTAGTAAAGGAGAGACTTAGTAACCCAGAGCAAGTAACCCCTTTTATAAATATGAAATTAGCACTTTCAATTTTAATGAACATGCAAGTTATGATATTGATTTCGAAGAAATCAATAGATTTTTTACTGCTCTAGATCTAGTAGACTTTACCAATACTAGAATTAGAAATTACATTGATACACACACAATCCAATACTAGAATTAGAAATTACATTGATACACACACAATCACTCTAAGATATAGTCCTTTATCTTTCTATATTAGATACTTTCTATACTTAATATTAATGATTAATTAAAACAATTACTAAGTTTTTACATTCATATAAAAGACATGGATAATAACAATTTTTATCAAAATGAATTCTCCAGACAAATTACAAATCCTATGTTTCCAGCCCAATATACAAGCTATGTAGACAACAGAGGTAAGAGTAGAATAAATTTTGATGGTAATAACCTAGAAATTATACAAATAGGTTCTAAATTCCAAGTAAAAGACCATAGACTAGGCCCTTTCCCTAGTGATCAGAGAACTCTACTAGACAACCTTTGGCAAGCATTTCTTAAAAAAAATAATGGTTGGTTTGTTAACACCATGAATGCCTTAGCCGGTTATTTTAACAAATTAAGAGACACCAAAAAGTTCAATTTTTACTGTGTTTTTAAAGGCATTATGCCAGGAATTTTCAAACATTGTCTTGAGGCCATGTCAGAAGGAGTAGGCAATCACCCAAACCCTTGGTACAAAGGAACCATAACCTTTCAAGAAGCAAATAACCTCATGCAAACACATTATGGGGCTAATTATTATATTAGTCCAGCCTGTCAAGACCAGTCTAATACAGATTGTAAAAACTGTAATACGTTAATTAAACATTTTAATATCTTAAAAACTAGTACAGATAGTCATATTTCTCAGCTCAAAGCCCAGATACAAGTTTTAGAATTAGAGTCAAACGATTGGAAAAATAGATATACAACTTTGATACAAAACCAACAGGCTTCAAGACCTACTATCTCAGGGTGCAAAGAGATAGCTAGCCCAGCGTCACAGGTAGCTGGTAAAGGTAACTCAAATCCTGTTATGGCTAGTATCTTGCCCAAAGATACTGAAAAACCTTTAAATCAAGGAGAATCGATTTCTAGTCCAGCTTCACAGGCTGCTGGTAAAGACACCTCAAGTCCTGTTAAAGTTGGTGTTTTACTTAAAAACACTGAAAATCCTCTGAATATGGGAGAACATATTCCTAGTCCAGTTCCACAGGTAACTGGTAAAGACTTATCAAATCCTGAGACCCCTGACCATTTGAAAAAAATAGAGCGTAAAAGCAAAGCACACAAACAAGCAAAGAAACAAACCCCTTTGGTTTATGAGTTTCTGACCTATGCAAACCCTAGATATTCTTTATGAAACTAGTCTCCCGAAAAGACCCAGTACTGAAGATGAAGAACCAACAAATCCTCAAAACAGAACCAAGGACAAAGGCAAAGAAAAGGAAGAAGGAAGAAGGAAGTTCTAAAGACAACAAGTCGGAAACGATCTTCACAACTGGACAAAAGCAGACAAAGACAAGCACTACTTTGGGCAAAAGCAAGATAAGATTCCAACCTTATCCACCATTATTCTCAGTGGAAGACAAAGAGACATACACAATTTTTGACAGACACGGATAGAGATATCCATTGCAGGTCATATGAAGACAAAAGACTTTATGTCTTAATCAACTTTTACTTTAAGAAATTTGTAATGTAGTCTTTAGAAAGAAATCAGTAGCACAGCTGTAAAAACAGGCAATCATGTAAATGACATGTTCATAGTCCTCTTCTGCTAATAAATTAGAAGACAGACTTCATTTGTAGATATCGATCTCGGAAACAAAAGGAAAAACTACCATTCTTGAAATTTGTGATGTATTGGAAAAGTGGTTTTCTAATTTACTTTTAAAGACCTCTAGCTACTTCCTCAACCCCAAGATGATCTTTCAGTGGCATTTTCAGTTTCATCTCATTTACTTAAGAACAAACTTTGGCTCTTACCCGAATTGTAGGAATCTTCCTTCGACCCCATGTATAGTGACAATTAATAGTAGCTAAATGTTTCAAACGACAACAATTATTAGCAACATTTTTTTACCGTCACTAAATTAAAGCCAATATAAACATTTAAAGACAATTGATTGTCGTTATATAAAGGGTAGGAGGATTAAGTCAGCCAAATTTTTTCCTTTACATAAAAATATTGTTTTGAGAACCTGCTGAAAAACAAAGTTACTGATTGCACCTGGCTCATTGGAAAATTGGACCGCTGCCTTCCTCTGGATTCATGAAGGCAATTCGTTCTCTAGACTATTTCTTCACGTCTTTCATTGTTCCCCACGCTCACCCTCACAACAAGTATATCTCTGATTCCAAAACAAATCTCTCCAAACAAGCGAATAGAGGTGTCAAGTACTTCACCCGCTGTTAGGCTACTTACACCTCACCAAGTGATGGGACGCAATGTTCCTGCCAAAGTTTTGCCTCTGTCATGAGAACCTCATTGTGCTTCAGTTTTAAGATCTATCTGTCTCGTATCTTTTACTAAGCTCGGCTGCCTTATGGTGCATGTTTGCGCAGCAAGTGTTGCATGCTGCTTCTTGTCAGCCGATTTAATCAAATCACAAAAGTTAACCGGTTAGCAAGTAGCAACCACGACATAAAATGAGATTGACCAGAACGGAAAGATTATACTGGTTGTGCTTTGTGGAAAAAAGTGACCAGTTCTTCTCAAAACTTGTTATAATGGCGGCTAATAGTTATGAAATATTGTTGCGAGTATTGGGGATATGCCTGCTCAAGTGATAAGGCGATCTTTGGAGTACGTTCCTTCACTTTACATTTCGTAACTCATATTGTCCCATCCTCTGTGAATTACTGTTCTTAAATTAAGTATCGATCCAAAATATTCATGGTCTAGTTTCAGTTATATCTATCTATCCGTTGACCCCATATCTTCTTGTTCTTTTCAAACTTTCTGCAGTTATTTGCTTATGAGACAGTTAAGAAACACTTGACGCCTAAACCTGGAGAACAGCCCAAGCTGCCTATACCTGCATCTCCAATTGCAGGTGCTATTGGTGATATCAGCTCTACTTTGTGCACTTACCCTCTTGAGCTACTCAAAACTCGACTGACTGTCCAGGTAAATGTAAAAGCATTTATGTGCAGTCAGAGTTTTCCAAAGGGGAGTTTCTCTAGCTCGTCTTTTACTTGAAATTGTGTGTTGCAGAGGGGTGCCTACAAAAATCTTCTAGACGCATTTGTGAAAATTGTGCAAGAGGAAGGACCTGCGGAACTATACAGAGGCCTCACTCCAAGTCTGATTGGAGTAATCCCATATGCCGCCACAAATTATTTTGCATATGATACCTTGCGAAAGGCGTACAAGAAGGCCTTTAACCAGGAGGATATTGGAAATCTTGCAACTCTTTTAATTGGATCAGCAGCCGGCGCAATCTCAAGTACTGCAACCTTCCCACTTGAGGTGGCTCGGAAACACATGCAAGCCGGGGCTATCAATGGACGGCAATACCATAACATGCTTCATGCCCTTATTTGCATACTTGAAAAGGAAGGGGTTGCAGGTCTTTACAGGGGTTTGGGCCCAAGCTGCGTGAAGTTAGTCCCCGCTGCTGGTATCTCGTTCATGTGCTACGAGGCGTGCAACAAGATTTTGGTTGAGAATGAAGATGAACCATGAGTATTTGGGAGGGGATCCTGGATTTTGTTTTTTCTTTGAGAAATTAGTTTTCAAGTATTTCGAACTTATACAGATCTTGGTGGGAGAATTTTACGTTCCTCTCAATGTGACCGCTCTTTCTTGACCTTTTACATATAGGATTGATACTCAAACTTGGTGTCAGGTGACATTTGAACCGAGATTCAAACGCTGCTGAGATTTATTTTGTTACATACGGTTCGTGTTTATGACAGGCTGCCTTTAACGACGATTGCACACTGATATCATACTTAGCAGGTACAACAGTTGACTGAGACTGACTATGGACATGTCATGATGAATATGCTTGCAGAATTTTCTTGACTCCAGATTGCATACATGCTTATGGAATTAGGAATTCCTCTTCTGATATTCAAGAAGGAAGGGGGGGTGGTTTATGGCAAACATGCTTCATTGCTACAGCAGCAGCAGTGGTTACCCCTCATTGTCTTGAAGAGCTGCATATAGTACAACTTTTCCTACATAGAGATTCCTGCTAAAGAAGAGGAAGACTATAGACATTTCCTAAAACCAGTAAAAGCAAAATGCAGCAAAACGAGATTGTAACTTCTTACTGAGGATCGTTGCCAGCACATTCTTATCACATACCTTTGACCGCTTTTGAGTTCCGCTTTTCCAGACACGTCAGCAGATGGTCAACGGCAGCAGATGGTCAACGGTTAAAGTTCAATGCTAACAATTTGATCAACTTGAAGCAAACGCTCATTTGCTGTACCTTTTTTCTCTAAAATTACTCGAAGTGTTAGCATCGGCTCGCCTCTTCCTTGGACAGGGGAGAAGTGTGCTGTTGGATCACAGTTTGGCTCTGTGTTGCCCTGGACACTTCAAATTACATCTGTGTTGGTCATCAGTACACCATATAGGCTTGGAGAGAGCATAATATGACGAATAGGTGGGCAGCATATTCGTTGGCAGCATTATTGTATCACTGAATATGCCCTGCAAAGGAACAAATTTTAGCTTCTATGTTTTTTGGGAAAAGTCCGAAACCTTCTTTAACGACTATGGAGCTTAAGAAACATATTTTTGTCGCCATATTATAGCTTTTCGAGTTTCAATTATCAAAAAATATACACAGAGTAACTCAAAACTATGTAAAGTAATTCAAACTTGTGTGGTCGTGAGTAACGGATTAGTGGGAAGTCTGATCCTAGCGTGTAGAATTGTCATTGAAACCCTAGCCAGCAAAATCTCACTATGACACAGGCGAATCCCTCGCAATTATAGCATAGATATCCTTTCACTTACTAGGTCATTAACGGCCATTTACGTGATGCAAACCACATCCACAATGATGTATGAACTTTTATGAGCCCGTACTTTTATCATTTTTATTTTCTGCTTTTGTAACAATGATAAAAAAAAAGATTTTTTTTTGTACTTTTACCATTTTCTGTTTTTGTTTTGGATAAATTTACTCAAACAGTGACAAAAAACTCCGAGATGTTTTTAACTTTTTCCATCCAAACATAACCCAATGTCAGAAAAAATAACTATATTTTTTTGGTGAAAATGATAAAAGTACAGGAACATATTTTTTAATTGAATACGAAAATTATGAAATGAAAACACAAAACGAAAATGTTAAACATACAACTTCTGTGAGCAATTATTGCCAAATATCTCTTTAAAGGATAACATTCTCCGTTAGTTAAAAAAGATTGTCACTAAAAAAATTTTATCACTGCTATTTAAAGTTATAGTGACAATCTTTCATTGCTAAAATATAGTTAACGGCATTTTCTTGTTACTGGACCTGGTCCCTCTTCAAAATGTAATCCGTTCATTCACAAAGGCGATACAATAGCTGAAAGAAACATACGACGACATAATGGAAATCATCACCCAAGTATATGCATATTCCCTTGATCAATGATCACAATCATCATATCAGTCAAGTTGGCACACGAGACTTAAAAGAAAACTAGATGACAAAACTTAATGTTGAACAGCAGATAGAGATGGCTCCTAATGAACATTTCCCACAACCAGATGTCTAAAACTACATAATTTGTCTAAGAAACTAATGATATATAAACCAACAAAACAGATACTTAAAAAACTCTCTTTCAACTCTCCTCATCTGGAGGGGCAAGCTCCCTCTCCTCTGCAGCAGCCGCTATCAGCTCATCGAAGTTCTCAGTCTTCCCCAGCAGAATCTCAATCTGAAAAAGTACAGAAAACAAACTCGCTTATGAGACAAACTCACATCGAATTTCCCAGACCCATAGCATGCGAGCGTAGGAACACGCGTTTTGGAGGCATGACTGACCAAAAGAATCAAAAGAACAAGTATACTACAACGGAAAGCATCCAACACATTTGAAATCCTACTTCACATGCATTTGGAGTATGCATATCCAACTAAAAACAAGCATACATCAAACCAAAAGAAGAATTACCTTGGCCTTTTGGATAGGGCGCCCCCTTGTATCATCCTTCATGTCAACAGTAGATGTCATAATCTCTGCAGTGTGTAAATATTAGAATTCTGATGAACGCAGTGGAAAGCACTGAATACAGAAGTACCAAGAGCTGAAAAAAGAAGAACTCTTAAGATCATATCTTGGAAAAGGTCTTACTCTTCTCAACAGCAAAGCCATTGTTTTTTAAAATTTCAGCAATCGTGACAACTGTGGCTATAGCTGCAGAAAAATTAAAGAGTTTATCAAAAATATGATAAAATCACTAGGTAACACTCATATCAATTCATCACATAATCAAAATCATCATGTTCTAGCACCAGTCCTGAAAAATATTACAAGTAAACCTACTGCAAAATAACATTTTTATTGTTCATAGTTGCAAGCATGAGCTGCAAGTACTCAACTGGAAGGATCTTCAAACTCAAAAGAATGGCAATACGATTTCGTGAATAAACGATATAATCTCACCAAACGATATGAATAAACGATATGATCTAGAGAGGGAGTTGACGTATGGTTCAAACTTGGCAAGACGAACAATAAGCTAGTGCCAGTAAGTGAAAGGGCAAAAGAAAAACACGAGCAAAGTAGAGCAAACGGGTAAACGGGTAGGGTACCGGTACGGGTAATAAATTAATGGGCCAGCCTTTACCCGTTTTTTACCGGGTTCATTAAGTCCCTACCCTACCCACGCGGGCCGGGTATTACCCGTGTGTAAATGCCTAATTTTTTATTAATTTTTTCTTAACAAACAGAGCTTTAACTGTAGATCTGATCTTTAAACAAGTCTTAGACCAATTTGTTTAATTCGTATCATATTTAGAACATTGTTACAAGCAAACACATAAAACTGGAAACCAGAAGAACAACAAGCATCATCAGGTTAAAGTATTACAACACGAACGGTTACTAGCAAATCCACTTTATTTCGTAGCAGGCGAAGGAAAAAAATGGAGAAATTGTTTGGAATGAAGCCACGGCTTCACCACCACCACCACGGCCTCGAAGATCTTGGGAGCACCGGTAGGAGTAGCGGCCGAGATCATGAGGTAGTACTTGATGCAGGAAACCACCTGCGTCTCCGCCTCCACCACCTCTGTAAATTTCAACGCGTAGCCGCCGTTCCTCTTTCTGTTGTACTCCTTGACAGAGTACCTCCCCAGTTCCTGAATCTCCCGATTGACGGCCTCGCTCTGTGATTGTGATGAGAAGATCTAGAATCTGATTTTGGATGAGCACTGACGGAGATATATAGAGAGAGAGTGGCGGTGACAGCAAAGCAGGGCGGTTGAGTTCGGCGTCGCGTTGAAGAGTGAGGTGCCCAAGAGGACTGATGCCTAGGTTGTCGGAGCTAGATCTCGGTGAAGGGGCTCACAGTTGGCGCTCGATCTCGAGATTACTGATAAATGAGGGAAGAGGGATAGAGAGGAAGAGGGATAGGGAGAAAGGGGCGGTTGCGGTGGAGAAGGATGGGGTGGTGGCGCAGAGAATGAGATGGGGTTGGGGGTTGGGGCGGCGGTAGGAAGTGAGAATATGAAGAGAGATCAGAGGAGAAATGAGAGGGGGTTTTAGGGAAAGAGGGCATATATAGTTCAAAAATCCGGGTAAACCCGTACCCGCCCCGGACCGACCCGGAAAATACGGTCCGGTCCGGGTACGGTTCTAATTTCCACGGGTAGCACATGTGTACCTGTACCCCGGGTTTTTGACCGGTTACGGGTCGACCCGCGGGTACGGGCAAAAAATTGCCAGGTCTAGAGCAAAGAAAGCAGAGGTGATATTTTGTAGCCTTCCCATACAACTTAAGAAATTAATGAAGACCAGCCTCTACACGTCTAATTAACAGGTGCATCATGTCTCCTATCAAAATAACCCACATTGTCAGTGGATGCTACAGTATGGTGGATGTTTTGTTCCTTTGTAGGAAGGAGAATCTTCGCTCCAGACAAACTTTCGAAAC
Source organism: Escallonia rubra (assembly GCA_033065855.1). Classification (NCBI taxonomy): domain Eukaryota; kingdom Viridiplantae; phylum Streptophyta; class Magnoliopsida; order Escalloniales; family Escalloniaceae; genus Escallonia; species Escallonia rubra. The sequence continues at coordinate 310,561 of JAVXUO010003138.1, read as the reverse complement.
TGACATGGTACGACGTATTTTATTGATATGATTGCTCAGTCACAACGATTAATTTAATATCAATGAACAAAGAATGACTGAAAACCAAAGAGTGCTCTTAATAGCACGAAAACAAGTTCGTAAGAATCCAGTTTAAACACCATAGCCTTTAGTTTCCAAAAAATCGATATTTGTGTGAAGTTCGAGTGTCTCGGGACAATCTTAAATCTCCGTCTAGACCAAATCACACAAACAAGGGACCACATGCACAAGTTAATAAGCGTTGCAGAAGACACAAAACAGATATAAGAAAGTTTCAGAGGAACATAACCCAATACACAAAAAGTACAATCAGAGGCTTTCAATGAGTCACGAGCCCAAACAATAAAAACATTATCAAGCCCTCAATAGATGGCAAGTTAAAAACACTGCTTAACTGCTTCAAAAACACGACATAACTACCCGGCTTTAGTCATTTCTTTAGAATATGTCAAAATCTGACTACGGCTTTCTACAATTCACTGCTTGCTATCTCAAATCTGAGGCCACCATAACTTTAATAGTCCACAACAAAGAATATCCCTAATTAATAGCCCCCTTCACTAATCAATATCTTTGGCATATACAGAAGAACAGTGAAGTGGCCTCCTCGCAACGCTCATGTAAAGAAAATTTGGCATACTCGGCACCATTTCACAAAGCATACTCTGGCAAACTATTTGAGTGCAACAAAGCTCATGCAAAAGTATTAATATGCCCCCATACTCCTAAACTTCAATAGGAAAGAGATCCTAGTCCAACATAGCTGAATCACTACAACGTTTAGGGTACGGCAGTTTGCACAGTCCGAAACACATAAACCCACGTAATGGGAACATAATACCCATGAATATGCAAAACAATATACAATATACAGAATAAAATGATAAGCACCATAACAGCAACGCATTGCACGCAAATATAAAACCATACAAACATGCTACACCTGGCAGGAATAGTAACTAAATACTGCAATAATGGAAATGAAACAAACATACCCATGCCGAGGGCAGAAAGCTCTACTTCGTTGTGCATCGCCATATACCTCTGCACAGACAAATTCAAACAAAATCCACAAAGTTTAAACAAGCATTTCACAAAACCCACAAAACTAAAACTAAATTTAAGCACAGCCCACAAGTTTTAAACGAATTCTAAACAAAACACACATGTTAGAACCCCTAAACCTGTACAACTCCACCAGATCCAGAGGACCAAACCCTAGATTTCAAACGCGCATAGACAGTTTTGGAGCAGTGCGCGTTGTACCTTGGCGAGATTGACGTAGAAGAACAGGGGCTTCTTGGTGTTGGAGACCTGGATACGGTTCTTCTTGTGCGAATCGCCGGCGATTGCTATGCTCTGCATTCCCTCCGTTATCTCCTCCATCGCCGCCGCTGATCGCAGTGCAAAACCCTAACCCTAATTTTGAAAGGTGATTTGGGGATTTTCACTTACTTGAAGGCAGTTTGGTTGGTCGTACAGAAGGTTCTAAACTATATAGAAGGGTCATGGTTGCGGTTAATTTGTTGCATGTTTTTCCTTTTACTCTTTTGCCCCCCGTTTAGGGTTCTTCTTTTCCCTTTAAAAGTTTCTTTAACTAATCTATGAAAAAGTCAAATTATTATTCGTTAAAGACTCCTTCATTCGTGCTCGTTATCAAATAGGGTAAATTATATATGGCACTCCTAAGATTTACCCAAAACTATACACGACACCTTCTAAGTATTTTAATACATTTCGCTATACTTTTTAATCAATAAAAAGACAGTCATACCCTTCATGAAGAAATAAATTTACCAAATTCACCTACCTAATGCTCTACCAGTCCACCGTCACCACACCAACCAAATCAGCAAAATCCATTTCCATACCCACAGATTCACCAATCCTTTTACTTTGAAATTAAATCTAAGATCTGAAATTGTTGGAAAGTACGTCAATATGGAGAAAATTGAACTTGGAAGGTCTGAGTCGAATACGTTGCACTATTTTCTTAAGACAATATTTTCTCCCTTATAATATGCTTAGGGTAGCAGCAAATATGTCTCCCAAGATAAAACATGCAAACTCTGTTGATTATAACATATTGCAATCAACAGACAAAAATCTGAGAGAGAGAGAGAGCAAGAGAGAAATTCGAAGTGAGAAATGATCTGACCATCAGCCCTACTTATAGACACCAAAAGGTGCCTTGAACATGTGCAAACAGTTGTGACAGTTAAGTAATTATGCAGATATCACTTAACGGTCACAATCTGTAGACACAACAAAGATGTGCAATATTTGAACTAAAGGACACCATAAACAAGTGCCTTCTCGAATTTAAACAGTTAAGAAATTTGTTTAATTTTGACAACAGTCACGTTGTTTCAATCAATAATGCAGGTCACAGACTGAATTGGTCGCAAAAAGTTAAGGCTGGGTTCAAGGCGAGAGCTCCTAGAGACGATGCTCACGTGAGAAGTGCAAAGTGCGCCTAAAAGCACCAATAGCGCCTTTACGCCGCCACCGCACCGCACATGTATGAGTGCGCATGGCCATGCATACCATGTGTTTCTAGAACAATACGGTATGTCACATGACCATTTAAATACTCTTAACCTTTCCATTTCTCAAGTCACGTGGGAACCCACATCATGACCCTTTTCAACCTTATTAAATGTCAACCTTTGAGAGTTAATATCTCTCAAACCAACCAATCAATTTGATTGATTCTTTTTTGCATATTATACATTGTAGTACAATGTTTAATAAGGTAGAAATCAATTGTGAAAAATTCCCAATAGAAATAAGATCCATAATAATTGAATCGGCGATGGTGTGTCAGTGACCGGTGATGGTGGTGCGGCGGCAGTGCTGATGCCGATCTGGTGTAGTTGCGGCGGTTGGTGTTGGACGATCGATTAGTGGAACTGGTGGTAGACGTTTAGCAATGACGTTGTGTTAGTGATTGATGGTTGGTCATCACAGCGGGTGGTGTGGCCCTAAGATGGTGGCCTGCGAAGGGTCTATGTCGATGGGTCAGGCGGTAGAGATCCCAGCCAATCTATGTGCATTGCGACTGACCGATGTTAAAGAGAGAGATGAGATCGCATGACGGCTAAGTCAAATCGGTGAGGTCAGGTCACATTTGGTTGTGATGATGCGATTTGCTGGTAAGTGCCGCGATGGTGATGTTTGCTCACAATAGAAAATGGTGGCTCGATTTGGGCACTGGCAGTATGGTGATGTACGGTGGATGACTTTGGTGATGCCACATGTTGTGTGGTGATGATATGGTGCGACGCAAATGTGTGTTCACAGTGTGTGTGCACGTGTGTGTGTTTGTTTGGGGGGGGGGGGGGGGGAGGTGTGCTGTGTTTGAAGGTGGGTAACATTGTGGTGGTGCTAGACGTTGTTGTTGTTGTTGGTGGTAAGTATTCAGTGTGTGTGTGTGTGTGTGTGTGAGAGAGAGAGAGAGAGAGAGAGGCAGTGGTATTTGGAGGGTGGGATGGTGTTTGGAGAGGGGGGCAATGGCACCAGCGATGGCACTACTCTGCAGTCGATGACGGTGGTTAAAGAAGGGAAGACATCTTAAAGGGCAATTTCAGTAGATCACAAAATATTATGTGGTGACCAAACTTTTAGTCATAGATGCTTAATGAAATGGAGTTTTGTGTAAACATACTATAAATCACAGGGAGCAGAGTGTAATAAAAATACTTAGTAGGCGCCGTATGTGGTTATGGGTAAACTTCAGAAATGTCGTGCGTAATTTACTATGTAAAATACGTCAATCAAGCTCGATCTCAAAATTAGAACTTGTTCAATAGAAAAGTCTTTTTTTTTAAATAGTCAAAATTGTAATTTATATGACATGTCGATATGAAAATTCAAACTAGTGACATCGAGGTCATACCTCAAGACCCTTTGTCATTCCACCATCCCTTGGGGTTTGTTCAATAGAAGAGTTGATCTTGAATATCCACGTGCTCTTTGTGAGGACACTAGTGAATCGTGAAGGTGCTTGCTAACATATTTTACATGATATTATAATTGAGCGTAATGTGCTATACCGGTTTTGTCAATATCAAAATTTTACATGGGATTTCGTCCAATTAAAGCTTAGACCATGTGAGATTTAGGACCGAAAGAGATATAGTTGATTAGATTTAGGGGTTATTATTAAGCTCAGTAAACATGAGCTTGAACAACAATTATGAGTTCTTCGTGAACACGAGTTCATTTCAAATGTTAGTTATGAGTTCTTCGTAAACACGAGCTCTTCAAATGTTAGTTAGCTAAACATGCCTAAACATGAGCAAAACTAGACTCGCACATACGCACACACTGCCAAATGAGTAGAGCTAGCCTAGAACATGGGTAAAAACGAGTTCGATATCTTTTCTCTCCTTAATTATATACCCAGTTTCTTCCGGTTTAACAAGATTCAACTCATCCGTCTCAATAGTCCAATCTCTTTTCTCACCCATATAATATTCACATTTTTGCTGCTCCATTTTTCATTATTACATTACCACAAGATATTATTACACACTGCGGGCACATGTAGGTAGAACCCAAGTTGGTATAGACAACCACCATGAATTTCTGATTAAAATAATTTTAGCTACTATTTTCTAAATCTTCTTGGCCCTCACAGTAATTATTCACCCTAACAAAACTTATTGTTTGACCACCATAAATAAATAATCCTGGACATGATACAAGCATAAGTTTATTGAAGTCCCACAAAAAAAAAATTCTTTCTTTTCTTTGTAATTTTTTTTTAATGCGCTTTTTGTTATTTGCTGCAAAAATAAATTCATTTAGTTGAGCTCTTTTTGGGCCTTGCATAACGGGCTTTGCCCAGTGACCTTTTTGAGCTAAAGCTTTATGACTAATCAAACAGAAAACCTAGGCAAACTGGCAAATTTGCATTTTCAGTTTCATCAAAAGGCCACATGACATATCGGGTTAGTTTCGTACTCCACGAGACTCGAATATGTGACATTGCACGAGATTTAATAAAGAGCCTGAATGGTATGTATAAATTCAAATACGAGAGGGTAGCGAAGATAATTGTTGAATACTTTTTTTTTTTTTTGAAGCTAGCAATTACCTCCAATTTAAGTAAACTATTTTAGTCTCCCTTCATCTCCGAAATTTGCTATCATCTATCATTTTGTAATAAAGTGCTTTCGTGTGCAGCTCTTATCTACCGCTTTTGTTGGGAGATGATAATTTCGTTCCTAGTTTGGATTAGTTTGTTCGGATGCCTTCACGACACGTATAATTAACACTATTTAAATTCGTTGTAGCGAAGCGGAGTGAACTAGTTTTAATGAGAAGTAAGATCAGAAGTTACTCCTCCCTCAAATTGACTCCCCACTTTGACTTTTGTAGTACAAGTTAATTGATAATAAGATGGGAAATCTGCAGAGGTACAAGTTACACAAGATTGCAATGATGGAAGGTTAAAAGCCTAAAGATGTAAGAGCAAAGGTAGAACAGACACATTCAAAAGGGTAGCAATATATTTCTCTTGAAAGCTTTACAAGTAATTGTGCAATCATCCTCAATTTAGCAGCAGGGAAACTATACTTGTCACTTGAAAGCTTCACAAGTATTAGACCAGCTAATGACATAACTTCTACATCTCCTTCCCAGGCAAAAACTGGTTAAAGCTCTCTATCGATGGAAACTATATCCTATTGTTAATCCTTCAGCAACCCCTTATATAGGGTAAACTACTTAATACCATATGTACTCTACTAGTATTATTTAACAAACTGATGTGAACTCCACCTGCTTAGTCCCAACCACTTGCAACAATGGAACCATGGTCAAATCCATAACCATTTGTGCCAGCAGGAAAAGGTTCAGCAGCAGCAGTGGCGGAGAAACTAGAAGTGAGAGGATTGGCATAACTGAAAGCACCACTAGGGGCATCATCAGGTTGAGAAATAGCCAATGCACCAGCATACTGAGAACCATTAGGGGCGTCATAAGGTTGAGAAATAGCAATTGCATCAGCATACTGAGCACCGTAAGGTTGAGATATATCAACTGCACCAGCATGCTGAGCACCATAAGAGGCATCATGAGGTTGAGAAATGGAAATTGCATCAGCATATTGGCTTTTATAGAAACCATTGCCGCTTGTATCCGCATCAGTACGAAAATCATGACCACCAAACGTGCTGCCACGGTGAGATCGACCACTACCGCCATAAGATGACGTTGCAGCATATTCAGTAAGCCAGGTAGGAACTTCTTGATTTGCTTCCTGCATAAGCTCAGCAAGTGCCTTGGCAATGGGTAGGTTCTTGTCACTGAAAAATGCTGTTGCCAATCCAGTTTTACCAGCACGCCCTGTCCGGCCTATCCTGTGAACATAATCGTTTATGTCCTTTGGCAAATCATAGTTGATGACATGAGTAACATGAGGAACGTCCAGCCCTCGTGCAGCAACATCAGTGGCTACCAAAATTGGAATAGATCCAGTTTTGAAGGATCTCAAAGCTTGCTCTCTCTCCTTCAGTTTCATCAGGGGGTGAATCAAAGCAGGAAGAGAAGAGGAACATAAGTTAATAACTTTCTTAATGGCTGATTTTACTACTTACAACTGTGAAATGATCAGTACGATATAAACCATATTCAGTTTAATTGAGTCAGTATTATCCAACTCCCAACATTGCAGAAGTTTTATTGTGTCCCTCTGCTTTCGTTTGAACCAATACAAGCGGCAATTAGAAATTGAAGAATAGATCATTGTCCTGGACTCTGTAAACACTTAGTGGGAACTGATAAGCTATTGCATTAGAAAGGAAATTGGCAAATAAAGTACTACAAGCACAGGAAAGCTGCATTTCCGATCCAGAATAAAATGGTGACAAATTGAAATCAAAACTTGTTGGAGACCGTTACTGCAGTGTTGTCAGATGTCGGATGCAATACAGCCGGGAGAACAAATAAGGACCAAGTAGGACAAAATCTTGGATAAGGAAAAATGAAGAAAGTGGGTGAGACTACGGAAGCCAACAGACAAGTGAAAAATGAAGGATAGACTCAGCACACAAATGTTACCAGAAAATAAACAAATGAAGAGTTAATTAACTGACCATTTGCACTTTGTCACCATGTATTGCTATAGCTGAAAAACCTTTCTTGGACAGCCAGAGTTGTAATGCATCTGCTCCTCTTTTTGTCTCCACAAAAACTACTGTTAAAGCATGCTACATCAAGACAACAGCAGTTGATCAGTTGGAGACAATGTCACAAATACATAGAAACCATAAATGTTCAACATAAGCATACACACAATGGCAAATTGCGATGCCTGCATTACCTCTCCCTGCATGCCCTGTGCCCTTTTTTCATGAAGAAGATTCATCAAATGACTTCTTTTGTCCTTCTCCTGGATAAGGTCTACTTTCTGAACAATCAAATCAGTGCTGGAACCAACTCTTCCAATAGCCAGAAATATGTACCTAGTGAGAAAATCTGACGCAAGCCTCTGCAAGCATTCACGATAGTATGAGAACAGCTATGACCTAAATTAACAGAAGGCACGGGAAACTGGGTATGCAAACAAGTCGTCATCACCTTATATACAAGTAATTTCAACGTGTCAAGAAGTGTATAAAACTAGAAATGAACTTAAGTTCAAATGCTGCTGCAGGAATCCAGCATTCACAATATGCAACACTCAAAACATTGTTCTAGTATCCTTTTCTTCTTTGATCTTATTCCTTTCTTTGAAACTTCCTACTTTGCAGTTCACATGAGTAATATTTAGATGTGTATGAATAATGGGTCACTTATTCCACAAGTTGAAGGAGGCTTTTCGATAAAAATGCAAAAAATTGAGACATCTGGAAGGAGATAAAAATTAAGGGATTGAGCGAGCAAACCTGTATCTCAGTTGGAAATGTTGCACTAAAAAGCATTGTCTGCCGAGCACCAGGTGGAGGCATCTCCATACGCTCAACAATCTTTCGGATCTCACGTTCAAAACCCATGTCCAACATCCGATCAGCCTCATCTAAAACCAAATACTTAACCATGCTCAGAGAAACTCTAGTCCTCTCAATCATATCCACCAAACGCCCTGGGGTGGCGACCAAGATGTCAACACCCCTTTCCAAATTACGAAACTGCAAAAAAAAAGATGATAGAACAAAATATCAACAAGTAACGCATGAGCAAACCTGTATCTCAGTCCACTCATGTATGAGTAAGATTGTAAAAACGCTCTATCGCTACTCTGCTACAAAGTTCAGTCCTAGTCTGAGATGAGTGCCAATTCAGTTATACACTGGAAACACTGGCATACATGCTCATTGCTCAAGTAATTATAACCAAAGTGCCTAATCCTTTTGTATATACAACTCTTGATGCAGTGTAGACGGCAAAATCAATGAAGCTGCTTCATCATAACACAGAAATAGGAGGCTAAACAAACAGTAAAGCCCTAATGTTGCCTTTGCTTCAACCGTAGATCCTTTGAAGCAAGCTTCAAGCAGTTCAACGCACAGATAAGCTAGCAAAACCCACATAACCATACAGGTGAAAGCAGAACAAAGGAAAATAACAAAAAAATGGATAGCTGCAAACCTGCTCGGAGATCGGAGCCCCTCCATATGCAACCACAACCTTAACACCAGTCTGATACGAGAACTTCTTTACTTCCTCATGAATCTACCAAATTCGCAATGCAAGGATCAACAATTACATCATTCAATTGAAATTCCAAGCAAAACCATAGCGACTCGGGAAAAACACTTTAACGCCAGAGAGGTACAGCTTTTACGGCAGTACATGCAATCCTCCGCAGGAATTTAGAAGTTAGAAGTTAGAACTACCATAATCCATTATCTTTTACGCACATCAAGCAAAATCAACAAAAAGAACGGCCATGAATACAGTAGGTCCAACCCTCAAAAAAAATTTACAAGCTAAAATTACTACAATTAATGTACCCGAGAAGACTAAGAAAGAGTACGTGGGCAAGCACATCGATTAACATAAATTCTACTCATTTCCAAGCAAAATCAACCCTCATGAATGTACCAAAATCGCAAATGACCGGCACCACTCAACATAGCAAGCTACTAGACCTAATGCAAGAACCAAAATCACGAAAGATAAGCCATTACAACGGACCAAGGTACAACACTTGACGCAGCAAGTACAACCCTCCACATGAATATGCTACAAAATCACAGAAAACCTACACCATTCAGCATAAATTCCAAGCAGACCAACAAAGAAGAACCACGACATTAGTAGCAAGGTAGAACTCCTGATGAATCAACCAAAATCAGAAGAAACAAACAACTCTGGCAGACAAAGGTACAACACATGCTGCAGCAAGAACAACCCTCCACAGCAATCCACCAGAATACAAAAAAACGCCGTCATATAACACAAATCACAAACAAAACCAACACATACGTCACAAGAGCAATCAACGTACAACCCACAAAGCACAACGTACAACCCTCCAAAAAATCTCAACAAAAAGAAATACATACACAAACAAAAACAAAGGGGCTTTAGTACCTGGCAAGACAACTCCCTGGTTGGAGACAGAATCAGAGCAAGAGGGTAAGCCACCCTCGCCCCACCGCGCCTCGGCTTCCCCAACACATTTCCCCTCAAAAGCCCACTTATAATCGGAAAGCAGAACGCTGCCGTTTTGCCAGACCCAGTTTGAGCACACGCCATCAAGTCCCTCCCTGCCATTGCTACCGGTATAGCGTGCCTTTGCACCGGCGTAGGCTTCACGTACTTGCACCTCCTGATGTTATCATTCAAGGCCTTGCCCATATCAATCTCTGCAAATGTCCTCACTGGGGGAGGAATATCCTCCCCACTCGCTTTCACCGGTATATCCTCGTAGGCATCAAACTTCACACCTCCTCCTCCGCCGCCATCCACGGCGTAGGATCTGGTGGCGCCGCCGTCCATGGCGGCTTTGGGGGTTTTTTGCGGGGAGTCAAATGAGAAAGCGTTGACGGTGTGAAAGGGGCGGGAGGCTCTGGTTTGGGTCAGTGGGTCGTAAAAGCTGGCGGGCGGGTGGGGGGGGGCTGTGGCGCCTCGGGTCCTGGCGCGGCCACCACGGGCGGAGAGTCGGCGGCCGGGAAACGGGGTGGTGTTGCGGAGGTGGGGCGGGACGTAGGTGGGTTGACTCGGGCGGTTCCTTCTGGACATTACCTCGGTCCATGACTCGTCCTCCATGGCTGACTGGGAGACACAAAGCCCTAGGCGACGAGAAGAGCTTCAAAAAGTTGATGAAAATGGCGGAGACTAAAAACCAAGAAGTGTAAGGGGACTGTGCTTGGTGGGACAGTTGAAATGGAAGGCTGATGTGACCCTGTATGTGCAGATACTGGGGGTTGTGTGTGTGTGTGTGTGCAGGTCTAGAGGTCTATAAAGGTCGTATGTACGCGAAAATGGTGAGCTTCGGAACCCTAATTTTCGTTGCACGGAATTCAAGGAGGCAGAGGGAGTGGAAATCAGGGAGTGGTGGGGGTGTGGGACAATGTTTTCCGAGGGAGTTGGAGTTTTTATTGGGCGGGGGTGGAGGGGTTTGGAGGGAAGGGTGACTCTCATTTTGGGACGCGTGGGAATCAGATTTTGAGAACAAAAAATATATGTCTTTCAATTCAGTTACCGTTCCTTTATTTTCACGTCTAATTTTGTTTTACTGGCCCATTCGATGTCTCTAAATTTATATTTTAGTACTAACATTGAACTTGATAATATGTAAATGAACACGCGGAGGTAAGGTGTGAAGATAGACTTAATCCCGAGCGCTATCTTGATATTGTTTGTTGTTTTATGAGATTGAACATTGTGGAATAACAATTAGTAACTTGTAATGTTTCGTAAAAGTAAGTGTTTCGAGTTGCGTCATTTCACCTTTGAACTAGTCTATTATCAACTTTTCGTATCTAATAAATGGATGATTCAATGTCAGCACATGAAAATACGAAAGAATGATACTTAGGAATTTGAAAAACGGAGATTTGAACTCAACAATGTACAATGTGTAACTACCATTTTCATTGCACATGCACATCCAACAAGATTGATTACTGAATACTAAAGTCAAACTGCGAAAAACGAGATTTCTATTCAAACTCTAAAATCATTCACAACGAAGAAGGTGACTACAACAAAAATTATCTTTCACGACACCTTGAAATGTCTTGACTTAATATTTGTGGCGGCGCTTTTACGTAACGTCATTTTAAAATCTCATCTGGTATTCTAGTGCCTCAACCCGGTTTAATTATTACCGTGACTCAACTATCCTTTTATTTTTATTCTCAACGTATCAAGTCTGAAATAACCGATTACAGAGACTATTGATACAATCATCAACCGAAAATTGTCTCTCTGGACGCGATCAAACACAATATCAAAGTGAAATTAACATTTCAAAATATAGAGAACCAGCAGATGCTCAAATTAAACCAACCATACTATGCTCATTTAACTATGTGACCCAAAAAGGGTGTCACCCCCATGTTCATATTTGTTGGACAAGTTAACCTTTTTTGACTACGCAAATTGTAAACAGGGTAACTGAAAAGATGATATCGACCTCTTGTAGTTGTTGGTTTCTTGGACAGAAAAAAAGGCACTGCACAATAGAGACAAATATAGTACACTGTGCCACTGCCAAGGTGTGCCCCTTTCTGGCTGCCTGTGGCTAGTCTGCGCCTAGTGAAAATGGGGGTGCTCCTTTCCCCCAGCACAACAGATTTCAGCACGCGCGCGCAAGCGACTGCAGACGCGCGTGGAGGCCGTCCGGGGAGCTTGACGGTTTGTGAGGGGCAAAATGGGAATTATAAGTACCTTGAAAATGCTTGCGGCGGAGGACGGGGGGGCTGAATGCGGCGAACTGAAGCGCATTTATCCATGCATGATCATGACGGGGTACGTGCGTCTACGTCACAGCACGGTTGCACTCCCAACGTTAAAACTCCTACTTTGATAGTAACAATCTTCAATCGTGTACAGTGACAATTAATAGTCGTTAAATATTTTTAGTGATATTTTTTTTAACACTTTCAACGACAATTATTAACGTCATTTTTTAGCGTCACTATATAAAAGTTACTAAAAACATTTAGAAACGATTGATTGTCGCTATATAGAGGGTAGGAGGAAGATTCTTCCGACCGAGGCAGCAGTCAAATTTTTTCCTTGTTAAAATTTGAATAAATATGGTCCGCTGCTCGTTGCTCGAGGAGCAAAAATTTTCTTTTAATAGTCGTTAAATATTTTTAATGTCTTTTCTATTAATACTTTTTAACGATATTTTTTAGAGTATTTTTTAATGCACTAAATAAAAATCACTAAAAATATTTAGCGACTATTAATTTTCGCTATACGATGAATAGGAAGAAGATTCTTTCGACTCGAAAAGTAGTTATGATTTTTTCTTAAAACTTTTAGCACTATGCAATTTATAGAGATCGATTTAGTACGTTGTGTGCAAGTTGATGTGTATATTGTCTTATGTAAAATGTTGCTCTGTTTTTTTATTTTAACTTTGACTTGAAAAATGGAAGTTTAGCCCAATATGCTTGGGCTGTTTTAGAGCAATTTTTTTTAATGACTAGTGCTGCTGATCAAAATGATTGTACAGTAATAAAGGGTGCAACATGTCACGGACCGAACTTCTCTAAGCCGAAACTGTGCGGCACTTAGCGGACAAGCCCCTTGCTTGTGCTAAGTCAGCCTTCCACTCGGACTAGGCGATGCTAGATGAGAACACACAAAGAAGAACAAGAGAGAGAGTTTGGGAGAATGTATGCTTGTATTGCTTGTGTACAAGAATACTTGTGTGTTTTGGCCAAGTGAGGCCTCAGCTATTTATACTAGTCCACCTCCTCAACGAACGGTGGAGATACATTCGATCCTACGGATCCTATTATGCTTCTAGAATTCTAGGATACTTTCCTACTATAGAAGATTCCCACATGTTACATATTTTACACATGTTCAAAATAGAGAGAAGTCTTGAACCTTCCGGAAGGCTTGCCTTCTAACTGCCAAGTAAGCGTCCACGAAGCGTCCCGTAAGCGCCTGCGTGGCGTTTCTTCTAAAATTAGCCTCCATATAAAAAGTGCGGGACATTCTCCCCCACCTAATCTTGCGACGCCCTCGTCGCAGCCTCCTCGCAGTATCGGTCTACAATGTTTTGGAACTGCCAAAGATCATTTGCTGATTCCCATGTAGCTTCTCTCTCCGGCAATCCCTTCCATTTCACCAAGTAGTGCCGCGTTGGTGGAACACCTCGTCTTCGTTCGATCTTGTCGCTAAGCACGTACTCGGCCTCCTTGTCATAGGACCTCACCACTGCTGTTGGTGCCCTATGACTCTCTCCACGGCTTGGGTCTTCCTTGTCGTCATAATGAGGCTTTAGTAAACTGACATGGAAGACCGGGTGAATCTTCAACTTTGGCGGCAACTCCAATCGATAGGATACTTTCCCAACTTTTGCCACGATGGGAAAGGGTCCTTCGTACTTTCGAATCAGCCCTTTGTGTACTTTCCTGAAGGACTTAAACTGTTGCGGAAGCAGCTTTAACATCACCATGTCCCCAAGGTTGTACTCTTTCGGCCGCCGCCTCTTATCCGCCCACTTCTTCATCTTGCGCCCGGCTTTGTCAAGGTAAGAGCGGGCCACGTCTGCTTGCTCATTCCATGACCTTGCCACTTGCGCCGCCAATAGGCTTCTCCCCTTGTAGTCACCCGCCAATGCAAGGGGAGTGAGCGGTTGTTGCCCTATGGCAATCTCAAAAGGACTTTGGTTCGTGGCTTCGCTCCTCATCAGATTGTACGAAAACTGAGCCACGTCCAAAAGTCTTGCCCAATCCGTCTGGTTGGCACTAACAAAGTGCCGCAAGTAACACTCAAGTAGAGCGTTCACCCGTTCCGTCTGTCCATCAGTCTGAGGGTGAAAGCTCGTTGAGAAGTGCAGCTCCAAGCCAAGGAGTTTGAACAATTCTGTCCAAAATTTCCCCGTAAACCTTGGGTCTCGGTCGCTTACTATAACCTTCGGTAGTCCCCAATATTTCACCACGTTCTTCAAAAATAACCGAGCTGCTTCCTCCGCTGTGCAGTCGGCTGGGGATGCTACAAAAGTTGCGTACTTGGAAAACCGGTCCACCACAACCATAATCGAGCCACATCCCTCCGATCTTGGCAAGCATGTAATGAAGTCCATGCTTACACTCTCCCACGGATGTGCGGGGATGGGCAAAGGCTCGAGTAGTCCCGCTGGCAATTGGTTCTCCACCTTGTCTTGTTGGCACACAAGACAAGTCTTCACGTACGCCTCCACTTCGTCCTTCATTTGGGGCCAATAATATGATGCCTCCACCAAGGCATATGTCCGTCGTTGCCCCGGATGGCCTGCCCACGGAGTGTCGTGGCACTCTCGAATGATCCTCTTCCTCAAGTTGTTCCACTTGGGAACATACGCCCGTTGGCCTTTCGTGTAGAGAAGGCCATCTTCCACCCAAAATCGTTGGGTTTGCCCACTCTCCGCAAGCTTGAAGAGTTGTCTGGCTAAGGGATCATGCTCCATGCCCTCCTTGATTCCCTCTAGGATGTCTCCCTTTGCCTTCGACATAGCCGCCAATTCCGCCTTCCGACTTAAGGCATCCGCTACCAAGTTGGCTTTGCCCGGCTTGTACTCCATCACATAGTCGAACTCGGCCAAGAAGTCTTGCCACCTAGCTTGCTTCGGACTCAACTTCTTTTGAGATTGGAAGTAGCTAGTAGCTATGTTGTCGGTCTTGATCAAGAACCGACTCCCCAATAGGTAGTGCCTCCACGTGCGTAGACAATGAACCACTGCGGTCATCTCCTTCTCTTGCACCGTGTACCTCCGCTCGGTGTCATTTAGCTTGCGGCTTTCAAATGCTATTGGATGCCCTTCTTGCATTAACACCCCTCCAATAGCGAAATCGGATGCATCCGTTTGCACCTCGAATACCTTCGTATGATCGGGAAGAGCTAGAACCGGCTCTTCCGTCACTGCCCCCTTCAACCCTTCGAAGGCGGATTGGCACCTCTTGGACCACTCCCACGTTTTCCCCTTCTTGAGTAGGTCCGTTAACGGGGCTGCCTTGGCTGAGTAGCCCTTGATAAACCGCCGATAATAATTAGCTAGGCCAAGAAATGACCGTAGCTCAGAGACCTTTGGGGGCGCCTCCCACTCCTTGATCGCCTTCACCTTATCTTCATCCATTCGAAGCGTTCCGCCCTTGATAATATGACCAAGGAAGTGCACCTCTTCCTTGGCGAACGAGCACTTCTCCCGCTTGACATATAGCTCGTTCTCTCGCAACACCTTGAACACCGTCTTGAGATGCTCCACGTGCTCCTCCAATGTGTTGCTATACACCACAATGTCATCGAGATAAACCACCACAAACTGATCAAGGTAAGGATGGAATATCTTGTTCATGAGCGTGCAAAATGTGGCTGGGGCGTTGGTCAAACCGAACGGCATGACCAAGAACTCGAACGCTCCATATCTCGTCACACATGTGGTCTTGGGCTCATCTCCTTCGGCAATGCGAACTTGATAATACCCCGACCTCAAATCCAGTTTAGTGAAGAACTTGGCCCTCCCAAGTTGATCGAAAAGATCCGCGATCAATGGAATTGGATACTTGTTCTTGATTGTTACCTTGTTAAGAGCCCGATAGTCGATACACATCCGCAAAGACCCATCGTGCTTCTTTTGAAACAAGACTGGCGCTCCATATGGTGCTTTGGAAGGTTGGATAAAACCCGCCTCCCTTAGCTCGGTCAATTGTCTCCGCAACTCCTCCAATTCTGGCGGTGCCATCCTATAAGGTGCCATTGAAGGTGGCTTGGCCCCCGGCTCAAGCTCGATTTGATGATCCACCTCCCTCCTAGGTGGAAGCTGCTTCGGCAGTTCGGGCGGCATCACGTCCTTGTTCCTCTCAAGGACTTCCTCGATCGCCCTCGGTAGTGGTTCGGTTGAGTCCCCCACATGGTCTTCCATCTTTAGGGCCGCCAAGTAGGTTGCCTCTCCTTTCTTGACTCCCTTCACGATTTGCATCGCCGACAGTTGCATGGAGGCTAGAGTCTTGGCGCTAGAAGTCCCCCCGGACGTAGGCACCGCACATGACACTCCCTTCTCCATGATGTGCACCGCATTGCTATAAGGCGACACCAAGGCATTCACTTGCCGTAGAAAATCAAGGCCTATCACAACCTTGAAGTCATCCATTGGGGCCACCGAGAAATCCACTAAGCCCCTCCACGAGCCAAGGCACATCTCCACTTGACGTGCTGCGCCTTGTAGAGGCTTTGCGTTGGTGTTGACGGACTTTAGCCATCCTCCGCCGCCAACCACTTTAAGGCCTAACCGCTTGGCCTCTTCCATTGTGACGAAGTTGTGGGTTGCCCCCGTATCAACCATCACTTGCGCGGGCTTCCCATTCAACTTAGCCTCCACGTAAAGCAACCCCTTGCCCGTAGAAGCTTGTCCCTTACCCATCGGGACCTTCGCCACGGCTTTGGCATGTAAAGCATTGAGGATTTGGAGCGAGCCCATGTGCACATCTCCTTCCTCGAGCTCCTCGTTCTCCTCGACCAAGGCATTTAGCTTGCCTTGTCGTGGGCAATCCCTTGCCCAATGCGGCCCTCCGCAAAAGAAACATCCGTCCTTGGGCTTACTCTTGGCTCGCCTCTCCTCTAGCTTGCCATGGCCCTCGAATTTGTTGGTGCCGGCTTGGTTATTCCACTTGTTCCACGCCTTGGGTTTGTCTCCCCCACCTTTGGCATGGTTACCCTTCGAAGCCACTTGTACATTCTTCCCCTTCGAGGAGTCCCCCACTCTTGCATACTCCATTAACGACTCCGCCACCGCTATGGCCTCGTCAAGGTCCTTCACGCCTCGGCGTTGAAGTTCTTGCTTAGCCCAATTTTGGAGGCCGTCAATGAAGTTGAAGAGGAGGTCCTCTTCCGTCATGTTGGGAATGTGGAGCATTAGAGTAGTGAATTCCTTCACGTAATCATGGATGCTACTCTTATGCTTCAACTCCCTTAATTTCTTCCTTGCTTCGTAGGTAACATTCTCGGGGTAGAACTGCCTCTTGATCTCCTTCTTGAACATTTCCCAAGTGTCTATGGTGCATAGACCCTTCTCGATATCATTGTGCTTTCTACGCCACCATAGAGTAGCCGTGTCAGTGAGATAGAGGGTAGCAGTCCTTACCTTAGCCTTTTCATCCGTGATGTTAGCACCTTCGAAGTAGCGCTCCATATGCCATATGAAGTTGTCTAGCTCCTTCGCATCACGCTTGCCACCAAATTCCTTCGGCTTTGGCGTGTCCACCCTTGGACTAGAAGTGATGATGGCTCCACCCGCAATGACACTCTTGCACGTGGCCATTTCTTGCCTCGTCTCCTCCACGCCAACTTTTACTACATCGAGTTGTTCTTGAAGATTCGCGAACAACTCCATGAACCGAGTGCGCAACTCATCTTCGCCCATCACGGCCTTCTTGAGCGACTCGAGCTCCTCCAACACATGATCCTCCAAGGTTTGGAGGTTTTGCTCGACGAAGCCCAATCGGTCTTTCGTATCGCCCATGGCTTCCTCCAAGACACAAGTGCGGCCGTCCAAAGAAGAGATTGCATCTCTTGATTTGCTTTGGCTACGGCTCTTCTTCCCACCGATTGGTGGAAGTAGATCTCGTCCACGTTCCACCACAACATTCTCCTCGACAACTCCGGATGCTCCCACATTAGTATCCTTGCCTGCCATTGTTGCTCCTTGCTTGGCACGACTCGTCGTAACCAAGCTCTGATACCACCTGTCACGGACCGAACTTCTCTAAGCCGAAACCGTGCGGCACTTAGCGGACAAGCCCCTTGCTTGTGCTAAGTCAGCCTTCCACTCGGACTAGGCGATGCTAGATGAGAACACACAAAGAAGAACAAGAGAGAGAGTTTGGGAGAATGTATGCTTGTATTGCTTGTGTACAAGAATACTTGTGTGTTTTGGCCAAGTGAGGCCTCAGCTATTTATACTAGTCCACCTCCTCAACGAACGGTGGAGATACATTCGATCCTACGGATCCTATTATGCTTCTAGAATTCTAGGATACTTTCCTACTATAGAAGATTCCCACATGTTACATATTTTACACATGTTCAAAATAGAGAGAAGTCTTGAACCTTCCGGAAGGCTTGCCTTCTAACTGCCAAGTAAGCGTCCACGAAGCGTCCCGTAAGCGCCTGCGTGGCGTTTCTTCTAAAATTAGCCTCCATATAAAAAGTGCGGGACAAACAGCTGTTTAGGAGTGCCAGCAACTGTAAGTTATTGTCTCTGACTCTCTCTGTGACTAATGTGTAATTTTTTTCAAAGTTACAAATCATAAATTAGTCGCACAGAATATCCAACTCAAGACTAATTGACAATAAGGATAAAAACTTACACGATTTATATATTGAATAACAATTTTTTTTTTCCGATGTGAAATTATATCTCTACGGCAAGGAAGAGCTGAAAGAAGGTAAAAAAAAAAGTATTTTCAAAACCAATGCCTTGTCGATGTATATGATGCGTGGTAAAGGAATACCTATTACCTCGTATAACTCTGAATTTTACAAAAGGTTATCGTGTAGAATTAATGAATAAATTACAAGTACATGATTCTACCTCTTGCATATAATAATTCTACGAGGAGTTGTTGGCGAATAAAGTGTTACCATAGGTTTCTTCCTTGCTATAAAGACCAAATACAAAACAATTTCGTTAATCGTTTTAAAATGGGATAGTATCATTAAGGGGCCGTTTGACAGGGTTTTTTTTTGCTCTTTTTTTCAGTTTTGAAAATTGGAAAAAATAGGAGTGTTTGGTACCACTTTTTTTTTCAATTTAAAAAGTGGCTTTTTAAATTGTAGAGTAAAAAAAAAAAGAGGAAAAAGCTCTTTTCGTTTTCACTTTAAATTTTTTTTTGAAACATCCACCACAACTCACCCACCGCCGGTAGCCACCGCCCATCGCCGCCCGTCAGCCACCTCTGGCCGCCGGCAACCACCACCGGGCTGCAGGTGGCCTCCGGCCACCGTCGCCCGCCGATAAACACCACCGTCGGCATCCACCATCTCCGGTCGCCGGCAGCCACCTCCGACCACCACTCCGGCAGCCACCGCCGGCAACAACCACCGCCGGCCACCACCACCGTCGACCACCGCTACGTCCCACCATCGCCACCGCAAATCACAAAAAAAAAAAAAAATTCAAAATAAAAAGGGTTACCAAACACCAAAAAAAAAAAGGGTTATCAAACACCCACTTGTTTTTTTCAAAAAAAAAATTTTAACTGCTCTTTAAAAACTGAAGACAAAAAAAAAAGCTCTATCAAACAGGGCCTAAGTTTTTTTGTGTTTAGAGATAAAATACAGTAAAAAACTGTGATTTGACAAGGTCGATACCGTATCTAAAATGTGAAAAAATTGTATCGTATTCTCCCAACGTTAAAATTCCATAACATCAACTAACGATTTTAGATGACGTGGTCATTTCGTACTTTAAACATACCAATATTGCCCATTCTCTTACTCCCTCCGCAGGCACCACCACCCTGGTTTCACTACATTTGCCACCAGACGCACACACTGCACCGGCCACCACACAAGCACACTGGCCACAAAAACTCTTTCTGGACATAAACTTGTATTGAACACCCACCTTTTTCAAAACATAAGCACACGCTCACACACATTGATGTACAAATATGCACGCACACAGGCGCACGAAAAAAAAACACACACAAAACAAAATTCTACATATGTGCATTGTCTGGTGCGCGTGACTGTGTGCATAGATTTGTGTGTGTATGAGTCTATGTGCAGTTTTGGGTGTGCGCATGGTGTGTATTTGCGATTATGGGTCTAAAGTGGTGAAAGGAAATAGATGAACTCGATCGGGTTGTTTATGATGTTCAATCAAATTGCATGTGTGTGTGACTCTGTCTGCAAATTTGTGTGTATGCATGCGTGTGTATAGATATCTCTGTGTGTGCGCTAGCGCTTTTGAATGTGTGCAATTAAGTGTGCATATTGGTGGTGGTGATGTCGTGATTGGTGTTGTTAGGATGTTGCACTGGTGTTAGGATGATGCTGCGGTGGAAGTTGGTGGTGTCGAGGCGGTGGTTGGAATTGAAAGGCACATATCTAAGTATGATAAAACAAGAGAAAAAAGCTGTGAGAGAGAGGGGGGGGGGGGGTGAATCATGTCTTGTTATACAAAATTTTAATGCTATCATTATACTCTTTGATCAAAGAGCACAAGTGCTATTATGAAAAACATAGTCATCGACCGTATTTTTTCCCCCATAAACTGAAGGAGTTTAGTGATATTATCCCTTCTTGAATTAAGTACTTTTGTCTTCCTAACTACTTTTTTTTAATCTTTTTTTGCTAATTACCTTTTGGCACTCAAACTTGTGGTAAACGAGATAAGCTACACTACCTATTAACTTCACTTTACCTTTTCCACTAATAAGTACGTCATTTACCAACTTAATAAAAAGTCATATGTAATTGACTAACTTGGAGAAAAAAAGAAGAAGGAAATATCAAATTTCTCTAATTGTTAATGGTTGCGTAATTACAATATTGATCACCTAGTTGGCAACATAGAAAAGCCAATTATACTAACTATGTAATATTCATGTACGATGTGTTCTTCATCATTCGAGATGCTTAACAAACTTCACCATTAGCTAAGTTGGACGTGTCCTCCTTTCGTACTTACTATAGTCTATATATAGGCTCATAGATGGTTAACAACAAGTTCATCGACTCAAGTCTTGATCGAGGTTTGCAAATGAAATTTTTTTTTACTGCTATTCGGGTCGTAAGAATATAGATATAATTCTTTGTATAATGATAATTAATATTCGTTATATACTTTTAGTGATTTTTACTTAATGACAGCTAAAAAGGTACAGTTAAGAATTGTAATTGAAAGTGTTGATATTAACTAAATATATTTAGCGATTACTAATCGTCACTATATAGGTGCTTGCAGCTATCTTCCTATACGGTAGCAACAAAAATCTATCCTTGCAAATATTGTATATAAGAAAAGAATGATTCCATACTTGAAAAGGAAAATAAGCATTTAGTACGTGTCAACTTATGCGTCAAGTCAGTCATAGGTAAGAGGTAACTATCCTACGTTACATCCAAAAATGAAAAAAAACTTTGCAATGCAATTATTTTGAACAAGGAACGTCACGGAAAAGAATCATAATGTTCCTCACTCTCTATCAAGTGACTACTAAATATAGCATAAGTCTTTCGCTTATTCGGTCTTTACTCATTTTTCCAAATCCCGTTAAATCACATGGATGAAAAAAGTAACAATGGACAATAAATTTTGTTGGGGAACTCGCAATCCCATCATGAATTTGAAATCTCTTATTTTACGTGTTGCGTGACAAATTTTCATAGAACTTTACTCGGCGTGACAAATTTTCAAAGAACTCTATTCTTCCCATTTACTATTTTTTGCAGTTGACCAAATTTTAATGATGCTTCACTCTCAAGTTTTAGAGGCCTTGGAGGATTCTTCATAAATTCATCATTTACGTGGACATAATTGCTCAAGTTCTTAACATTTTCAAAGTATTGTTCATGGAATATGGGTTTGACCAAGCCTTAATGTTTTCAAAACTACTACCATGACCTCAGTTTTGTTGCAATTGGCATGAGTTTTAAAGGCTCAATAAAAATTGAAAAGTTATACAGACAAAAAAATTGTGTTTGTGCGCGCACGCGTATAAACAAAAGTAAGAAGTCTTTATGTGTGTGTGTGTGTGTGTTTTTTTTTTTTCAACAGTTTTTATGTTTATCTTAACAGTATTTCTCATGGAAACTAGACAAAAGGGTGCCACCACCTTCCCTGTTGAGGAAAAAAGGGAGTACGAGGAGAGGTCTAAGACAACTCTGAGGCCCTGTTTGAAACGGTTTTTTTTTTTAGTTTTGGAAATTGGAAAAAAAAAGTTGTGTTTGGTAACCATTTTCTTCTTTAGTTTAAAAAACTAGTTTTTAAACTGAAGAAAAAAAAACTCCAAAAATGATTTTTTTTTTTTTTTTTCAGTTTTGGTTTTTTTTTAGACCATTACCACCACCCTCCCACCGTCGGCGGCCACCAGCCACCATCACCACCGCCACCGCAAACCACCACAAAAAAAAAACTCAAAAAAAAAGGGCTATAAAAAAAAATTCAAAATCAAAACTGGGTTATCAAACACCCACTTATTTTTGTAAAAAAAATAAATTAAGCTGCTCTTTAATATATATATTTTTTTGGAAACTGAAAAAAAAAAAAGTGTTGTCAAACAGAGCCTGAGTTCTTTCCGTTGTGGTATAAGGTTTGACGAGCCTTAGCTTGATGATCTAGCACGAAGTAATAGTTGCAACATGGCTCACGCGTGGAGACACCTACACAACATTGTCGTTGACGGTCAATTACTCCCTTTGATGTTTTTAACTAATGAAACTAAACCAAAAATAAAATAAAATAAAAAATTCAAAATCAAAACTGGGTTATCAAACACCCACTTATTTTTGTAAAAAAAATAAATTAAGCTGCTCTTTAATATATATATTTTTTTGGAAACTGAAAAAATAAAGTGTTGTCAAACAGAGCTTGAGTTCTTTCCGTTGTGATATAAGGTTTGACGAGCCTTAGCTTGATGATCTAGCACGAAGTAATAGTTGCAACATGGCTCACGCGTGGAGACACCTACACAACATTGTTGTTGACGGTCAATTACTCCCTTTGATGTTTTTAACTAATGAAACTAAACCAAAAATAAAATAAAATGAAGGTAACCTCTAGACCTCTATTCGAGACCTCAACATTGGAGGTGAAGTTGGACAAAGTGTAACCTAATGCTGAGGAATAGAAAGGCCAATAATCTTTAAGTATTAAGGTGGGCAAAGTACGAAGTTGCTCGGTTAGGAGGTGCACAATCTCTTTTGTAATGACGCTTCAATCGTATTCTTTCGAGAAATTAGAGGTGTCAATGGGCCGGGCTTGGGCCGGCCCAGCCCTGGCCCAGTGGGCCAGAAAAAGGGTCGGACCATTTAGGGCTTCGGGCCTTGTAAACCGGGCTGGGCCCAAATCTTGGAAATGGAGGCCTTGTCCAGGCCCAAGCTCTAGGCCCTAACTTTAGGGCCGGGCCTAGGGCCGGCCCAGGCCCTTTTGTTTTTTGTGTTGCAAAAATGCTAATTCACAAAATAAATACAATTGATAGGCCCTAAACCATTCAATATCTCTCTCGTAACTAATGAAGTGTCTTAGAGCTTTACGTTTACTCTATTTGAGAATAGTGATTAGCAATAAAGAGTAATTTTGTTCGCAAAAAGATAATATTTTCACATGAATAAATATAAAGAAATGTGCATGTCCAAAAAGTTAAAATAAAAGAGTAAAATATGAGGTGTAGAGAGAATGATGTGCGAGAAAGAAGGGGAAAAGAAAAAAAAATGACTCAAAATGGTTTAGGGCCAAAGGGCTGGGTCAAAATAGGACCGAAAAGAGGGCAAAAAACGGGCAAAGGACCGGGCCTGACCCGGACCTTTTTAGGACCGGACCGGACCGGGCCGGCCCAGTTTTAGAAAATATTAAGCCTGACCAAAATATTAAGCCTGACCCTAGCCTGGGCCCAAGGCCCTACAGGTTAGGGCTAGCACTATTCATGTTTAGGGCCGGGCCAGCCCGAGCCTATTTAGGGCCTTTTGACATCTCTACGAGAAATGCTTATAGAAGTATTCATTTTTGTCAAGCCTATGCTCGACATGCAATAGCCTTGTTAACCAAAGTGTGGGCTCGCCCCTGGCTACATATGATTAACGATTGCATTATTTGCCATTTGAGTACTACTAGAAACGTTACGAACCATATTTCACGTCTTGCAGCCGACCTGTAAACCAAAAAAATTTCATAGACAATCAAAATTCCAACATTATTTGAATATGAAAATGTACAGGCCAAGAGAGAGAGAGAGAGAGAGACAGCTACATTACTCCTATAGAGAGAGAGAGAGAGAGAGTATACAGCTACATTACTCCTATTTAGGTAATAAGAGTGGAATAGCTTTAAGATTTCAAAATTTACCTGCTCCCAATGTAAGCTAAATTTGGTTATCTTTGGCCTGTTTCTGGCCTGCATTCATAACTTGTCTAGATGAGCAGCATGTTTCAGCTGTGCCCAGAAGAAAAAGCAAAAGCAGGCCTTCAATTAAGGTGCAGGAAGTATTTTCATATGATTCATCCAAATTTGCTCACTCCGAATGGTGTAGAAGAGTTCACGTGATCATCTGAATAGTCACCCAATGGAGATAAGAAACAACGCATACCAAACTTGAGACCAGTTTACTCTGGGTGGAGGAATATGCTCCTTGTATTCATGATACTGTATTTTCAGACATCTTTCTAATACCAGTAGGATGCAACTGCGATGCAAGTGAGCGTTAATGTGTGACAAAATGAGATTATGACTTAGGAAAGTCATAACTACTGCAAGTTCTTTTTAGACCATGACGAATAATTTCATATGGTTCAAATATTAAACTGAATTGAAGTTCAAAGTACAAGTTGAAATGGAGATGTATAAGGGTTAATTACACCCGTGCCCCTGAGACTTGGGTGAAATTAGAATCAATAACATAAAGTTTGTAAATGTAACTGGTATGTGACCAAATTTATGAAATTTGTGTCAATCATGCTCATTTGTCATTGACATGAGAGAATATGTACTTCTTTTACTACTTCGTCGACAAGTAAGTTCATGACGATACAGCCAAATAGAATATACACATAGTGCATAAATTTCAAACCCTACTTTCAAAATTAGGGTTTGTCTTTTCCTTTCTTATCTATTTAGAGCAAGCACCACCACCCCCTGTTGCCATGGTATGTGTTAAGGTTCGTCTAAAAGGTGGTCGTGGCAATAGTAGTTGATGTTGTATTGGGGTTGCTGTTGCTTTGGTGGATGCAGGGGCGGAACTCCAGCCTGACCGGAGGGGGCCACGGCACCCCCCCCCCCCTAACCCAATATTTGAGATTTCTCTTTTACTTTTCTATATAAATAACATTCATATTTAACATATTTATAAGAATACCTTTATATCGTAAAAGAATTAGGATTTCATTTTTATTGTATTTCTAACTCTTTGTGCCATTGGCGGTCATAGTCTTCTTCTTTCTCATTCGTTTGTTCCATCTTCATTCTTTCAAATTTTAAATTTTCATATTACGGAAGAATTTGAATGATTAAGGTTTGTTCTTTTGTTTTTTTTGGTTTTAAATTATTGTAAAATGTTAATTAATACATGCACTATTGTACTCATATAATCATATTAATAATACATCTATACTATAATTGTTAAGCTTCATTCATGCAAGATTAGTAATTCGTTGTTAATTCACCTTACCAAGTTAAATAAATCACTAGAAATAGTAATCTAAAATGATTAGTAGTCAATTGAATAATTTATTATGCATTCAACATATTCAAGAAGTGACGCAATTTATAATATGATCAAAAAAATTTACGCTTTTTTGGCCCCCCTCGACTAGATTTTCTGGCTCCGCCCCTGGGTGGATGGTGGTGGTAGCGAATCGTTTAATTGAGTGAGAGAAGATGAAAGGCGATGGTGCGATGGTGGTGTATGGCAGTGATGGTGATTGTGGTGGGTTTGACGATGTTCAATAGTGTGGTTAAGTTGGTTTGCCGCTGGTCGATAACGGTGATGATTATAATGGGCTTGTGTTTATAGTGGATTAAAGAAGTTGATTATAGTGGGCTTAACAGTTGTTGTGAGTCTGCTAGTGGGTGGATTTAGACGATAGTGACGGCATGGACATGGTCAAATTTTTCAAAAAAGGCAAAGGGTGCTCATGAGGAATTTATGCTCTAGCAGTTCTGGAGGTGGTGGGAGAGGGAGGACGGTGGAGGCAGTGGAGGCACGGACGGTAGTTTTGGATTGCATTGGGATGCGGTGATGGTTGCTATGCTGCGGTGAGGGATGTGGGACGCGATGGTGGTTGGGTTGTAGTGGAGGTAGATCAATTGTGTTTTAGTTGGTCGTTCCTTGTTTTGGCTCCAAATTTTCTAGCTTATGACTTAGTTGGGAGTGCCTTGTTCTAGGTCTAACATTTGGTCTGGTCTTGGTTGGGAATGCCTTGTTCTAGCCACAACATTTTGTTTGCATCTTGGTTGGGCGTGCCCCATTCTGGCACTGAGATTAGAGTTGTCTTCTCTTGTTCTAGTTTGCTTTAGTCTCACGCTTTTTTATGTGGTGTTGGGGGAGGGCGGGGGGGGGGTGAGCTGGGGTGGGGGGGCAATGGAAGGAAGAAGCGTTGGGTAGCTTTGTAATGTTTCAAATATGTGGGTGTTGGGGGATATTTCTTTTCTCCTTGGTGCTCCGAGAGGGTTTTTTTTCCTTTCTTGGTTGTGAAGTGTTCCAGTTTCTTCTCGTTACTACTTCCTTAGCTAGCCATGTATGTCATCTACGATAGCCACTTTTAGTCACATGGTCCGTGCTAGTGTGGCAAGTCCCATGGAAGCTACTTTCTGGACGAATTCAACGGTGATGTGGTGTTGCTATATGTTGGGTGATGATCCTGACCCCGGGGGTGGGGGTGGGGGTGGGGGTGGGGGTGGGGGTGGGAGCCGCTACGATCTTTGCATCCTGCAAGTAGGTGTATTATGGTCGCAAGTCATATGTGAAAATTATAGAATAAAAGAAAACAAACTAACACCCACGTACACGCTCACGCGTGCGCGCGTGCACACAGACACGTGATTTCTGAATTTATTCAGAAGTAATTCGCGGGATCATGCACCCTTTTTCCTAGTTATACCGGAAAAAGTACAGCTGGTTGGATCCAGCTTATTCTTGAAATAAACAACTCGCACACACTCCCTTTCCAAAAAAGATCAATACCCCGAGCGCTACACTTAGGTTTATTGATTTGTTGCTAATATATCTACATTAAACCCGAGAGTCTCGGCAGATGGCCATTGGCCGGTGGCCCAAAGAAACGAAAGAATCGGTTACTTCTGGGTGAGACATAACTTGGTATTATTTTCTCGTCATGTAGATTATTGGAATAACTTTATATAAATCTGCCAATATAAACCCTTAATATTACTGTCAAGCTTAATATTTTGGATCTATCATGATGAGATATAACCTAGCGTCATTTTCTCATCATGTAAATTAGATAAAATAGTAGGGAGGGTTCCAAACTTTTTTAATCAATTTGTGAGGGGAGTTCTGAAAATTAGTATAAATTTGTTGGCATGTTTTACCCAAAAGATCTGTTTGATTCGTATTAGCCCTTCAAACAAACAGACTGTTGTTTGAAAAGAAAAGCCCATCATACCCTCCATTTTAACTTCTAATGTTAGATTTAAAGTTGTTAGATGTAACGTTTTCCACATCTCTCAGCTACGTGATTCTCTCCATTTTTCTTCTAGCTGATCTCTTGGTGTTAAGGCATAGTACGTATAACTTACAGTAATAATGCCTTTCATTTTACTGAGTTAACTTGTAAGGATGTCAAAAAGAAGCGAGACACAGCCAACCTAAAGGAAAAATAATACGATACCAGGCGTTACGTTGACCTAAAGGAAAAATAATACAGCAACACAAAGCCAACCTCTCTGTATTTGCGAGAGCGGCAAAAATAACAGCTCTCAATGCCAAAGAACCTCTACCGATTAATACTCGAGTAGAGATCAAATAGTAACAATGTGCATGTTTATGTACAAGCAAAAACAAACAAATGGGATTTCTCTTCAACCCTGTCCCTGAGGTGTTCAAACATATAGTAGATCTGGATTTGACATCCCTTCGAGCCATCTACAGGTTATGTAAATTGACAATTGGTGACCTGCTGTACTTATGGCCTCTGCCACACAAAGGTCACGGGAAAATCCCAGAACCTGCGACTTTTGTGCAGAACCTGGTGGCTACCAATGAAGGAAAAGCAATACAATTCCATAGCTGGATGCAAGTAAAACAACTGACATCTTCCCTTAATGATTTCAATGTACTGAACATAAACAACTGCGCTATGTCGCATCTAAGAGGCAAAGTTACATGCGACCTACACGCAGAAAACCAAATCGACTAGAACTACCTGTCCAACATTTTCAGAAACACCCATTGAAAACAGCACTTGCAAAAACACACAACAGAGACCATGCAGCCGAAGGGTAAGGAGAGGGCGGAATGAAGTACAGCTAGGTTAGAAGACGAACAATTGCCAACAATCTTAAGCTATCTGCTATTCTTTTAAACTTCTTTTTACACAGTTATCATGCCAAGATCAGTTTCAATGACGAAAGAAAAGGCCTGATACTAACTGTTAAATAAAAAGACCGCCTTAAAGTGTTTCTCCATTTAACTTGAAACAGGTGGTCATAAAAACTGGTGTTGGGCAATCACCACCAGTTCTCTCTCTAAGACCAATGTTAAGAGAACTGATTTGCTATCCTCCAACCACATTTTTTTTACAATACTGGGTGTTTATTCGCAACATATTATCAACATAAAACACAGGTTTGTAACCACGAAGGGCATTCTCAATACAACTATATATAAAACGTTATAAGAGTAACCAGTTTACATTGCAAGTTTAAATGCTACAGATATCATAAAAGTGCACTGAAGAAAGAAATTAGAAGTTAGGAGTAATAGAAGAAAATAGCTACTGTAACACTTTGATTTGTGTGGTTTAAGCCTTAAAACATAAGAAAACTTATATTATTGAGGCGTTGAGTTGTATGCAAATGTAAACAACAATTACCACATAACTAGTTACTAATTTATTCTTTTCAACAAAAGATATTTCTTGATTTCAATAATAATATTGCACACCTAACAAAAGAATGCCAAATAAACCGGTTCAGGATGATTAGCCAAGGCCGTCTCTAGACAGCAGTGGTACATTGGTATATACAGAATGAAGCTGGCTAAAGGTCAGGAAGGGTGTCCTTTAACAAAAGCTGTAAATTAAATGCATCATCAACCATTGGCAAACTCAATTGACATCCCAAATTTACAGCCCATGATGCTCACTGATATGTTGGGGAGCATAGAGAGAGAGAGAAACTCAACCTTCTAAAAGCCCTGCCAAAACTGTCCTAAAACAGTTTAAAGGCTTTCATCGGACTGCACCTCCTAGGAGGACGGGGGTCACTTCAAGAAAATATAAGCAATGCCAAAACTGTGATGGGGAATAAAAAAACTACAAAAATCCATCCTTAAGAAGTTCCAGAGTTTTGAAGATGATATACGTCAACAAAATGAAAAGGCAAAAACAAACACACAAGGCTCTTTTGCATCTAAGATGCAAAATCTGGGAAAACGTAGATCTCTGAGACAACAGCTCTAGGCAAGGGAAGTAAAACATATGCAATGATGACTAACTACTACTTCTTTGAAACGGCACAACGATGCTTTGCAACTAGTCACTCACTCAACCAGCAAAAATGATGTGAAGTGTAGCATCGTGTTGACTGAATCAAAAAGTAAAACTAATTGTCAGCTATCAACTTGAACAAACTTGCGTATTACCAAGGCCAGCCCCGTTTCAACTTTTTACAGTGAACCAAAAGGCATGATACCATTAGAACTTAGAAGGAACAATTATAGAATAAAAACACTATATATCACCTCTAGACTGTATTTTGACTTTTTCAAATGTTTCTTTCTTCACTTACTTGAAGTAGATGGCCATACAACTGGCCTTGGGCTATCACCAGATCAGTTTTGAAAATAGCATCTATAGCCTATCCTAGAATCAGAGTTAAGGACACGTGATTTTGCTCCTCCAGCCATCAGTTTCACGTTTTCCTCCACAATGAAAGCCCCTTGAAAACAAAAACACATAGATGCCCATGCATAGAATTATAAAAGTAATCAAACAAACGAGCAAGCTTTATATCAATGAACAACTGAAGAAACAAACCAAATATAGTTATCAAAGATAAAACAGATTGTAGGAAAATCAATCAGATAGATAGCACGATTTGGCAACATCAAAGATGAACCACTCTATTTCCTCTAAACATAAAAAAGCACAGTTAATCCTGATGAACAAATTACAGAATCTGCCTCATCTTAAAAAAGAAAAACAGGAAGATTAACAAATAGTACCGGATAGTTAACAGAGATTCTGCTAAGGCTCATCGCCTTCCAGCAATTCTGAGTAAAGGAGAGATTATACCCTGAATCTCTTGCAATGACTGTTGTATTCTTACTTCCTCCTCAACTGCGCGCTTCAGATTCCTAATATGCACTCTTAATGCCTCAGAAGCACTAACATCTTCAGCTCGCATCTCAACAACTTTCTTCGAGAACCCGATCAACAACCCTGCATACCTTGGCACTGTCATGTACCTCTGCAAGAACCCTAACAACAACCCAAGCTCCTCCTCTGTCTCCAAATTCTGCACACATTTCAACAACTTCTTTCTTGCTACCAATTCCTCCATAACAGCCACCACGCTTCCCGGATTCTTCCCTCTCAACGCTGACACCAGCGCCTCCTTATGCCTAAACTTCTTCAACAACTTATCGTGCTCTGTCAATTTTACCTTCTTTTTCCTCATAATCAAGTAATCCCCCTCAGAAGGCTTCTCATTTTGGCTTCGATGGAAGTACCTAAAGTATGATGGCCTCAACGCCCGCTTCTTCGTCTCCTCCGCAACCTCAGAACCCACATTCTCTTTCACACTCCTCTTCCCTGCATACAAAACCCCATTAGAACTACCAATCACCCTAGTAGAGCTATCGGGCGAAAATGCAATCGACAGAAGAGCCGTAGGAAACCTCATTGAATGTGTTATCTTAAACCTTGAATAATCGAAAACCTTCATATACCCGTCTAACGAAACGCTCAAAATCCGGTTCTCCTCACCCCCCTCTCTCCCAACTTTCCCCACACATATAGACGTAACCGTCTTATTATGACTCTCCATCGAATACACCAACCTCCCCCCGCCAATCACATCCCAAATCTTCACAGTATTCCCACCCGCCGTTGCAATTAGCCCCCCAGATGGCAAGTAAATCACATCCTCAACCGGTTTCCCGTGATTCACCTCCATAACCGAGCTCGCCCTCGAAACCCTAACATCCCATACCCTGATTCCGTGATCATAAGACCCGGTAACAAACATGTCATCACTAGCAGGACACCCATCACCACACCTAACGTAATCCTTATGCCCAATTAAGTCACTCACAACCGTCTCCGTTACAACGTCCCAGTACTTAACGATCGAATCGTCACCGCCAGAGTAAAGGTGGAGCTTATCCGCAAGTGGGTACTTGACAAAATGGACTGGCCGGGTGTGGGACCGCAAATGGCGGAGAATCGACCGGGTCTTGAAGACCTGGATTTTACCGGAGTAGGATCCGGCGGCGAGGAGGCGACCATCGGAGCGGTAACTGGCGGAAGTGGCGGTGTCGGTGAAGGCGGAAAGGGTGGACTTGTGCTCGAGGGTGGCAGCGGAGAAGATAGAGACGGTGGCAGAGTGGGTGGCGGCGAAGTCATGGGGAGCGGCGGGGGAGAAGGAGAGGGAGGTGATTGAGGAGATTAGCTTTTTAGGGTTTTGGGGATCTGGGGATTTGAAGGATCTCCAGTACTTGGATTCGGGGGTGGTGGTGGACTTTCTTGAGGTGGGTTTAAGCTTGGGTTTCACCGGGAAGGACTTGGGCATGGTGGTTTGTTGGTCTGATTCTTCAGCCATTGGAGGAGGTTAGGACTTACTGCGAAGTGTTTGGAAGGGAAACTAGGGTTTATGGGTTTAGGGGAATTTCGGGGATTCGGTATTTAAGGATGGATAAATTACAAGTTGCACCCCTTAACTGTAGGATATTACCTTTGTTTCTCAGGTAAGTACAGTAGTAATTTGGTAGAAAAGTTTCAAATTTTGTACAACTCTTAGGCCTAGTTTGACAAAATTTTTTTCCTCTTTTTTTTTTCAGTTTTTAAAAACTGAAAACAAAAGGGTCTTTCGGTTACCATTTTTTTTTTTCAGTTTAAAAACCATTTTTTTTTTCAGTTTAAAAACCAGTTTTTAAACTGAAGAGTAAAAAAGAGTGAAAAAAAAAACTCCAGAAACTGGTTTTTTTTTTCACTTTTGGTTTTTTTTTCTTAGACCACCACCACCACCCTCCCACCGCCGGCAGCCACCTCAGGCGACCCACCGCCGGCGACTGCCAGCAGCCACCTCCGGCTGCCGGCGACTGCCAGCAGCCACCTCCGGCTGCCGGCGACCACCACCACCACCGGCCACCATCGCTGCACCCCACCACCGCCACCGCAAACCACCAAAAAAAAAAAAGAAAAAAAAAAAACAGTTACCAAACACCAAAAAAAAATAACCAAAAAAAAAAAGGGGTTATCAAACACCCACTTGTTTTTATAAAAAAAAAATTAGGCTGCTCTTTAAAAAACTGCTCTTTAAAAACTGAAAACTAAAAAAAAAAATTTGTCAAACGAACCCTAACCTAATGGATGGCCATTTCCTGTGTCTTGTGTTTGCTTTGGAAACCCTATGAATTTGGGGATTATACTGTGATAGTTTTGAGCCCTAGTCTCGCAGTTTGGTTCTGAGCTTCTATGGTGGTAGTAAGGCATTGATCTTAGGTGGTCTTAAACGGGATACTAATCGTGATAATCTTATTTGTGAACTGGGAGGTTTCATCTTGACATATTTTTTTTGTCGTGTATTTAAGAAAAGAAAGAAAAAGATTAAGGTCACAAAGTTCGGTGTACGAAATCCAATTTAAGATCATACTGAGTCAATGTCATTGTTCTTCAAAAGAAACTTGTAACCAGGCTGCAAGACCGACATTCAAAATTGTTTATAAGAACTTGGCCAGTTATTTGGGTTTCCATCATAAGTAGAGATTAGACAGTTAGAAAATATTATTTTGTTTTATCTAATACCTTTATCCACTTGTCGTGATTCAGCGTTTATGCCTCTCATCTAGTCTCTAGAAAGGTGTTGTGGGTTTGATAAAAAAAATCATCGTTTTTAGTGTTTTATAATCGTTATATGACAAGGAATCTACGACTTTCAAAAGCTATCAGAAGTTAGTGTGCTGCCTCTATGTGTATTTGTTTGTGTGCGATGACCGCGGCTTATACTTCCGAGGAGTGTCCATTTCGACGATATGTTATACTTGTCAACATCTCATCATTTGTCACTAACAATTGTTTGACAAATCAAAATCGAGAAAAATTCAATGATAAAACTAATGCACGCCTGATAAATTCTATTCTAAGACCTTACAAAAAGTTAAATACGACAAAAATCATGAAATAGAGAAAGTATCGTTACGCGGCTCACTAGCTATAGCGATTTTGGCAACATTATTCTCAGAGCATCGCCATACCATCTGAGTACTAACCTAGAAGCACAGTAGGCAAAAGATGACAACTGCTCAACAAATCCAGCACCCTTGTCCCGTTTGCATTTTCACTTTGCGAAGTTCCCTTTGCAGTCTTGGATTTGAAGGCGACATGGTGAAGAAGGCCAGAGAACACTTTCCTTATTAGTCCACCACTGTGACTCTGTTGGGGTTGCTTGAACCCAAAATAGCCTTCGTTAAGAATTTGATTTCTAAGCGTTCCCCTTATAGAGAGTTTGCGCCAGCCCAGTTCATTTGGTAGCATCCTGCGCTTCACCAGAAGGTTGCGAGTGATCCTTCCGACGTAGTTGAATCTGAGAAAAATTTTGTTGCTTCTCTCGCATTTTTGTCATTTTTGCAGTTCGTTAGCAGCTAAAGCTTTAGGCAGCTGATATGATGTGTATATATGCTATGTCAAGTTTTTGCATTTACCAGCCCTAAACTTGAGGGGTATGATCAGCAAAGTAGTCAGCATCTGTGAAGCAGTTGCATATGAGGAGACGCTAGTGCGATTGCAATATCGCGGAGACGTAATATTTAATTTGCTACCAGATTCGGTTTCTTTGCTTTTGTAATGAAAATTTATGCGCGGCAACTATCAGACGTGACATTATGTATGACTAAGCTAGGATGATCGGTTTTAGATGATGAGGAATTTCAGATACACTAAAGAACTGATCAACTGCACGAGAGCTGCCTCACCTTTTAGGTATGCTTCTCACATATTTTCTTTGTTTTTAGCTCTCTTATTCGAGACAGAGAGAGTCAGCCACCTCCGAAGTACTAGGCACTCGGCAGATCTACTCTTTTGGATTCAATATGCAGTTCGTCAACTATGTTTGCGTTTACGCAAAACAGATCGATGACCGTAAGCAGCGTTGAACAAAAACAAGAGAACTTTTCAAAGCCAAGATGGTAGAATTTTGTTGCCCCTTTGCATTGCACTTTTCAAAGCCAAGATGGTAGAACTTTTCAAAGTCAATGAATCATACTATTGTTAACTAGCAAAAAATTCAATTGCAGTTGGTAAGAAGCAAGAAGCCTTCTTGCCGACCAACATGGCCCCCTTCTGGAGGCAGATTCAAGTGAGAAACTCCAAAGTTTTCAAGTCTTGCAAGCAAGAGGAACACACATGATGCTGCAACTTGCCATCAATCTATTGGCCCCAACTCTCTTGACAATTCATTCAAAAGGGGTGTCATGTTTTATTCTGACGTGACGCATCCTAATTATTGCTACTTTTATTTCATGACTTTTAGGTCACAAGTTAAAATCAAAGATTCTACACTAGCTAGCGTATAATATCAAAAAAGTACATAACGCAAGTGTTCCAAAGTAAACAATATGGGTTGGGGCTAAAAGCCTAAAACAAAATTTTCCTTCAATTGGAGGTGTAATAATGAAAAAAAATCTCAGTTACAACGTAATATCACTTGTACACATTGTTCAAAACGGAACTTAGACGAGTTGATTTTAAAAAAGGCTAGGTTGCCCTTTCTGATCTTCCCACAATTTTTCTCTCTTTTCTCTTATACTATGTATTCTAACAAACATGAAACATCCCCCGCCCCCTTAAAAAAATTAAAAAAAAAAAAAAAAAGAAGAATACTATCTCTATCTTACTCGTACTCTAACAAAACCTCAATTCCTCTTGGTCTTCCTCACTTCAAGTCTAGTGCCACCACCATATCCTCTACCACGAACAATTACCACAGCACCACCCCATTTCTCTGGGATCTACCCCCTTCAACTCCACCACCATCACCACCATGACATTATCTCAACACGACCAATCACAAATCGTGGCACCACCCGAACGCCACCACCAACAACCATGCCACCAACCGAACGCCACGCACGAACCACAACTATGGCACCACCCGAATGCCACCAACCGCAACCATGACACCACCATAAATGACCCCATCACCACCAATTTTCGCACACACGCACGTTGATACAGTAGAATTGCGCACACACTCGTACGTACATACGCACTCACACAAATTGATTGAACACCAAAACCACCATAAGCAACCCCAATTGAGCTACATGTTCATCACTTTCCTTTCACCATTTCTAACACATAATCACGCACGCAAACCTGAAATGCACACACACACATGCACACACCCGTACCAGACAACACAGGTTGAATGTGTGTGCGTGTGTCTGTAAATCCTTGTTTCTATTTATATGCATGTGGAAGAGTGGAAGAAAATGAAGGCAAGATGCGGATGTGGACAATACGTATACAAAAAAACTATACCTATTTGAAGAGTTAAGAACAGTATTAACATTTTAGGATTTTCAAAATTGCCATGTAAATCAAAGTTGTTAATTAGTGTCTCGACCCTAACATTAGCTCTAATAAACTTTTTCACATTTTGGATACATGTGATAATTCGTCAAATTATCCTATATGTTATGTACAAATAATTTAAAAGATTCGGTACTTTTTTAATCATTTTAAAAAGGATCATCAAACTGTTATTGATCCGAACAATGTTATGCATAGTCCGCCATGTGCAATCATATCCATAGGCAATGTATAAACGTTTTGCCCTAAGGGTATTGTTTTATTTGTTCTTACCTTCATATATCAAAAAATATAAAAACACAATTTTGACAAAGAAAAGAAAAATATGTAATTTTTTATTTGGATATATTACTGCAGGCTATTTTGTACGTTTGTTCAGTTTCAAAATTATAACAATAGTTATACTGAATTGATATGCTAATCGCATTTTAGAGCGAAATTAATACTTTCAGCACATTTATAAAAGCGACGCTTACAAAAATAGGGCGATTACAATTAATAATAATACTCCGGTTAGCATAATTATTACTATACTGTTTAAATAAATCTTTTCGATGATGACAGCGACAAGAAGTACGACTTTTCCAATTTCAAACTTTCCCGCAGACCAAAGAAAAAGACGGGAATTTAGACTTTTTGTAAATTCGTTAAAAAATCTTCCGTGACGAGCTTCCCGGGTTACGTGTAATCGGACGACGAACACAGAATTCTCTGAAATTCGGCAAGCGAAGCATCACTGATTTGTCTGATTGCCTCAATCTCCGCGTGTGTCTGTTGTGTGTGAAAGAGATTGACGGAGATATATGGAGGCAGAAACTTGTAGATTCGTGTGATTGTCTGAATCTCTGCGTCTTCGTCTGCGTGTGTGTGAGAGAGAAGATACAATTCATACGCGCACACACATACATACTATATATAGAGGGGAAGTTGTGCGTGCGTGCGTGTGTGCGTGCGTGTGTTTGTTTGTTCATGGGAGCGAAAGTGAAGATCTGCAACGCCATGGGAGTAGCAGAGGGAGCTCGGGATGAAGGCGTTGGTGGGAGCTCCGAGATTCGCGCCTCGTCTCTCACCGTTGACCACTCGCTCTCCCTTCCCGACATGAAGCCTCGACTCGTGTACGTTCATCTCGCTTATTTTTTTCTTGAGACTTTCTTCACATTTTTTCGATTTGAGCTTCTAGCGTAGTTGTTTATGGATTGTAGCAGCCTAGGGTTTTACGAACTGTGAGGGAATAGAAAATGAACAGCGAATCGAACTGTATGCTATGTTAGAGTTGTGGAGCATTATATGGTATTGTATGCAAAATTTTCGAATTGGAAGTGTAAGTTTAGGTTTGATTATGTTAAATGCGGAAAATATAGGACATCTTGTTTGAGGCAAGCTCAATCACGAGGACGAATGAGCCGATCACGAGTTTCTCTTACTCTTATGGAACACGAATTCCAGCTGTTGACCAACGCGAGCAACTAAACAAGCCAAGGTAGTTGCAAGGATATTCTAAGGTACCTTGGATGAGTATCACCCGAGGGAGAGATTGATGAGGACGTTGTCGATAGGGTAGGAGAATGTTAGGTAAGTGGAGATGTGCTTTTGGAGTGCAGTGTGATTGTGATATTCTTCTCGAAGGCAAAACTTTTAACAGACAACGGCGAGGCCAGCGATGCTGTGTGTTTCAGGATGTTGGATAACTAAGAAGCATTGCTGACCAATAATATGGAATGGACTCGCAGGAAAAGACCTGATTGACAGGAAATTTATCCAAAAGCATTTGCTTCGGTGGGGGAGAATTGAAGAAAATGATTGACATAGCAGACATTAAGAGTTGGAGACAAAAGCTTGGATGATGTTGATTATGATGAAAAATTCTGTTTAATAGCATTGAACAAAATGGAAATAAGGAAAGATTCTACTACAGGACTTAACTGAACATGGCTTAGTAATCTGTTTAGTGCTTTATTTATCCAAAGAAGTAATATATGCAAGGTATTGATGCAATTCTAGTCATAAGTTATGTCATTAATTTTTTTATGTATTGCTTAACAAACTTGGTGATACGGATTGACTTTACAGAGAGCTGTGCAAGGATCTCTTCAAAAAATGGTCAGATTTGGACAATTCTCACTTCTCTGTTGAAAAGGTGTCTGGAGGCATTACGAATCTATGTGGGTATCTCATTTAATGTATTTCAGAGTGATGCATTTGACGAGCTAGTCTAGCGACACAAACAAACCATATGTTTCTTAACTAATAACACTGATACTAATTAGCCAATATCAGAATCATGCCAAGCTTTGGTTACTACTCATTCTTCCAGCAATACTTGTCTAAATAACATTTAAATTTCATCCTTTGCAGTACTAAAGGTATCTGTAAGAGAAGCGAGTGGGAACATTGTAGATATGACCGTTAGATTATATGGCCCAAATACTGACTATGTCATCAATCGCGAAAGGGAACTGCAGGTGAGTTTCTGAGGTCAGTGTTGTTGGAACATAGTTGTCTAAAGTGATTCATGTTAGTGCACTACTCAGTTGGTTTAAATGCCAACTTGTATAAGCTCAAGATTCCTTTCTTTTACATCACCAGATTGAAATCTTTCATCCATTGCAGTCCTAGGAAATAGATAATTATGCATCACAAGGACAGACACCATTGCCAACGGTTAGTATTGCATGTCATAGCTACGGTTCATCTGATCAAATGCACAACAAGCTGTGGTTTGCTTCTTATGAAACTTTAAGCACTACAATCTGATTTTCCCGGGAGTTTGTAGCATTTTCTTTTTGAGGTTTGATCTGGTGAAGTATATTTTATATGTTAATGCCACACATTTAAGAACGTTGAAATAGATGTTCTGGTAGGTCATAGTTGTGAATCTGTTGATTACATATATTAAACTTCGGTTAGACAGTCAGAGATGTATGGATCTTTTGATTCATGCAACCTTAAAGTTCTGGAAATGAGATAATACGTTATAGAGAGCTTAAGCTTATTTTGGTTGAGTTGTTTCATATATTGCAGATTGTACTGATTTCCAGAATCCTTGAAATTTAATAGAAGTCGCACTGGTCTTTGAAAAAGACTCAACACCTTACTAGTATTTAGATAGGTTGATGGCCAGCTTAAAGTATATCTTAAGAGCAACTCGAAGTAGTTTGGGAGAAATTGAACTGTGTAGAGTTTGTGAAAAACAACACTTGTGCATGAAAGTTGAAGATAATTCTACTACTTCGTAACAATTTGTTCTTTTTGGCCTTATAATAGTCAAAGCATTGCCATTGTAACCCTATATCTATTTCATTTGCATATGGCATTATCCTCTTCCTTTGTTATGAGCTATCAGGTAGAATAATCATGTATAGTTTCAAGGTATTGCAGTTTGGTGTCCTTTTCTTATTCTTTTCCCTGAGCCTCCATTCAGTTATGCTGTACTTGTCTTCACGTTGTAATTGGTCGTCTCCTGCTGTTTTTAGGCCATCCAATACCTCTCCGCTGCAGGATTTGGTGCTAAATTGCTCGGAGTTTTCGGAAATGGCATGGTGCAATCGTTTATATATGCTCGTACTCTGTCTCCAGCAGGTAACTTTGGTGAAGTTTATAATTTCATTGTGACTTCCTATCAGGGGATAAAATCAAACTTAGTGAGACTACTGGTGGATTTTCTCTGTCGTTCTGCATAAATTTGGGATACTAAGGATGATATCTTGATTATAAACATCACCCCTAGCAGTTTTTGCATGCAGGTCCCGAGGTTTTCCCAAAATCTTCTGCATCCTTAATAGAGAACGTCGAGTCAACTTCTCTCTCTCTCTCTCTCTCTCTCTGCGTGCTGTCCTCTTTCTCTTGTTTCTTCTGTTCCTGTGCAACGTAATCCACCGTTGATCACCATGGCTGGGCGATCACCTCCCAAACTCTCATTGCCATGACCATCATCAGATGACCAAACAACTCCTACGCCAACCACATATTGTCAATCTAATCGCCATCCTCCACAATTGTAGCTCCTTTGAGACTCCCTCCAAAGAATATTCTAGTCATTACACTACTCCCTCCACTTTTGGCAACCTAATAGGAACCACATCTACATGTTTTCTGTCAACAACATCCCAGCATCTGTAACTTCAAAATTCGCATTCCTTTAATTTAGTTATAGCACCTCCTCTATCTCTAAAATTCCAGCATCTCTCTACAATATTCTTAACTGAAATACCCAAAGTTTAGTTGAACTGATAACCGTCCTAAAGCAGCATTAAATAAACCAAATTATTGGTAGACGTTAAATCACATAAAGCATATGAATTTGATGCCTTATCTTGCGCTGTCTCCAACTCTTGATCCTTCGTTCTCTATCCATGTGAATTCTGATAAGTAATTAGCGTCTTATTTCTATACACATCGGTGTGTTTAAGAAGGCATCTTTGAAGATGTTGCATCTCATTTACATGTTATGTGAAAATAATCATCAGTCTTTTTATTTTTTTCCTTCTGACAGACATGAGAAATCCAAAACTAGCTGCAGAAATCGCGAAGCAACTTCATAAATTTCATCAGGTGGAAATTCCAGGTTCTAAAGAACCTCAACTTTGGAATGACATCTTCAAGTTTTATGAGCAAGGTGTCCTTTCTTATTTTTCTTTCAGTTTCTACCTTAACTACTTATGATGTGTATATGAAGGTTTCTTGCATGGGAGCATTGGACAAGTATAAATTGACCTCCAGTTTTACGCGGTCTTTTATGGTTTAAATGACTATCATCGTATACATGCTAGTTTCTCATATTCGAGTTGCTATCTTTTGTTCGCTTCAGCATCCAACCTTAAATTTGACGACAGTGAGAAGCAGCAGAAGTATGAGACGATTTCATTTGAAGAAGTTCATTCTGAACTTGTTGAGCTAAAGGTTGGCCCTCTATCACATTTGACTGCATCTCAGTACAATATAATCAATTTCTTGCTCTATTGTACTTGAATGGTGGGACCTCATCGGTTAACTGGGAAATGACATCTTGTTTAGAATCTGGAATTTCACTACGGTGTTGTGGTATATGCATTTGTTTTTGAAGTGTATGGCGTGCCTATATATGTCGCAAGGATTTTGTTTCTCTCTCTTTTTACATTTTCTCATATATAGTTAAGCATGCACTAAGCCTACGAAAGACAGCATATTAGGCATTAATAGCTTATTATTGGTAAACCTGCACGTTGAACCTGCGACCTTGCACAGGAAAAGGAGAGCCTTTACCAGTAAGCTATCATTCTTCTCTCTCTCTCTCTCTCATAAGATTCTCTGGGGAATTTCATTTAGGTAGGTCTTAATGTCTTCTTAACTCTTTTTCTTCATGCCAAAGGTTCAGAATATTGGCGTGGGTTTGGAGAATGAATGCAATTTCTCGCTTCTCTCTCTATAATGAGATTCTCTAAGGAAATATTATTTTAGGATAGTTTTTAATGTCTTCTTAACTCTTAACCTTCATGCCAAAGGTTCAGAATATTAGCCTGGGTTTGGAGAATGAATGCAATTTGTCTTTCTCTTTCTTATTGGTCTGTGATCTCATGTTGGTTCCAGTTTTCTGTTTAGGCTTAAGGAACAATCTTCTAATTTTTAAAGAAATATTTGGTGATTATGGGACAGGAATTGACAGGTCATCTTGATGCTCCTGTGGTGTTTGCTCATAATGACTTGCTTTCTGGAAATTTGATGCTCAATGAGGACGAAGGTAACTAAATCCCAACCCTAGCTGATTTAATTAACTAATCCTCTGACATAATCTCTGATTGGTGTCGTACCATGACGAAGGTAACTAAAACCCCAACCCCAACCCTAATCTCTCTCTCTCTCTCCCCCTCCCTCTCCCCCCAAATAGTTGTCTTGAACATGTGATCATTTTCTGCCTTCTTTTTGGTTATATCATTTTGGTTCTATGTTTATCTCAACAGATTTGTTATGTAATCTGTTGTGATCACACTTAGCCAAATGTGCTGTGTAAAAGAAATCTAACCAGTAATTATATTATATTGGTAATGCAATGTGTTGCCAGCCTATCTTGGAGGTTTAAGTGTTTAACCTAGAGCAAGAATGGTTTGTGGTTATTAAAATTGTGTATGTGAGATATGGTGGAGGAAAGGCAAAGCCAATTAAACGATGGAATAAATTCCTGGATCTTGTACCTGAATCCGTTTGCTGGGAAGAATTTTCTGTTTTCATCTGCTTGGGTTTCCTATAAAGTAAAAAGTCATCAAACGAAGTCCGAGTCATGTTAAAACTTGAAGTGTTTCAAAAACAAACTGGAAGGATGTTAGTGCCTAAAACTTCGTCCAGTGTTTGGGGGAGAAAGGGAAGTAGCATATTGATGTTGCTTAAATAATATAGAACCTTTCTGGCTAGCCCGAGAATAGTTCTTTTCTTTGATTCTCATGCTAAGCTTGTAGTTTCTTCCTGTTCAAACTGATATGTAGACCTTTGTTCTTTTTTCTGTTTGGATGCGCAGAGAAACTGTACTTCATCGATTTCGAGTATGGATCTTACAACTACAGAGGTTTTGATATTGGGAATCACTTTAATGAGTATGCCGGCTACGATTGTGACTACAGCTTGTAGGTTATTTCTTTCATCCTTTCATGATGGTGAGGCCAGAGTTTTACAAATAATTAACTTTGAACTCTGGTACTCATGTAGATACCCAAATAAGGACGAACAGTATCATTTCTTCAGGCACTATATAGAACCTGACAGACCAGATGAGGTACGTGATGATTGAAAATTTGTACAGCTCAGAGATCTTTGAAGACTCTGCATAGCTTGAGTACATGGTTGAGTTAATATTTATTTGTAGAATTGAACTCGTCGGGGCGCTATATGAACCCGCTCTCTTCCACTCGCCCTATATGAAGGCATAAATTGCCAAACAATCAAGGAATATATTTATCTCAATATGCCTGATCCATGTCCTGGAAAGTATTGAACCAAGTCGTTCTAATAACAGGTTTCCGCTGAAGATCTTGATGCCCTCTACATCGAGACAAGTTGTTACACGTTAGCTTCGCACCTGTACTGGGCTTTATGGGCACTAATTCAGGTACATCCTTATCTTTTCAAGGCTTGGTTGCACTCGAGCAAGAGAAGACTGCTGAAACACTTCTAATCAAAATTAATGGCCTCTTTCGTTCTTGGTGCAGGCAAAGATGTCCCCTATCGAGTTTGATTATCTTGGTTACTTCTTCCTACGATACGGGGAATATAAAAGGCAGAAGGATAAGTGCCTATCCCTGGCGCATCCTTACCTCTCGAGATTGCGGAGTGGCTAACAGTTGATCATTTCATACATCACTAGCACAGCTCTGTATGTTGTAATGGGAGCTTTTGCCAGTTCCCTACAGTTTGTTGTTTTTGTAAAATTTTCTTCTGTGGTCTTGTAGATCCTCTGCAGGGGCGACCCAAAGCTACGTAAATCAGTAATCATTCTTTTGTCAATGCATTTTGTTGTATTGCTAGAACTTGTATCTGACCAATAGTATTGTCATTGATAGCTTAGACAGCTAAATAAGGGCTCACAATACTTTTGAAACAGAGCTGTTTCGTGAAATGTAATGACTGGAAGCAACACACAAAAGGAGGCTACAAGCAAGTTCATCCTGCACGCTATGATTCGGAAAAAATGATTTGAGCTTCACTTTTAGCATTTGAGCTAAGGGTGACCGTGTTCGGTTTGTTCGATTTGGAGGCTAAATGCCAAATCGAACCGACTACCGTCAGTTTGGAATAAACAAAATCAAAGTTGTTAAACGAAACGGTTCGATTTCTATGGATTGGAAGGATTTATCGGTTTGGGTTTGTAGTGATCTTTTGACTTGTTTTGGCCTAACCATTGATTATTTGGCATTTATAACACAGTCACTAGTTTTTGACAGCCTATATATTAAAATCAAGTAGAGTTTATTTATATATGTTTTTTCAGAAGTACGGCAAAAGCTATATAATAACTAAGATTAAATTAAAATTTGTAATTTTTTAATTGAATATATATATGTTCGGTTCGTTTCGATTTAGAACGGTTGAACTGAACATCCGTTCGGGGAAAAAGAAAAAAAAAAATCAAACCAGTTCTTTCTTTATATAGGTTTGTGATGGGTCGGTTTGGTGACCGGTTGGATTGGTCACTCCATTTTGAGCTACACAAATGTCACTAAAGGTCATATATAGCGACACTTATGAAACCTTTGGCGATTAAAATAGAGCACAGGTTTTGGTCCGTATGAAAGGATCCGAGGGAATGAATGAACTACAGGAGTGAATATCTCTGCACTGTTCAACATGACCTGGCCCTTGACCTTAAAAATTCAAGGTTGCTTATCAACCAACCAAGCAAGATACAACAGTAGCCTGAATCCTGATCATAAGCTGATATGTTTACAAAGACTAAAGAAAATGCCAATCGACAAGGTACTATAAATTGGCATTCAAAGAGAAACATGAATGAACTACGTATAACGTAATATTTTTAACACTAAAGTTTAGTAGAAAACAAAACAAACATCCCTCATCTATATCTACCACCTCATATTACATATGATCACCAACTTCAAAACTAAACCTACAACAAA
This sequence comes from Escallonia rubra, assembly GCA_033065855.1. NCBI lineage: Eukaryota > Viridiplantae > Streptophyta > Magnoliopsida > Escalloniales > Escalloniaceae > Escallonia > Escallonia rubra. The sequence continues at coordinate 266,108 of JAVXUO010003138.1, read as the reverse complement.
GATGCTTGCAGGCAACAATCCCTGCAGTTGGGCAAGGCTTCCACGATTTGTTATCTGCGTACCGCAGCGCATCAATCCAAAGTAGATGTGAAGACCACATTTTCCTCCTCTGCTACAAAGATAATCACATTCATGCTTGCAGAACTTGGCAGTGGACGATGTGACTCTTCAATCGGTTCCTACCCGCAAGGCTTGACCAGAGATTTGTGACCAAGGTCTTGAACTGCCCTTTCCCCGCAATAGTCTCCCACAGATGTTCAGCAGAGGCCCCTCTCGCATCAGCGGATTTTGAAACATCGACTAGAGAGATACTCATATTATTTCGGATAATGCAAAGCTTTCCGTTTAGCGGGACGAGTGCTGCTGCCTCTAAAGCCTTAGAGTTTCCCAAATGCAGTTTACTGTCAATGTGCTTGCTCCAAGAGTCAGAAACTTCATCGTAGATTCTAAGTTTGCAGCCATCTTTGCAGTCCAACGCATAGAGATGCCCACTTATCGAAGTGCTTGGATTCCTCCAGCCTGCAACCATTCCATCATAAACAGGGTACCAGCAATCAGTTTCAGGTTGGTACATCTCACTCAAAACCTGTCTGTGAGACCCTAGCCCCTTCAAAAACCACTTGCCCTCATAAACAACCCCAATGAACGGCACCATCGCTGTGCTCATGTCCGAGATGAAGGACCATCTATTCTTGTTAGGATCATAAACTTCTGCAGATCTTAAAGACCTGTGCACCCCCTCGTTCTCCCCGCCAGCAACATACAAGCAGTTGTTGATAACACAAGAGCCAAAAAAATGGCGCCTACGAAGCATATCTGGAGCACGGTGCCATTTGTTACTTCGGGCACTATAAAAGATGACTCGTCTCATGGAGCCCTTGACTGGATCTTTGCCACCAAACAGATAGAGGTGACAGCCACTGAGAACAGCACATCCAAATCCGAGGACTTCAGAATATTCTTTCGGCACAGGAGGGAGAGGTTGCCAAAGCTGGTATATGGGGTCAAAGGCATGCCATGAAATTTTTCTGTCTCTGTCTCTCTTCATGATGTATATCCACTCCTCTGCAATTCCTAGGCTTTTCCGAAGCGAATAAAAGAAATTACCAGCCAAAAGACGGTGCCATCTTCTGCAAACTAGCCGAAGCTTGCGGTGCTCTATTCTTGGGACACGGATTAAGCAAGCAATGGCAAGATCATCAGGAAGTCCAGGCAGCAGAGGGGATTGGCTCCGATTTCTATCACCACGTGATGGCTTTTGCCTAGAAGGATGAATGGATGGTTTGATGTTAGGCTGAAGACAGAGCTTCGTCCCAGGAACAAATTTCTTTGCTCCAGCAACTGTTTTAAGACCTGAATCTACTCTACAGAGACATGCTGTTGAATCCACCTATATATAAACAACATAAAAGCAAATTCAGTTCTGCTTACTTGCTCCTCGGTGTAAAAAGAAGACTACAACCCAACCACAGTGCCCAAAAAAAAAAAGAAATAAAAATGCAACTCCAACATTTCTTGCTCTATAGTTGGAGAAATAAAACCACAAGGAGAACATACAGATAGAAAAGAACAGGCTTGTATTCCACTTTACCCAACTTCGCATAACCATATCAATAGCAATTGCACATTTAATTTAATGAACTTCCCTGGATAGTTCCGGACACAAAACTTAGTTTACGGCCGTTTAAGCGATTTCTATTTACAAATGCTTTAGATATATGGTTTACTCATGTTGTATAGTGCTATAATTATGATACATTAGATAAAAGCAAACACAGCCAAAGGTCAAAGCGGCCAAGCAGTAACGATCAGACAGTGATGACGACTATGTCGAAGATTGCACAAATATAACGAGGATGATGAAAATGTTAAGATGGTCCAAAGCGAATTAAGAGAGGAATACAGGCTTCATCCTATAAAGCAAGTGGCACTGAATATAAAAAAACAATATGGTTGCTTCGCGAGCCAAAGGATAGGTTTCTTCGGCGAGGAAAGTCAAAACTAATATGCTTAAAGTATCATCTCAAATTTCTTAAACGATTGGAGAAAAAGATAAATGCAACCCACACCCAACTTATGTGCTACAAAAAATCTATCCAACTTCCAATATGGATCATGAAATGCTACACAGCAATCTTTTGTAACTCCAACTAAGCTATCAAACCTTGGCAATGCATTGATGAGCAATACCAAGCATGCATTTAAGCAAGGTCTTTGCAGATAGGCACCAGATTCCAAATGCTTAATTCTTCAACCTGTTTTGCTCTTTGAATAGGATTTGAGCCTTTTTGCTGATAAAAGGTGAAATCAACTTTCCGGGAAGTGCAAAACTGACACAGAATCAATTTTGCAGGTTTCAGCCTTTGATCGGTGTTTGAGCTACTGCAACTTTCTACCCAAACTAAAGCTACTAACTGATTGCTGTTAAAATGCAAAGCTACAAGAAAAATACAACTATCACTGCAACTGCTGAATATCTTTGGATTAGTTAAACAGGTTGTACGCGAGGTGAGAGTGAAGGTAGCCTTTTGTTGATTCATACAGGGGCTCATGTAAAAATCAGCCAAATAGAGAGGGAAAAAAAAAACACTCCCCCCTCTCCCCTCCCCCAACTGCTCCAGAAAAAAAAAAAATCCTACATGACACAACCCACTAGCTATTCAAAGCATTCTCTACTATGAATAAGAAGCTTGATACCTAAGATGTAAAGCTTCTCAAGAGAATAATCAGTAAGTATTGCGAGAAGGCAAAGATAGATGACACAATGAGGCCATACATATGTCAATAAACCACAACAATCTGAAACTTGATATTAAATTGCGATTTATAACCATCTTCTCCATATCCGAATTGGATTAATGGCCAAAGGACAATAGGACGGAGAAATTAGAAAGAATAGAACATATTATGGAGATTGAAGTGGATATAAGAATAAGCAAAATATGGTAAAAAAAACTTAGGTTTGGAAGAGATGCCAGGTTTATTATTCAGTGCAAATGAGATCTATCTTCTACAAGTTGAAGTTAAAGGTCATTTCTCTATCAAAAGCTCGCAGATATGCTAATTCAAGTTTCCAGATGGATTTGGTCCCACTATCTTTCTAAGCTCAGAAAATAAAGGACTCCACTGAGGAACTTATGTCTTCATTGCATATCATTTGCACAAGATTACAATCACAAGTCAATACTTGAGAAAAGTGATTCGTTCAATTTCCAAGGATTTGTTACTAACCCAAACAGGACACAAACATTTCGAAAATGAAAATCACTCCAGAAAAGAAAGTGGGAACACATTATGCAGCTTAAAAATCGGGACATGAACAACAACAGAATACCAGAAAGATAGCATAAGAACAGGAATTAACCAGTTTAAGGTGAAAAATCAGTCTAAATGAGAGCCAACCTAGCTTACTAATGCATTCTGTCACTAAAAAAGCATGCAACTTTAATGAAAGCAAACATCCAAAAGTTTACCAGGGGAGGCTGAATCACTCTTTCCATTGTTGACTGTTCAAGTACCTCCGAATACCATTTTCATCATCACCACTACAGCTTCAAAAAAACACCTCCAACTCCAACATAAGGTCCTATCTCTAAACCATCAGATCCTACAACATTTCTAGATACAAACTCCTCATGTCCCAAATTTCCAAGCAAATCATATCATCAACACTTTCAGAAATCGAGAAAAATAAAACTAATACCTAAACTCTGACCTTGGAATCATCGATTGACCGTCCAGCTACCTCAATTTCAGCACACCACAAAACCCATCTCAAATGAGCTTCACCAATAAAATTAGAAACCCAATTCAAGAATGTCAACCTATTTGCCAAGCACCAAAGGCACAAACAAAAGTCAACACAACCTATCACAAAAAATGCCTCAAATCTTCAAAGGATTCATCAAATTAGAAAACCCATGAGGAAGATAGCCCAAAAATCCTATCTTTCAAAGAACCCTTAAAACCCTAAATGCAGGACAGCAAGAAATGGGCAAAGGAAAGCACTCAAGAAAGAGACCCTTCTATCTCACCATTAAAACCTTCGGTGGAAAATAGGGCCCATAAACCCCAACGGCACAACCTACCAAGCACAAGAGAGTTTTTGAGATGACCCCAAAAAATTGAAACCTAAACCATTACTACTCACAAGCAAGCGCCAGGAGATGAAACAAAAAGGGCAAATATATGTTGACACTTGCTCTACTCCCTCTAGTGGGTTTTAATTAGAATCAGAAGAAATGTAAGAAAAAGTCAGCAATTTTGATTGGAAGTAGCTTTCTAGATTTTTTGTCTAAGGTTTAGCACAGTGTGTGACTATGTGAGGAGGGAAGAAAAACTGAGGGTCAAAATTGAAGGTGAGTGAGTGTTTGCTTGTTGAAAAGAGGACAGACAAAGATTCAAAGCAGCAAGTGTTGGACCCACAGCTACTCAACTCCACCAAAAATGCCTTCAAAAGTAAATGGAGGTTGAAATTTTCTGAAGCATGTGACCTACATTACTTGCCTACTCCACAAAGGATATTTTGGTCACTTGGGTATGCATGCTGATATGATCATGTAGGGTTGCAAGATTGATTTGATTTGATAATGATGACACATAATTACGTCTTTACTTGGAAATACCATATGAGAAAATAATCTATCAAATGTTGTAGAATATAAGGGCATATGAATATCAGTCAGGTCAAAATTATTGTTTGTTTTGTCAAGAATAAATGTCTAGGCCTTGATAAGTATTACTTTTTATTTGAGAGAGACATGGTACCCAAAACGCATTAAGATGGTGGAAAAGACTTTTGGTTGGAATGTCGTCATGATCAATTCGTGGAGCTAGAATCGGAATAAGAGCGTAGCCGAAACTCTGGAAGTGATAAAATTAACACATTCTAATAGTGAGAACGTACCACGCTTTCACATGCTAAGAAGAGCAATAACGAGAGCGAAGACTGAAAGTGAAAGCATTGACGACTTTCGAATCGAATGATGCGGTGACTTAAGCCACGATTGGTGACTTTGGGTCACAATTTTTGGTTACAGTAAGTCACTTGCAATTGATTCCTCTCGTACTAAAAGCAGATATTTATCATGCTCTTTTATTTGTGTTTCATAAAAGAAGCTTGCAATCATGATCATGCACTATCACAAGATCTCTCTTTGCCAGTTACCAACAAATAAAGAGGTCTCTCTTCGTGATTACTACCATTTCAAGTGGGTCTTTAGTTGAAAGCAGGCTTTGGTTTTTGACCACCACTCTTAGTGTATGTGTGGGTCTCTCACTGATTCGAGTACACTTTGTTTTTCTCAATTTTGTTGCTAAAGCCTTGTAATTGCATATGGACTTCCCTTAACTTTTGTGAAAATTTAGAATGCGTAACAAAGTTGCCTTTGTTCGTTTATCACTTTCATTTTCAGTTCTTGTAACAATAACCAAAAAGATTCCTTTTATCGTGACGTTTATCATTTTATACTTTTACTTTAAAAAAATCTAATCATCTAAAGAGTAGAAAATGTAAAAGAATACCTACACTTTTTTCGGCCGCATCTCACCCATTGTGTAGCTAATTTTTTCTTTTAAATGATTTAACCGGATACGAAAATGACAAATAAAAGTACACTATGATATCTCAATTTCTTGGAAGTAACAATTTCTTGTCACATGTCACGATATCTCAAAGTCCAAGGTAAAATATGGTGGCATTTCTGTTTCTGTCCCTTGCTAAATTAGAGAACACAAGACATTATGATATACGAATATGGCTTAGCATGCCTTCATCCTTAGGCACCTTGGTAAAAGCAGAAACAAAAAGATTGATTTTCAGTGGGAGGAGTCTCCTGAACTCATCATCAACAATGACAAGGTATGAATATTAAGGAGAATAAGTGAACAACTATAAGATGGCAATTTCAACCTATAGATAAATGCAGCATTTTTGTTTTGGGGGCATCTAGATAGAAAGATACAACTGAAAACGCAAAATGAAGACCTCAGACAAAGCGCTCTGAAAAAAAATAAAATGCCCGTACCACCAGTCGACCAAACCTGTTGCCAAAACGTGTACGGGTATGAAAAACATAGACCATTTGAAATTTAACCTGTACCTGAACAAACACCGATCGGCCTAACCTGATGCCAAAAATGGGTACGGACGTGTAAAACACACCCACTGAAATTTGACCTGTACCTGAACGAACCCCGTAAACCCCGGTAGAGTTAGAATAGGGCACGAGTTACGCAGGTTTACCCAGGTACACATGCACTCTAGACTATAAATTGGGAGCACCGGATTGCCCCTCCAGCTCGTGGAGTCATGTCTATATCTCATCTAAACTTTGGTGTCTTCTACTTTTTCTACTAAAGACACAAATTTTCTGCTTCACTTTACTTGTATCTGGCTATCAGAAGGCTTTCACCAGACAATTTGGCAACTAGGTTGGTCACAATCTCTCTTTTAACTAAGTACTTTTCACACAAGATGCCATCTTTTCTCCCCAGCCTAAATTCACCAAATAGTAATCCTTTTCAACAGTCTTGTGTGTACTGTTCATGTAAAGGCGAATTCAAAAAACATATATCAGAGAATGATGGAGGATGCTGCCATGCTACTTTTGCTTTTACAGGGAGAGATATTTAGGGCTTTGTGGGATTAAGAAAAGGGGATCTGCAGTGGGTTTCACATTAGCTTTCGCACTCACACAAGCCCACATGCTAGTAGTAGTAATATATAGCAAGAAGGAATCAACTAGTAGAAGAGAGAATTTTGACAAAGTTCGCTTGTGATGCCGGGACAGACGTCTCTATGGCCGGGTTCCGATCAGGCACAATGGCGAACGAGTCTCGGGAAGACCAATTTGAGTCCTTATATGCTGGAATATGAAATATTGTAAAACTATGTTTAAATTTTTATGTGAGTTTGTAACAGAAACAATGAAGCTGGGACGGCTTTATTCCCGCTAAAGCCAATATTTCTACTTTAACCAAAATGGAGTGACGGAGCTACAAAACAAAAGGGCTACTGATTCAAGACCTAGAGGGTTCCAACCACAAGATCATTACAATTCATAACAACAGAACATAAATTCAGCATGTCATTTGGTCTAGAACCAGTGCCTATCAGGTGTTTCTTAAGACAAGAAGGCGGAGTTGCAATAGTGTCTACATTACAACTCAGTCTGCATTCTATCAATAGCTTGGAAATTCTAATATGGCACAGCAGCAACTCGGAAAGATGTTTCAACACCCATATCAGAAATCAAGTATCTGTTTGCTGGATTTAAAAAATAACATCAGAATCGGCATTACTACTTGGTGTATTCCTTCAACAACGGCTAACAAGAAACTAATTACCATGTATACCATACTAACCACAGTTAAGAGGCTGTCAAGTCATGCATATTTCGCAAACCAGTACACAACCCAGGCCGCCTTGAGTTAAAGAAAACAATGGGACCAAAAGAAGTTACCAGAAATTGTGAAACCACCACCTATACTGCTGCCTTTCTCCTTCATATCGCTATGCTTTACTTCAAAACTTCAGTTTACAACTCGTCTCAATAACGTCAAGGTTATTTAGAAGACAGAAAATCAGAGGAACCTCTAGACTTGTTTCCTTCTCCTCTTTCATTTTCATTAGAAACTCTTCAACTCAACAACTGATGTTCTATCTATTCTATTTTGTCAAGTCAGAGGTACTTCATAATCCTGGGACACTGTTAATAACCCCATTTAACTACCCAGGCTGGATACATTAAAGTTTACAGTTTTGGAAGGGCCAGATATTGGACAAGATTATGCGGTTTTGGGTTTGTTATTCCGTAGAAGTTTGAAAGCCATACAGGTATGTTTTCACGAGCAGTACAGAACCACTTTCGTTCTAAATATAAACAATAGTATCCCCCAAAGACCGTCCCAGTACAAGAAAGGCGTAATTTTCCGTTAACCAATTCAAGAACAATGGAAAGACCATATAGAAGATGACAACCATAGCAAATCATCATAAGCAATTCACATGCTACAGTCTATATGAATCATCTCTGATGAGTATCCCCACAATCACCAAATTTATGTCAGAACAATTCCCATGACATACCATTGACACAGGGTTTCTGGCACTTTGATGGATCACGGTGGAAAAAATGGATTAACTGACGAAAGAATCAGCTCTTTCTATTGTTAGTAACGATTTAAAGGATGGGTTGCATTAGATACCAGAAGAAAAACTTCTCAGTTGCAGCTGCAAATGCCACCACCTCAATAGTATCAGCTATACGAACATATCAACTAAGTCAGTATGGACAAAGAATTTTCCACTTGAATCCGCAAAAATTTAATCTGTACGTAGCAGATCTTCCTGTGGCCTGAATGCCCCAAGCAACAAATAGGGCATTATAACCATGCACGCCATAAACAAGGTGAACTGCACGACGTAGAGGACAGTTAGGAACTTTCTCAAAGTAAATGAATCCACAGCTAGATGTAGATATAAATCAGGAGCATTCAAGACATACCACAAGGGGCAGGGTCAAGAAACTCCAAATTGGCCACAAAGCAATGGAGAACCTTTTTCAGAAGGTCAAAAGGAAAGAGTAATCAGAGACATAACCAAAGGAATATTAAGCAATATAACGGACAGGAGTTCCTCTTACAAGCAGAAGGAAACGAGCCCAAGTATAGTAATGAATGGCAGGGCAGCCATATTAGATATGTCCCAATTCTCACTGGACTTCCGGAAACTCCATGCTAACATACTTGTATACAAGAAGAAGGCAACGTTCAAACTGACACCCAGTAGTCCAAGGTATAGTGGTATTCTGCAAAAAAAACACAAACGAGGGTAAAGAATAGTAAGCAAAATATATTCCAAAGTTGAATCCAAAGTTCAAAGTTCACGAACGGAGAAATAGAGCCAAGACAACTAAATGTACTACCAAACTAGATCCTTTGCTCGATCACAAACACAGACCAATGTTGCAAACAACAGTATTGCAATTGTAAGGTCTACTAAATCCTGTATAACAATGTAAGAGGAAAGAAATGGTAGACAATATAGCAAACATTGATGAAGTGCAAATTTCTGAAATCTCATAGGACAGGTATGCTGCCATCAAGATTGTACATCTAAAAGTAACAGTGTAGTCAAATGGAAAAACTCCAATTTCCATGCAAAACAAAATTGATAAGATGTAAAACAAAAGATGCTAAGATGGAAAGGTAACTTGAACACAAAAATATTGTGATGAAACTTACTCTGATCATGTTATAGTTAACCTAAAATCCAGGGATTACTTGAAGTCTAGAACGTCTTCACAATTCTAAATCCATTGGTTGGATGAAGCGAGGGCTGGGGTGTTGGGGTTTTATTTTTTTGGGTTGGGGGTGGGGGGACCGCAAGTGCATGGAAGAATTTAAGATAGGAAGCGGCTTGAATAAATAAATGCGTAAGGAGTATTACCATTTGTTTAATATATCTTACACTTAATTGTGGTGTACACACTTTTTTTTTGTAAAAACCATAAGTTTGTACCCATCACATCAAGTTCCAGCTACTTGCCTTTGAAAATAACAAAGGTAAAGGTATTTTTGCTACATTTTTAGGCAGCACATCTCCGGGATAGATATGAGAGAGCGCGCTGATTGACAAGCTCTATTCTCTCAATGAGGGTAGTCAGCAACGGATAAGGAGGCTTTGAGGACTTGAAGGAAGAGGGAAACATGGAATTGAGTCGACAAGGGATTGATTTTCAGGTACTCTCTCACTTGTTCCATGCATCTCTATCCAGCTGACGGGATCGAGTTGCCATGTTAGCTTTGAACGCGATCCCATGGAGCTCCTAAATTGGGATTGCAAAAGCAAAGCAAGTTTCCGGGAGAGAAGCATCACCACATGAGGCGTTTCATGCTACTAAGCTAAATCCTATACTATTTTGCCATTTTCTTGTAAATGCGTAGTTTAGACAAACTTTCGGGATCAAGGCCTTCATTTGTTCCTCAAAGTCTAAAATGAGAAATGCTTATGAGCCCTGACACAAACAGCAAGGTACAAGCAATCCGATTTTTTTTGCAATGTAGAAATAGTCATTAAATTTAAGCAAGGAGAAGTTATGAATGTATTTTTCATCAAATGAATAATAGGTTATTAACTAGGTAAAAGGAAAAAGCAATTCAAAGTGGCAATCTATATTGGTTGTTTAAGTATGTCGGAATTTTGCAACAGATTCAAAGTAAAAAGCTTGTAATTATGCAGCAGACTAAAAGTGAAATTCTCGTAGACCTTGAACACTGTCCATAAATTTCCTTCAACTGTCAAGCTGTTTGTTTATAACCACCTCCAAAGGGCTAAACAAAGTACTGCCCATGATGCAAATAAAGAGGTGGAGCATTGAAAAAAGCTCATCAACATAGTCATCAAGATTCATGCAAAGGCATCCACATGCACTGAGATCTTAACAGTTAATATGAAAAGGAATTTGTAACTTCCCCTGCATAAGCTACATTGTTAAAACCCTTTCATTAAGTTTTACGAAAGAGATCCCTTTTTCCCCTTGAAACTTCAAAAGAAAAAGATCTTAAACTCCGTACTTTCTTAATTATCACGTATCTGGAAAACATACTAAAAATGCCAACTACAACTATTCTAACCATTTTAATAGTACTTGAAAATACTTTTATTCTTCTGGTCATATTCCACAATCTACTTGTAAGACGTACATATGTTCACATTCATACAGATATGGCACTTAACCAACTAAAGTAACACATAATTTAAAAATGGAGATAATTAGTGACCACATATCCGAGACATAAGAAGCTTGAAATTGGTTGAATCGGTTACCTTCTAATTCTGTCGTCGTGCAACAGGAGGTAAACGAAATTAGAGTGTCGATCCCCATAGTACACGATAAAAACCGCAGAAGCAATCCAAATCAAATTCTCTAAAACCTCAACCCATGTCCGGGTCTTTGGAAATAAAGCCGACTGCGAAGCTGGTCTCGAACACGCATCATCTTCAAGGTCATCCCCACTAGAAGCATACCCCTGACTATGCCTCTGCCTTATAAATCCACCCCCAACCGGCGACCCAACCGGCGTCCCACCTGACATACTCGCAATACTTCAATCAATTAAAAAACCAACAAGAATTTCAATCTGTAACCCTCTTCTAGTTCTTGAATATTCTCCAACAAGAAAGTATAAAGTAAAGAATGGTACCCAAAAACCCTAACTGCAAAGTTATTCCAAACTTGTCTAATGCCAATAGCCAAAACATATCACGTATACAACCGTATAAGCATCTCAATAACACCACAAAATGAATCCAGAATCAGTATATTCACTAAACCATAAGCCAAAACCACCCAACCCTACATATCTGTCAAATCAAAACATTTCCGCAAGAGGATCAACCAACCAGTCCAATTTCCAATACCCTCATCAAAATCAAAATTCCCACGAAACCCACATCAAGCCCCGAATTTCTTGCAAAATCCATATCAGACAACACGAAATCAAAGAGAAAGGAAGAACAAATATGGCTCACAACTCAGTAAACCCATATCAACACCCAAACGGGTGCATACAACTTGGGTACCTTCAATTCTTGAAACCCATCTATGGATTCGGATTCTGTAAAATACCCAAGTTGCAGACTCTTCGGTTTCTCCGAAGTAATCAAATGATCATTCAAAGGGCGTATCAATGAAGAATTAACGGCACAAGGGTTTTAAAGGCTTTGGATGGGCCGTGGTGGCAAGAGGGATCTGTCCAATGCGAATGTCACCGGCCTTGGAAGTATTGTACTCCGCATAAAAGGTTTGCACGTTTCCATATTTTCCTGGAATCGCAGTATTTTTCTTCGTGAGTATCATGATATTTTCGAAAATATACGAAATTGATATTAACAAGTCTTTTCTACCTATAGCATTGACTGCGTTGTACATGGACTATCGAAGACACTTTTAATCATTTTAACATGAAATAAAGTTTGATTTGAAATTTGAAATTAGATGTCGTGCTTTTATTGCCAACACTCAATCCGTGCACACGGGTAGCAGTGTTGTTGACTTTAACGGGCAACATCATGTCACTAATATTTATTTTGTCGCAATGCTTTAACCGTAATCACTAACATCGCATTTTGTAACATCGAGTACTCTAGTGTTTTTATTTTCGAAATGTAAGATCTGATAAGCTAGTAACCAGGCGTTATCATAATTTACTTATTATAGGAGAAAGTATTATTTTTCTTTACTAATCAAGGGGATGCTTTTGTCTTGCTCATCAAATCATTTTCTATTGTTTTCATTTACTTATCATAGGACAAAGTATTCTTTTTCTTTACTAATCAAGAGGATCCTTTTGTCTTGCTCATCAAATCATTTTCTAGTGTTTACATTTCTAATCTATTATGTTTAAATGGTTCACTATCTTTTGGTAACTTGGATGCTGTGAGGGGGCACAAGCTAATCTTAGGCTATAGGCCTAAGGGCAAAAATAGGTATTCACATGCATGGAGCAAATAATGCGTGACAAGTGCAAACTGATAGTAAGTAAGAAAGTCATTCTTGGTTTTTAGTGGTGCAAAATAGTATGTAGGAAAGTCATTCAGATTTGTTGTTCATGCACAAAAGGTTCTTATGGCATTTTATGAATAGGTTCAGCCTTAGTGATGTGAATCTACTAGCATTTAGATGATTCTTTAAAGAACTTTCTTTGTTCTAGATGTCATGGAAACTCTAGATATTGGAGTGTTGGAGGAAACTAAATGCTTTGTAGTGTAGCTTAAGAATATCTTGAGTGTGTTTGAATGTATGACGAGTCTTTTCTTCCAAGTCTCTATTGTTCTTGAGTTTCATACAAGCCATATCCTTTTGCCAATTACCAATCTGACTGTTGCCCTCAATTTTGCCAAGACAGTGGGAGCTTGTATCTTGAGAAAGCTAGAAATGTTATTATTTCCATCATCCAGCAATCCCTCCCACTCGAGATTTGGATTTTGCATCTTCACTGTTGTTTACTGTGTCATGAATTACTATGTTCGTTCCGCTTGAAAGTATATGTCAATACTACTGTCCTTTGATCCCATTCTCGGTTCAATATTTTGAACGGTCCATACTCTCTTGTTACACACAAAGTGGAGGGAGAAAATCTCCCTTTCAACAGGAGATATTCCTATTTGTTGAATCTCAGTTCCTTAAAGCATTCGTAAATATAATTTCATATATAGGGCTTGTATTTTAGCCTTCAGTTAAAACCAATAGAACTCCGATAGTGGGGTGCTAATATTATATTTAGTCTTAAGACATGCCTGCTTCTCTTATCGCTTAAAATATTAATAAATTCACCTAAACCGAGACCTTATAGTATGAATATTAAGTGTCAACGTCAAATAAAACTTGTCTATTTATATATTGCTTCCTTCGAATTGCAACTGATTATATATTTTAATGGTTCTTTAAAGATGAAAATGACATAAAAAAAACTTCAATGGCACCACCATAGATGTCGTGTTGAAAACTAATTGGGACACGAAATATCCAATCACTCGCCTCCAAGAAAAAGAGAATTCATTTATATTTGATTCTAAAGGCAATGTGCTTTGTTCCTGGCAATCATATAAGTTAATTAGTTGAGCAAGCTGTGCTTGGCTTTGCTTGCCCACCACTCTATGAATGCCAGCTACCAGACCAAGACAGTTATCCTCCCAAAAAGGTGGAAAGGTTTTCATTTGTTAATTGATTGATTGATATTGCTTCTTTATGGAATAATAACTGGCTTCACAGGAATGAAAATCACATTTCAGACTCTGACTTTTGGTCATGTATCCGTGGTGGTAAAAGGCACAAACTTTAGCCCTAGCTGTTTGGGAGAACCTTCAGCAGAATGCACACAAGCCAGCAACCAAGAACTCAGGATACGCCCTGCAAAAATCCCGACCTAAATCTGAAGGCGAAAGTTTACGACCTATGCTCAGCCTCGCGCCACTGCCCAGAAGATCAGACGTGTTTTTAAACTGTTGGGATCGCCGGCCGGGCGAGGTTCTAGTGCATATTTATTCGATTCTCCGGATCCCTATGCATCACAAGCAACCTTCATGTTAGTCGCACTTGTATGGACCCCAAGATGAAACTTGTTGCTTTGGGTGGTTTATTCTAACACTACCATAAGCTTAATCGGATAACATGACATGACATGAGATGTGAGACTACACGACTTCTTTTGTACGCAAAGCAAAATCACTCGTATGAATTGGACTATTCCATGAATAGATATTTGTAAATCTAGATTTATAATGTAGTCAATTATCGATCAATTTGTATGTTTCGTAATCAGATAAAATGTTTTTACTAATTATTCAAAAAAACCTTCTTACTTATCTGTTAGTATGTAACTTCAATTCAATGCAACGGGTGGCTCTAAAATTTGATCAAACATCAAGACAGACTAATTTTTTTGGGTAATAGGTATCTTTCTGTCAACTTCCTTATGGTCCTAGGAATTATCATGTTGCAACCTTGATTCATCAGTCAACTTTTGTCCTTACGATAAGTTATCCAGCCAAGAAAACCAAAAAACGACACCATTAATTCACAGTGGAAGAGAAAATTTCATACGAGCCTAACGACGTGTTGGCTCGAGATAGTTTGAGGCTGACATTTTGGCCTAATTCACAGAGGAAGAGAAAATTTCTTACGAGTCTATAACGACGACGCCACAAGCGGGTTGGCTCGAGACAATTGAGGGTGACATTTTGGCCATGACCACAGCTGTGTATCCGAATAGATGATATACAGTGCCTGGAAGAATGAATCAATCACAAAGTAGGACATCAACAGGCAACATGGCGAGTTAAAGGAAACCAATCAGTTGCTTCGTCTTCCGTAGCAAGTGGAAGAAGAATGTGTGCGATCAATGGCTCCCACCACCACTGCACAGGCTAACCAAGTCCAATAACGTTGAATATAACGCATTAAAAGATGATGGCCTAAGAATTTTCTGGTTTCCGTATCAGAAAAGTCTGCAAGAAGTTTGCGTGGCTCTGTGAATCCGTCATCCATCACCAACCACCATCAAGAGATGCATCATGCATCCGCGGGTTTCTTCAGGGTCCACATGTGCCACCTGCAGACCAAGCGTTTCATCCTCCTCGAGCTCGAAGGTTAAGCATAAAAAGTCGCGGCTAGCTATAATTCCCACCAAAAGAGCTTCCTCATGAAGCCAATGAATCACTTGGCTAGCAACTTAAGATAGAGTGAATTTTGAATTAGGCACCAGAAAAATAGAAGTATCATTGTACATGTATGTAGCCCAGATGGCGGTAATTTGTTAAGCAGCATTTCTTCCAACAGCTTACAGTAAGTATTCCATGTAACCTGCCCCTGAAGGTGGAGGAAACTCATCTCCTTGAATAGGCCTGGGTTGTAACTCTTTATGTATGCCATCAACAGATTCGAAGTGCTTCAAAATCACCGATCCTAAGACCTCATCAACACGGGAAGCTTGAATTCCATATTCACATTATTACGATCTTCAGTTGCAGAAAGTTATAAGGCCATCTTAGTGCAATCTTGTTCTTAATCTTCTTACTGTCAATTTTTCTACTTCATCTTGTCAGTTGTCACCAAGAGAAGCATCATATTGAACAAGGACCTTCACTTATAAAAAGCCAAGACAAAAATGGTCCCCATGTGTGGAGCATCAGGGACTAGAAGACTTCCAACACCTAAAAGAGGTCTGGGCCTCTGGCATTACATTCCTAACTTCTGACAGCTGAATACTAGCTTGCACGGTTGGTCATCATACTACTGAGCAAGGCCAGGAATAAAACCAGTTTTGCCATTTTCTGGTGTTCTTTCAGAGCAGGACTCAGCTGCTGTGGGCCTGTGGCAATTTAGAAACCTCTGAGTGAACCAGATGGAGGACAAAAATAGCAAACTGACCACATTGAAAGTGGTCAACAGTCCACGAACCTACGGCAAAAAACAAGACTTTGAGACAATGAAGACTAATCCTTGAACAAGATGCGGTAACTGCTGGTTATTTTACCAGAAGAAGAAACAGAAGAAAACAGCGTTCTTAAACCAAAAACTGTCCAAAATGTTTTGGAGGTGGGCGAAAAGCAATGCTCATTAATTTGTTTGCTCATCAGTTGCACAAAAAGTTTTGAGATATACCATCAAACATGAAATTTTTTGTCAATGGGACTAGCTGACGCCTTCTTTATACTCAATCTACGCCGACTTCTAATAGGAAAATTTTCATACTTATCAATTAGTATCTAACTTCAATGCAACGTGTGGCTCTAAAATTTGATCAAATTAAACATAAGACAGACTATTTTTTTTAGGTAATAGGTATCTTTCTGTCAACTTCATTAGGGTCCTAGGAATATCATGTTGCAACCTTGATTCATCAGTCAACTTTTGGCCTTATGATAAGTTATCCAGCCAAGAAAACCATAAACGACACCATTAATTCACAGTGGAAGAGAAAATTTTCTACGAGTCTAACGACGACAATGCCACCGAGCGGGTTGGCTCGAGACAATTTGAGGCTGACATTTTGGCCTAATTCGCAGAGGAAGAGGAAATTTCTTACGATTCGAGCAACGAAGCCACAAGCGGGTTGGCTCGAGACAATTGAGGGTGACATTTTGGCCATGAACCACAGCTGTCTGAATAGATGATAGTGCCAGGAAGAATGAATCAATCACAAACTAGGACATCAACAGGCAACATGGTTAGTTAAAGGGAACCAATCAGTTGCTTCTTCCGTAGCAATTGCAAGAAGAATGTGTACAATCAATGGCTCCCACCACCACTGCACAGTCTAACCAAGTCCAATAACGTTGAATATAACGCATCAAAAGATGATGGCCTAAGAATTTTCTGGTTTCCGTATAAGAAAAGTCTGCATGAAGTTTGCGTGGCTCTGTGAATCCGTCATCCATTTACCAACCACCAAGAGATGCATCCGCGCGTTTCTTCAGCGTCCACATGTGCCACCGGACCAAGCGTTTCATCCTTCTTGAGCTCGAAAATGACGTTGATATATGTCTCGTATTTATCGTTAAATATAGAAGGTGTAAGCCGAGATGTCCAAAGAAGAGTGAGCGGAGCGAACGTAGAGGATGACATAGCTATAAAAACGATGTGTCATCTTGCATATTGTGACGGCAAACAATTGAGAGGCATCTTGCATATTGTGACGGCAGACAATTGAGAGGCACGTGAGGGAGCGTTGTAAATCTAAGTTGTGCAAAGCGTATTTGAGTTCTCTCTGATTTCTTGTATTCTTGCGTTCGCTTATCGTGTTCTATACATATTTATTTAGAGCGATTTTGTAACACATGAAAAGTTGTGACTTACTTTAATTCCCAGCATAAGATTTAATTCCCAGTATAAGAGCTTTCTCATGAAGCCAATGAATCACTTGGCTAGCAACCTAAGATAGAATAAAATGTTGAATTAAGCACCAGAATAATAGAAGTATCATTGTACATGTATGTAGCCCATATAGCGGTAATTTTTGTAAGTAACTCTTTAAATATGCCATCAACAGATTCAAAGTGCTTAACATAACCGATCCTAAGACCTGAACATGGGAAGCTTGAATTCCATATGCATCTTGCAGGTGATCGCAAAGTTGTTCATTATTATGATCTTCAGTTGCAGATAGTTATAAGGGCATCTTAGTATAATCTTGCTCTTAATCTTCTTTCTGTCAACTTTATATACTTTATCTTGTCAGTTGTCACCAAGAGATGCATCTTATTGAACAAGGACCTGGCCAAGACAAAAATCGTCCCCATCTGTGGATCATCAGGGACTAGAAGACAGCCAACAACTAAAAGAGGTCTGGGCCTCTGGCATTACATTCCTAACTTCTGACAGCTGAATACTAGCTTGCACGGTTGATCATCATACTACTGAGCAAGGCCAGGAATAAAACCAGTTTTGCCATTTTCTGGTGATTCTTTCAGAACAGGACTCAGCTGCTGTGGGCCTGTGGCAATTTAGAAACCTCTGAGTGAACCAGATGGAGGAAAAAAAATAGCAAACGAACCATATTGAAAGTGGTAAAAAGTCCACGAACTTATGGCAAAAAAACAAGTCTTTGAGATAATAAAGACTAATCCTTGAACAAGATGCGGTAACTGCTGGTTATTTAACCAGAAGAAGAAAACGGTGTTCTTAAACCCAAAACTGTCCGAAATGTTTTGGATGTGGGCGAAAAGCAATGGTCATTAATCTGTTTGCTCATCAATTATAAAAAAGTTTTGAGATATACTATCAAACATGAAATTTTTTGTCAATGGGAGTGGCTGACGCCTTCTTTATGCTCGATCAACGCCAACTTTTAATAGGAAATTATTTTTTGTTAGAACTGCAAACTTTTTCATTGTCATATGTTTACAAAACGTGGACGTGGATTAGCCTTGCTCAAACTAGTATTACTTTCTTTGTTTCATAGTTTTTGTCCCCTTCAACTTTTTGCCGATTTGTACTATTTGAATATCTAGAAATTAAATTGAACTCAAATAGAGATTACGCACCAAAAGTTAACCATTTGACTAGTCAATATAGGATCCGATGAAAGAGGCGCTTTCTTCTGTAATGCAATTCGTGGAAAAGTCGAAGGGGAAAAAGGATACGAAGAGGGTGTCCAAAATATCTCATCAAAAGCATAACAATACGGATTACACTCAGTTATAGTTGACATGGAATACATAATTGTATATGTAAGGTTCTGTTGCTGCTAGAATATTGATCGGGAACCACAACTGGGAAATGGACCTACAAAATAGAACACGGAGTGACCGCCGGGGGTGTTCCGGCGGAGGAAGCTCCGATGCTAAAGTCAGAACGTTACTACAGGGGGGTAGAGCTCTGAATAGCAGAAATGCACTAGGTGTGCGTAATGCGTGTGTGTGAACTTGTCTGTGTACCTGAGACTTATCTCATGATATAGGCTCCTCCGAGAATCCTCCCTTCTCTGATAGGTCCTCCATGTATTAGAACCATGTTGGGACTTTTCTTTCAGTAGTCGAGTTCTACAAGGCCGGGCTCTATCACCTCTCTTAGGGCTTATCCTGATACAAGCTCCTTGGTTGACTCAGAGTCAACCACGCCATGTGTCATCATTTGGTTGGGTGGACATATTTAGTTATATCAGGTTCTAAGTCCATAAAGTTTGATAAGGTGGGCAACCCTCAGTCTTTGTTTTGTTGCAGTATTTTCCAGTCCCTAAGATACAATTAATTTCGTACCAAATTCCTTGAACTTTAGCCTAGTTATAGATCTTGTGTCCAAAAGCCGAAACAATCTAAAGTTGATACTTTGAGTTTGTGAGTTGTTTGAAAACAAGCAAACTCCTTTGTCCCACGTTACTTAGAAATGAGTTTTAAAAAGGGTTTATAAGTGAGAAGGTGCTTTTGCAATGTATTTAATAGTAAGATTAGAGTGTGCTAGTCCCTATGCTACCTGCATGTTGGTGCACGAGTTTAGGCGCATTATTAGGTGCCAAAACGTGGCTTATTTTTTGGAAAATATTTTGCATTTTTTCAGAAAAATAGTTTGTTGCCAAGGAAAGAAAGTTTGTTGCCACGTAGAGGTGCCACAAAGGATGCAGTCTGAGTTGGCTTCTGAGTAGGCAAAGTGGGAGACAGCAAGGATGGCGTAAGGGCTGAGAGCAAGGCTCCCCAGACATATCGCGAGGGCTGGCAGTGTCGCGCAGGCAAGGGGACGACGAACAAGGCCGATGGTCGACAGTCCGTGTCAAGGGTGCAGTGTCAAGGGGTCTGATGACAGGAGTCCAAATGTGTTTCTCTCATTAGAAATCCAGAGAGAATGAGCTTTTAGAGAGAGAAAGTGAAATGTTGAAATGAGAGAGACGTCCTGAATAAGCTCCAGAATCCACTATATATAGGCCCAAATATGCGCGTGTCATCAGCTGACACGTGTCGTCCCCTGGGAGCGACTGTCACCAGGGGGGTCAAAAGTATTGATTGTCCGTCGAATTGCCGGTCCCCGAGTTCGTGCCGCCCTGCCTTTGCAGCGTCCCTCTGCCTGTCTGAGGAGACTGACCACACCGCGGTAGCATGGTCAGAGTAGCCCGTTGCCCCAGCCTCCAGTCCAAGCCCTTACTGAATCCCATGAGATGCATCAAGAGACGCGTGGAGATCCTGACAGCGGCGAGGGTTGCCCCTATAGCCAATTGCCAGGTGGACTAGGCACGATGCCCTCCGAGGACCTGCTCCCGTCCCGAAGTGACCCAGGGGTCATTGCCCTGGCGGTGACGATGATCAATGGTAATATCAGGGTACATGCTCACAGCTTGATACTCAGAGTCCGTGGCGGTGGGTCCTCGTGCCGGAGCACTACGAGCGGAGCCCCCTGAAGCCCGTCGGTTAATTGTGTCGACGATGGCCTTAGGGTTGTGAGCCCATCCCCGTTGCGAAAGCCAGAGCCTCCGATTGATTATGCCTGCGAGGGCCGGAGCCCGTCGGTTGATTGTGCTGACGAAGGCTGGAGCCTCCGGTCGATTGTGCCGGTAAGGGCTTTAGGGTTGCGAGCTCGTCCCGTCGTGAGGGCCGGAGCCCTGTCAGTTTGATTGAGCCGGCGAGGGCTTTAGGGTTGCGAGCTCGTCCCGTCGTGAGGGCCGGAGCCCTGTCAGTTTGATTGAGCCGGCGAGGGCTTTAGGGTTGCGAGACCGTCCTGCCGCGAGGGCCGGAGCCCCGTCAGTTTGATTGAGCCGGCGAGGGCTTCATGGTTGCGAGCCCGTCCCGCCGCGAGTTTGATTGAGCCGGCGACAATGAGCGTCGCTCTACTGAAGATAGCGGGTAAGTGTTGTTGGAACGAGAAGTTAGTGCCGTGCAACAGGTTTCCCCCCAAGGACAAGGGAGGCCGACCCCCTAACAAAGTGGGTAGCCGACCCCCTTACAAAGTGGGTGGCCGACCCCCTTCTTAGGGGGGTGGCCGACCCCTCGGGGGGGAAATACACTTTCGATCGCCGTCTGAATGCTTAAGGCGCGGAACGCTTTGACCGAGCAATGATGTTGAGCATGTTTGACTGTCGAGCGGGTGACGTGTCGTGCCACTGGGGTCTTTAAGCGGGCCCTGGGGTGCGGTCCGGATAGGTTGTGAACATAGTTTTACTGAAAATGTGTGATTTATTTAAATTCAACTTTTGATTTATGGCAGTTATTTTTAATTGTTAAAACAGTTATGCCTGTCCAAATTCACTCCCTTTTCAAGTTTTTTTTATAAATACAAGATTTTCAGTTCTTTTTAGATTACTTATTTGCTTGCTTGCAATCTTAAAAATCTTTTCCTTTTCTATAAAATTACTATAGCAAAAAACGTATACTGCTTCAAAGAGAATTTCAAGGAAAATTTTTGAAGTTGCTGTTTGCAAATTCCCAAAAGACTTTATTCTATCTATCCTGAAGGATTGTTTGTCGTTAATCCGCCGGCAAACTTGATTTTGAGTGAGGACAAATAAATTCTTAAAGACAGCGATCACTCACGCGCCTCAAAGTCTTTATTTGTCGGTCCGATTCTATCAAATTTAAAACAGATGGTGCAGTTGGAGCAACATTCACGCTACTGTGGTCATGAACCATTTCTATTATCTATACTCTTCTGTGGACTCTCTTCTCTTGTTCTTTGCATTCCCCCGATTTTGGCACATAGAGGGCCTCATATTCGGCGTAATTTTTAGTTCCATGGACTTAATGTTTGTCTAGTATATACGTAAAAAACACAGGAGTTTTCTCTTGCATATGAACCAGCAAGTGGGAAGGCTGTACTTATGAAACCACATGCAGAGAAAACACGGTCTATTTAATCCTTTCTAGTGGCGGTTTAGACCTTCTCGAGGGTTTAGCAACTGAAAATTGAGATTATTTGGATTTGAGATCTTCTCTCAAAAAGATACACTCACCTCAAAATGGATGAGCTTTATCGTTCAATAAGCTGAGCAGAGCAACTAAACACATGGACAGCAAGCTCGTTTCAACTAGCCCACCTTACAACCAAGTCCAATTCAGAGCCTTAACGGGAGACTTTAACAGTACAGGCTCATGAACTTTGAGTGCTTCTATGTTTAGATTGGTATCACTAATGAATCAAGAATGAAGTACATATGGACACTCGGTTTGTAAATGATATGTGACCAGCGTTTATATATATCTCCTTGAAGGCGCCACACATGTGAGGGAGCAATGAACTTCATTTACCGTCAATGGGATTACTAAATGAAGACCAACCGAGGAGCAATAGTTGCAAGTTTAACTAGTAATTGTCGTATATAGAGCTGGAAACCTGTGTAGAGTAAAAGTTACTTAGAATGTGCATAGATAGAAATGGACCTGTTGCAGAAGTATCACCGGAAGATCTGCCAAGCCGCAGTCGTATCTATATATTGAACAGATGTTCTCAGACTTTCCTTTGAAAAGACCAGTAACATTAGGAGCACCTTCCCATATACATTGATGCAATCATCATTGACTACTACTTTAGTTCGGAATATTTGCTTCAACTTCTCATCTGATGCCTGAGTTTGGCATCATGAATGTAGAATGGACTGAGGGACTTCACGGATAGAGTCCAGGAAGATGTTCAAGAATGCCAGATTGGATGAGATATCAAGTGCACCTATGGTGGTACCCTGCGATGCAAACCTTCACGTAGGATATATATAGTTCATCTTAAGAAGCATTGATCTTCCAGGTAAAGGTGGTAAAGATGGTAAAGATAGAGATGATGAAACATCTTGAGAACTTTGTTTGAAAAGATTCTGTGCGTTAGGGACATGCAGAAATGACCCAGCAATGCAAACTTGGATCATCCTTCTCTGCTGATAGAATTCCTTCTTTCCTCGTAAAACCACATGTTCATGAAACAATTTCTTCAAAAAAATCTCACTGCTAGTTCGAGTAGGAAAAGCCGGCTTATCTTCCAGTCCATGTTTTTGTTACGCTATACTTGATCCATTAAATGGTTCAAAAGGTATAAGTGCCGTTTCTGAATTGTGAGCGTCTGCACTATCAACAAGTCGATCAGCTTGCTCACATGGCACTGTGGCACAATGGAAATGAACTTATTTGGAGGCTCCTCCCTGATGTTCAACTGCAAATGATTTCCTTGCATTCAAGTTACATTGATGCCTCAAGAAGAATTAAATGCTTCACTGTTCACCAAATCAAACACCTGCGCAAGTTGTCAAAAAGAGGTACAAAAAACATTAGATAACACCTCGGGCCTCGGAGAAGCATAGTTGTCCGTATTTTCAGGATACACGATAACGATCTTATATTATAACAAAACTATAAAGACATTGAAAGTTTGGGCCCAAGTAAGCCCAAGTAAATGATTTATGAAAGTTTAAGACGTAAGTGCCAAAATTTAGCCTTTTTGTTATTCCTTGCAAAAACAAGATCGTGAGAGCGGAATGTTGACTAGCACTATATGAACCTTGATAGTGAAAGCTATAAAGGAAGTAGAGTAAGATTGGAAGTGAGTGCGATATCCCAAATTATATGTGGGATAGTACGATATTACCTTTATAAGAAATTTTAAAATAAACTCTTAAGCACCTAGTTGTCTAGTTCTTTTGATGGAGGCATTACTATGTGCTGGGGGTGTAAATCGAGTCGTTACAAATGATATCAGAGCCAACTCTCGAGAGCTTGTGTTGGACTATCAAGTCAGGTTGCCGATAATTGGGAGAAACGAAGGTAAGTTTGGGTATATCCCACATCAAAAGGGTGGTTGGATAATGAAGGTGAGCCGGGTATATCCCACATTAGCTCAAGAGGAAGACTCTGGTCTATGTGCCTTCGAGCCTTAGCGAAGACGTTAAGGCATAAGAATGAGAAATTGTGATATCTCACATCGAATGCTAAATAGTATGAGGTTACCCGTATAAGACCTTATCAATGAACTTTTAAGCACTTCTTGGCTAGTCCTTGTAAGGGAGGTATACCTCTGTGGTGGGGCCGTAGACTAGGTCGTTATAAGAGAGTGTGTTAACTTTCAAAGACACATTTATCTTTGGGGTACCAATAGAAAGCACGTTCGCAAGCATGAACGCGTCTAATAATTGTTCAATCATTGATCATTTGAACGGGACTCTTTGGATTTTTTTTAAGATGAGCTATGCAGTTTGTGGTTCGAAAACAAAAACACCCATCTCCAAGACCCATTTCTTCCGGAATCCATTCTCTTCTCTGTTTATTACCCTTACTTCTCTCTTGTCAATGGCCACCACCAACATAGCCACTACTACCAAACCAAACTCCGCTCTCCGAATTTGCACATAATCAAAGCCCTATGTCGAATTTTGTCAATGGTAACCTACACCCTATCGCCGTCAGAGATTACTTTCTGTCAGCTGAGTTACATCCGATGAATGAGTCGAGGTGTCACTTTTATGGTTGTAATGGTGGTGTTAGAAACGGCGAGAAAATTGAGAATAGTGAAAATTCAAAGATGGTTGGAAAGGAAAATAGGATATATTGTCATGTGTAAGGCTGTCCTTTTACTGTTCATCTGCTTGGTTGCATACGCGTACAAGCTTTATTGTAACGTGACCCTATCTTTTACGTGTTTGTAGGTTAATCCTATTGTTAAAGCTAAAATGACTTTTGTGGATCCAAAGCTTGTTTGCTGCACCTAGACCTGGCAAACGGTTCGACCCGCACGGGTACGGGTAATACCCGGTCGGATCCGGGTAAAAACGGGTCGAGTAATTTATACCCGGGTTTTTTCGGGTACAATTATCTGGGATCCGTACCTTACCCTGGCGGGTAGGGTATTACCCGCGGGTAATACATTAATTTTTACAAAAAAAATTTAATATTCCTTAAATGTTTTTTTCTCCTTTCTTCCTTATTTTATTGTTTTATTACACTAACACAAACAGGACTTGGACATTCCCAATTACAATAATCTCTCCAAAGATCTATTACACACAATAGTCATATAAATATAATCAAGATTAGGCTTCTTGAATAAACAAAATAAAGCCAAAAAAGTTTCAAGATTAGTAGATATGCTCGACGATCAACACAAAATTCCCAATTACAATAATCATTCTCCAAAGATCACTATAATATCTAGATCAGGCTTCTTGAATAAACAAAATACGACCAAAAAAATTTAGATCTGGTCCACGGTCAACTCAACAACCATAAAATCAAAATCAGGCTTCTTTAAACAAAATACAACAAAAAAAAAAATTTGAGATCAGTAGATTTGGTCTACGGTCAACACAACAACCATAAAATCAAGACCAGGTGGCGACGATCAACAGATCTGGTGGCGACGCAGATCTGGTAGCGACGGTCAACAGATCGAAGATGGAGGATGGAGCAACGGTCGGTCACTTACTCAATCGGTGGCTGTAGTGACAGATTGACGACAAATGGAGTCGCGTTAGATCCGTGAGAATGAAGGGGAAGACGGAGTGACAGGTGGCCTCGTGGCGGTAGATCTCGAGTGAGGGGCGGCGGGAAAGAACAGGGCGGTGGCGGCGGGGAAGAATATGTGAGAAGTGAGAAGAAGGGTCTGAGAAATGAGAACTAATGAAGAAAAATGAGAGTGAAAAATTAGGGTTAGGGCACATCACATATTGTTGTTTATATATATTTCGAAAACGGGTAAACTGGGTAACCCGCCACCCGACCTGGTCCGACCCGAAAATTATGGGTCAGTTCGGGTACGGGTCAAATTTCTGCCGGTAGTGAAAATAGCTACCCGTACCTGGCATTTTGGACCGGGTACGGTCCGGGTAACGTGTACAGTCAACATTTTGCCAGGTCTAGTTGCACCCATCTCGATAAATTACCAATTACCTTCGTAACAAGTGAAGTTTATCAAATGGGCCTTTACTTGCCACTTTTCATAGCTTATTAAATACTTATCCAGGATCAGCCCAACATAATTTTAGTGCTATTATTTTGGGCTGTTTTGGGCCACTTTATGGGCAGAAAGACGATGCCTTGAATGCTGAAAGAGTACCTACGCGAGCCCATCTTCTAGTACCTTGAGGTTATAGATACAATGATCGTAGTTTTTTTTGGGTTAAGAGTGAGAACTGCATACAATGATCGTAGTTGAAACTCATTTATATTTTGAGACAAATGGTTATTTTGCTCCCATAAAATGAAAAAATTATGGCTGCAACTTAAAGTGTAGAAAGAATCTACAATCCTTACTAATGGTTGTAAAATATAGTTAGTAATTTTTAATTAAAAATAGTAGAAAAATGTCGCTAAGAATTGGAGCTAAAAATACTTACAAAATTGTCACTGCCAGTAATGGTCATTAAATGAGAGTCGTAGGCTATCTCTAGTATTGGGTTGCAGCCAAAACCCTTTTTTTATTAGAATATTTTAACAAAAAAATCTTCTTTTTAGCAGGAAAAAAGATTTTGAAAAAGATTAGAGTTTTATGAACATCTTTTATATGTTTTAGTCCCACATTGAAAAGATTTATTCTGTTAAATACTTATATTTTTTTAAAAACACTTGACATAGACGAGAACTCCTTGACATATTAGTTACTTGCACTTAAGTGTTATACTCGCATGGTCAAGAGGAAAAGGACCGGTGCAGGATATAAGCGCTATATTTTTCAAGCTTGATGTGAGACTATTGCATCATTTTTTTTATTGAAAACATATAGCCGTTAGGCTACCCATTTTAATGATGCGTTTCATGATGTAATTACCCAACATTTTCAGCTTTATTTTTCAACGGTCGTATTTTTTATTATCAAATTTATTTATCAGAAATATATTTGTAATTAGTATTGTGTAACCTATATCAAACAATTATATTTTCATTTAACTTTGGCATCCTAACTCACCTATAAAAGAGTTTTCTTTTTTACAATATTTTAGGTTTTTTTTTAACTTAAGTTAAGCTTTATATCTTACACTTTTTCTTGATTTTTTAAACTTAGAATTATGAGCTGATTGGTAGCGTATCGGGTGAAACTTCTACTTCATTCGTTTCTGCAGAATTATAATTGAAGCAACAGTTCGAGATAGGTTATTGTCTCATGAAAGCGACGTGTCAAAACTTTGCTATACAGGATGATTATCCGAACGTACATGAATCGTCTTAGAGGAACTACCTAATCCACGCCTTGTCCATGTTGCTCAGTACTTTGTCGTGTGTTTACATTGACGTTATATGTTATTTTTGTTATTATTGCCAACAACTTCTACCTTAAGCACGGGTAAACGGCTCTTACCTTTCTAAGGTTCAAAAGGATTCGAAGAGCATATATATATTTTTTTGGTACAAAGGAAGAAGAAACAGGAAGCTAAAACAAGTTAGTTGGAGGGCCTTTCAAAGGCCACTTCACACAGATCAGCCAGCAACATGCTGTTCATTTCTCTGGGCATAATACTAATAAGAACATATAAATCATCCTGGCCAGCCCCTAGGTTGGCGAGGTAGTCGGCGCATTTGTTACCTTCTCTCAGAGTATGGGTTAGGTTGCAACCCATAATCTTGATGATATTTCTACAATCTTCCACAAGCGCCCGTATGGGGTGTTGTTGGATTTCTTGCTCCATGATAAGACTTAGCGCAGCTGTGGAGTCGGATTCAATCGTAGCTTGTGTCCAACATCTTTCGCGTATGGTCGTCAGCCCTCTATGTATTCCCCAAACTTCCGCACCTAGACTGGTGTTTCTTCCAATGCTGCCCATAAAGCCCTCCATCCATTGTCCCCTGTCGTCACGGAGGATGCCCCCGTACCCACTTTGTCCTGGGTTGCCACATCAAAGGGACGACGGAGGAGAAGACGGACCTAAAGATTGATTATGTGATGTAGTTGTTGAAATCATTGCAACTAAGCAGTTACTATTACAATACAACATTAAAAAAGGTTGTCCAGGTTGTCCAAGTTTTTTTTCTTTTCTTTTTTTAACTGAAAATTTATATTAAGATGCCAAATAAGTTATAAGAATGATGGAGCAACTTTTCAAGAATGCTACAAAAATATTTGTTTTGTTAATTACACGAATAGTCAGTGTACGTTTTAAGAAGACCTATCTATATTTAGCCTCATATTCGAACCATATCAAGAATAAAACTAATCGATGTTTGAGATATGGTCAATTTTAGGTCTAAGTCACAATTATTATTGCCTACCTTGTACCTACCAATCATCTATTGGGTAATGGGTATGACTACTCTCAAAATAGGATTCTATCAAGTTCACATTTTTGGTTAATTCTATGTTCTACTAGTCGCATTCTGCGCCTATATTCATCTACAGCGACAATTTTTTCTCTGTGACGCGAGATCACAACCCAACAACTAGCAACTATGATGAAATCCACCTTTTGCTAAAACAGAAAATGTCTCTAAGACAGTCCTTGTGCCATTAGGGTGAGGCTAATCTCATATACTTTTGTCATTTTATAAAATTATGATGTATTACCTAATAGTAAAAGGGTGTGAATCTAGTAAAAACAATAATAATAATAAACTTAGCCTCACATTATTTTAGGAGGAGATTTTATTTTTTTGGTTGGGATTAGAAGAAGAGATTGCGTGTTAGGTCTACTAGTGACATTTTGCTGCTATAGCCATCTACAGCGACAAATTTTCCTCTGTGACGCAGGATCACAATTCAGCAACTGTCAAGTATGATGAAATTCACCTTATGCTAAAAAAATGTCCCTAAATGTCCATATGTCGTTTGGGTGAGGCTAATTTCATATCCTTCTGTCATTATAAAATTACAATGTACTTAAGAATAAAAGTGTGTAAATCTAGTAAAAAAAAAATGTAAACTTAGCCTCACCCTATTTTAGGAGGAGATTTTTTTATTTGTTTATGGTTGGGACTATAAGAAGAATCGATTGTCTGTCAGTAAAGATTGATTGGGTAAACATTATCATCATGGTTTGAAAAGTGATGTACACCCTTCTTTATGTTAGCATGTGGGTTAATCTTACAAAATTAGTGAGAATGTGATAGTTTGTGCTTGTTGTAGGACATTCAACAAAGAGAAGAGCTCATCGATAAAACCTTTGTTGCATGAAACCTTTACTTTCACGTCATGTTTTGTTTGTTTACGCTTTTATTTATCGTTAGAAACTGTATCAGAGACAATTTACGATACTTTTTAACGATAAACAAGAAGTTTAGAAGTATATAAAAATGTAAGAATAGACATTTCACGTAACATTATACAAATGTCGTCGTGGCACTCGGCAATAAATAATGTAGACTATCCATATCATATCATGCACGACATTAAGGCTAAACAAGTTGGCAAATTATGGCTGTCAAAGCTTCCTAATTTAGTCCTTTTGTAAGGTTACCCATTAAAACCTAACTAGCCAGTGGTTAGACAATTAATTTTTTATGGATCAATTCCATCCCCATGCACGACGACATGCAATTCTTAGGGTTTTATTCAACTGAGATCACATCATGACACCTAAAATGAAGGTGATAGTTGATCCACCAGTTTACTTAATAAATTAATTAGTGGAGCTGAGGAGTACTTTGATATATTTAAAATTAAGTAAAGATAGCTTGATCAGGAAGGGGATTTAGGTCTTTAAAAAAGCTCAAACCAAGCTAGCCGCTTAACAGCGATAGAGTTATTCAAAAGTGTTGTAAAAAAGAGTGAGGAAATTTCTGTCTACACAAGAAAAACGTTGAAGGAAACGCTTTCGCTAGAAATTTGAAATACCCGATGAGTCAATAAACTGTTATCGTATAGATCTCTCGTGTTTTATTTTTCATGTAAACAAGGATAAGGAAGCGGTGACAATTTCGTGACTTTTACTAATGACTTCGAGTGCCTTTTACATGGACAAAAATTATCCATTGCCCCGGGAAATTAGAATCTTGGATTTAAATGGCAAACGTGGGATCTACGTGTACTTGGCATCAATATTTGGAACCCAAAGAACTCTTCAACCCCTCTTCTTTATAAACATGTCACACATGATTTCCATTTGACTCTCTCTCCCTATCTCCTACCTGTCTCTCTCCAAATAATAGCTTTGTGATCTTTGATTCTTGAACAGATAGTTGGGAAATTTTTGTAGCAAGGAAGATGAAAGGAACCATAGAGAACCCTCTTCATTTGAAGTCTTTGAATCACATCTCCATTGTATGCAGCTCGGTTGAGGAATCCCTTGATTTTTACCAGAATGTTCTGGGGTTCTTCCCCATAAGAAGGCCCGGTTCCTTTGATTTTGATGGAGCTTGGTACCTCTTGAATCTTTGAAACTCTTCATAATCACATCCAAAAGAGAAACGAGAAAGGCCATTTTCCTGTGTCAAGTGTTACCTTTTCTCTTTTCATGTTGACATGATATGTTCTTTATGTGCAGGTTATTCAGTTATGGGATTGGGATACATCTTCTGCAATCTGAAGAACCCGAAAACATGCCCAAAGTTTGCCAGATCAATCCCAAGGACAATCACATTTCTTTTCAAGTATATCTCTCTCACTCTCTTTCTCTCTCGCTCTCCCTGTCGTTCCCACAGACACCCTTGTCCGGATCAGGATCCTTTGCTCCTGCTAGCACCTATGATGTAACATGAAAGCATCGCTAAATGAGTATTACTATAAACTTTAAAATTGGCAACAAATATTTTAAGTCAAGCCAACATGTTTATCGCTAAAACTATTGCCACAGACGTGCTTTAGAGCAAATGGTCCTTATCTCCCAGATACATATAGATCTAGCACATATGTTATACCGGATAGCTCCAAAAGGGCATGCATCTGGTATAATCATGCGTAAAAAATTTATCCGCATATTGATGCTCCTATTATGGTGTACATATATACTTGTACGTTCCAATAGTCGTACATTTATGCGACTCTACATGCAGTGAAAAGTTCTAGACATACTAAATAAGGAAACTAACTTTAACGTCATGTCTATGCAAGAACGTAGCGAAAGATTCCGTGATTGAATGCCAAATCCTCACACTATTGGCGTGGTAGATATCAACCGATCATTATAAGTGAAGATAATGATAGTAAAACGCCAAAAACAAGGATAAACGAATAAACAGTGATTAAAAAGTGACAAAGGACGCAATAATGTAATATGTATAGATAATAACGTACACCTTATTACATTGATTCACACTTTATTTGTAGCTAAAAAAACGCCAGGTGAAAGTTTTAACCTTTTTGTGAAATATTTTGCCATTTTCGAAAGTATTCACCAGAGGATTGACAGTGGAGAGAAATAAACAAAGAACTTGTAGTCAGTGTTATGGATGTTCCTTTTGGCAAAACTAACTTGCTAGCTTTGAACCTTTGAAACAATTACTAGTAAGTTTATTACTACACAAGTGGTGCCATATTTCTCATGTATTAGCAAGATTTTACAAGTATTAATTCGCTTATATATGTCGATATGCCATGGTTAAGTGTGAGAGCATGGGAACGGTTGAAAAGAAGCTAAAAGAAATGAAGATAGAATACGTGAAGCGAAGGGTGGAGGAAGGTGGAATCTACGTTGATCAACTCTTCTTCCACGACCCTGACGGTTCGATGATTGAAATTTGCAACTGTGATAACCTACCGGTGGTACCGTTAGCCGGAGAAGCCATCCGATCGTGCTCACGCATCAGTTGCGGTGTTCAGCAGAAGCAGATTCAACAGTTGGCATAAATGAAGTACCGAGAAGACTACCTCACGCTTTCTTTAATGAGAAAGTGTTCGTGTGATTATATATCATGTTGTTTCCATTGTTTGCTTTCTACAACATTTTTATTAAATGGGTAAATTGATTAAAAATTTATTTCAATGAGTTTTCTTAATCTTCTATCAAGACTGTCTGCCGACTTAACACTATTCATTTTTTTTTTCTTTTAGTCAAATTTAAGAACTTTATTGAAGTAAAAGGGATAGCAAGGTACAATAACAAAACATAATGTTGTCTGAGTCTCCTGAGCCTTTACATAAGTATGCAGCGTATAGCCTCGCACACTCTGCACAGGTCTATCATAAGAAAAAGGACGAGAAAGAAAGACATACGTGAATGTCAAAAACGCCTAAAACAACTATCCTAGCAACAACTATCCTCGCATCTCCTGCTGGGACGTGTCCTTCGTCCCAAGAGCAGCCAACTATGCAGCCCATAACTTAGCAGCTAGAGCTTTTCTTAGTAATTTCTTTGATTTTGTTCCCAAATCTTCCAATCTTTTGTTAAATGTGGAAGAAGTGAGGAACATTAGTTCTTGTACTTAATTTTTATTTCAATGCAAGGAGTTATTCACACCAAAACAAAAAAAAACTATCCTAGCAACAACGAGTCCTAAAACTTAACTGACACTAGCTATGTGCGCATTATCTAGACCCGATAAACTCGTCATGAATTGAACTTAATAGTTATACATATATTAGAAGAAAAAAAAATCTCTAATTAAACTTCATAATTTGACAAATAGTAACTACCACCCTAACAAGTCCTTTGAAAATGTTGAGGCCTCATTCCATTCGTCAGCATGAACTCAAAACTACAAACTCTAACCTCTTCCATAACCCAAACTAGAGAATCAAAGCAAACCCTTTAGATTATAGTCCCTCTAGCATTCAACCGAACTCATCTGACTTCATATCCTCTTCTTCCTCATAAGAATCTAAAATCATACAATCTTGAACGACACAAGCAAAATCGAACAACGTCAAACTTGAAGGCCACTCTTCATCTCACTAATCGCTATTATGGATCTCTTCACGAGGACTTACCACTATTCACAGAGTCAATAGTCAGTACATATCTTTGAGTATTAGTAAGAACGGTTGATATCACTTTTATCATTGGGTTTAGGAGTAAATACAGTCAACAACTCAGTTTTGACGAAATACACTCCCGTATCTAAAATATGAAAAAAGGTTATCAGATTTTCCCAATGTTAAACCTCCGCGAGACTAGTTAGCGGTTTTGGCTTGCGCAACAATTTTGTACTATAAAAATGTCAATACTATCTTTGACTCTTGAAATACACATAAAGTTTTGTATACTTATGCCCACGTTTCCTTGTACCCCTTTCCACCGTCTTCCACACACACATACACATGCCGACGCCTTCAACAACCACCATCGATAACCGGATCTTTTTCTTGTAAATACGTTATAAACTCAAGAACAAAAGTGATATAATCCCTAGGTAAAAATTTCCTTTTTAGCTGATGCACTATATGGGCCGTATCTTGTATAACTCTCAACTTGGTCAGTAAAGTTGGGCAGTACGACATTGGTGGCGCAATTTCATGGTTGGCTTGTATTATTTGGGGTTTTGGGTTGTTTGTAACATTGGAGGCCACCACTTGTTTCACGGTTGGTTCAAAGGTAGCCCGTATGTTTTTGGCAAGACAAATACTAGTTGGGCTCATGCAATGACTCAACAAATGTTTTGTCAGTCAACTTTGGGCCTTTATGCATCTTGGAAAACTATCCTTGCATTGATTTGACTGTCTTTGACTTTATCAGAAAGACGATATAGAACGAGCGTCTAATCAGCGCTACTCTAATGTGCATAGTGTCAATCGGGTGACTGTAAAACATCAATTCAAGATAAACCGAGGGTGCGAAGTTCCATTTGTTAGTTTCCAGACAACCAAACCTAATATGAACGTAAATGAGATGGAACGAGTACAATATCATTTAAGAAAAATGCATTGCAGGGCATTGATATTCCACAAAATTGTTTATGTTTATATTCAACTTTAGCCTTTATGCATCCAGGAAATTTATCCTTGCATTGATGGGACTGTCTTTGACTTGGTCAGAATGGCGATCTAGAACGAGCGTATAAACCAGCGCTCCTCGAACGTGGATAGTGCCAATCGGGTAACAATGAAACGACAATTCAAGATAAACCGAGAGCGCCCAGTTCTGTTTGTTAGTTTCCGGACAACCAAATCAAATATGAACGTAAATGAGATGGAACGAGAACATTATCATCTAAGAAAAACGCATTTGCAGGGAATTAATATTCCACAAAATTGTACATGTGTCCTCCCCTCCAATCAACAAAGACTACCTCAGTGAATTGTCTATTCTTGCTATGCTTCTAGGTCACACGAGTCCTAAAAATGGGGGTGGCCATTGAAGGCTGCAAACCCTACATGAAAAGAATACTGTACTTATTGCAAGATAAGGAAGAAAGCTCCAACAATACCCATCACATTAATCATCTCCAACCCCACAGGGCCTCTCTCATTTATTGGGAAAGAGATCTGGAATTCATAATAGACCTTTTTGTAGCGTCAAGTTGTTCTAATGTTGTCCATGGCTTTTAGAAGTGGCCAGAATGCTTCATCCATTATGATGGGGCATTGTTCCAACTATCATGGCCACAGAATTCAATAAATTTCCGTGAAAGAAATAAGTTGCTTCAATGATTCATGGGCCGCGTCTATTTTGATATGGGACCATTGACACTGACGGTCCATAACGTTTTCAAGAGACATTAAGAATAAGCGTTTGGGGGGGGGGGGGGGGGTGGCGACATTGCGAAAGCGTAATTGTCGTTAAAATCGTAATATATGCGATTGTATTTATGCAATTATGCGTGAGTTAACACTATTAATCAAACTAGGAAAACGAGTTTATGTCTTGAGTTATGATCTGTATGTTTCTTCTCAATTTTTTGAAATAATGCAATCATACTAAAAAGACGTGTCACAGCCTGTCAACTATCAGTCTCAGATTGTAAGCATAACACGATATATGACGGTGATAGTCAAATATTGATATGTTGGTGTGATGGTTTTTGCTCCTCATTTTGATCCTCCGAGAACCCAGTGACCGAGACTTCACAGCGGGAGCCTATCCTTATCCCATGGTTCCAGTTAGACAAACCAAAAAAGATATATAGATCCTAGATTTGCATCATAAGATAAGAGGAAAAATGATTTACTATTGAAGATGATCAAATTCGTAAATCCCTTTTCGCCCTACATACTCATCGTCTTATTTCACCCCCTACTTTGGCATCCCCTTCGCTCATCGAATCCGATTAATATATACGCAGTTGGCTAAAAATTTCAGAAACTGGTTACAACATTCGAAACTTGTGATTGTTTTTCTCTTCCTCAGATTGCTACCACTTGTCACAAAGATAGTGTAACACCAAAAGCATCATACCACAGTAAATTCTCTTATGGCTTTCATGTTGGTGTTATAATAATAAGAAGAGGAGGTTAAATTTGGCCATGTAGGTGTAAACTTAATCAATTCATGTATATATGGGCTATGGAGTATTATTCTGTTTGACTAACTTCCCCTTTACTTCCAATTATCTTAATCAACAACTTTTCTCCTTGCAAGTCTTGTGAGAAGACTTTCACATGTCGAACGCTAGTATCAAGATGGTTCCCGATTTAAAAAGTTGCAGATGAATTTTCTTGAAAAAATGTATTTTAATAATTTGCATCGACATTCAGTATCGTGAGTATCGCCAAAAGTCACAATTTTGTTAATATAATAGGGGGAATCATGTGTTAAACCTCAATTATCGTGAATCGATTTGCAAAATAGGTGGCACTTTAGAGGAGTGAAAATATTTTTTATTCAAATTAAGACTTCCTTAAAGAGTTTAGAGATAGCATATTCACTACGTTGTTCGTTGCTAAAATATCACTAATATATATCATTAGTGACACCAAAAAAAGAAAGTACATAAAAAATAAAAATAATATTTTTCAAAGAAATGGGTTGCGGTTAGTTTGGAGAAAAGCGAGACAGAAGCACAAGGCTGCGTGCATCCCATTCCATTATTTTGGGTTGCTCTGCCAGACTGCCACCATAACACTCCGTATGTTCCAATCTTTTCTTTACATTCCCACAAAGAATGAGACAAGCCAGCCCCTACCTACGCTTCCCACGCCGTCCTATAAATTGCAACCAAGAAGCAGCCATGAAGGCTATTCTTAAGCCACTCTAGTCAACCTATTGCTGCTACTCTCTCTCTCTCTCTCTCTCTCTACTCTCTCTCTCTCTCTCTCTCTCTCTCATGCGCACACAACGATAATGCGAGAAGAGCGCGAGATTATTTTACAATATATTTGAGAGTCGTAGATAGTAAATGTTATTGATTTGAACCGTCTAATATTTTTTTTACTGCTTGTGACGTGTACGATATAAACTCTGTATTGATAATAAATTGGCAACAGATGCATAAGAGTTTCTGTTATGTGACAAGTGGGAATTTACTACGGATAACTAACGGTTTAGACAAGATTATTAGTCCAAAAGGTCAATCAAAAGACTAGAAAAAAGCTAGGCCTAAGGCTAAAGTTATAACTATTTTTCTGTCGAGGCAATGCACATGTTCAAGTTGTTAATACAATTATCAAGAATCTTTCAACATAGTTTTGTTAAAAAGTACCGCAACGTTGGCATTAGAAGTAACAAAACAGTATAAGAATTGTAAAAATGAAGACTTATAAGAATATAGTTTCTTAACCCAAGGGGTGGTGGAATTGCAAAGAGCCTTGAGGAATGACCTCAAGATCCCGAGTTCGAATTTCCATACTAACGGACCATATGAATTGCAGTTCTAACTATTTAAAAAAAAAAAAGAAGAATATAGTTTCTTAACTATTCAACATGATTTATTAGATGTGGAATATTCATGAACCTTATGATCGTTTGTACATTACATGATATTCGCATCACGGGGGTGACACTTTGGTGCCAAGTCTAATCGCTCAAGTGGATGTCTTTGCGTGTATCCGACTGTGACTGAGAATAAAAAATATTCTGTGATCTGAATTCAGTAATCCCGACCATCCATGATCGCTTGATATAGAGTATGCCAATCATCTGCTTCCCCTTAACCCCCTGCTACATCGAGAGGCTGACCAGTGGAAGAGGAAGAAGGGCGGTGGGTAGGGTGGGGGTCCATGGGTGCTGGTTGTCTAGGAACCAACCCATTTGGAGACAAATATGCCCCAAAGACTAACCATTAATCCCTTGAAGGAAGACCACATCAAAATCATTACACAATCTCCCAAGCCATCCAACCCACCATTTTATTATCCAAAATTACAGGCAATAACACATGGTTTGCTACCTTTAAGTACCCTTGCCCATCTCCTAATCAACCTTATCATATACATGAGGCCCCCCTCAAGATTCCAAATATATCATAACCAACTCTAGGAGCACATTATTTGCACTTCTTTTAATTTGCATCCTATAACTATTCAAGCATACCAACCAAAGACCAAGAGTCTCTTGGGCAATGGCAGCACTTGAGACACCAAAAAAAGGTGTCATGTATGTCTACAAGTTGGCCACGGCCGGGAGCCTCAAGCCGGATTCGAAACACCTGCCGGAGAAAAAGGCCGGTTGGGGAGGGCTAAGGAGGTCAAAAACGTACCGTGAGAGCGAAAGGGGCGGACTTAGAGGGGAGGTGGAGGCCGCAAGGAAGTCGGTGTCGATTGTCGAGTCGAGAAAATCGGTGTCACACGTCGAAACGACGAATGTGGCATCGGTGGCCGCGTTTCTCCAAGTGAAGGTTTTGGTCACGGACATGCCCGTGTCCATGCAGGTCCATGCATTTCGGTGTGCGAGAGGAACGTATGATAGTTTGGAGAAGTTCAGCTCCAAGCAGATGGCTTATAACATGAAGAAGGTAGATCTTTTCGCATTGGTATTCTTGGTTTTCTTCCATAATTTAAGGCTAAAGTGATTCTCAAACAAATTGCAGAAATTTGAAACTAGTGTTCATCCTGTAATCTGACTTTGTTTAATCATAGAAACATATATGTGCCTGGAACATGACTGATGCATGTGTATGATGAGAAGTCTAATGGATTCTTCGTCTGAATGTTTGAGTTTTCTGCACTGGCTTCATCTCTTCATGTATGGTCTTCTTCTTGTGCGTGTTTCTGTGTGTGTGTGTCTATTCTTCTATGGAGAAAGAAGAATAAAGAGAAGACAAAACTTCAAGACCAATGGATTTGATTTGTTCCTTGCTTTCTCCCTCGATCTCAATCTGCAATAATTACATTATGGGGTCTGTGCGTGTTTGTTTGTCTCTGTCTCATGTGCACATGCCCTTGTTTGGAGAGCAATTCATGTAATCTGTTGAACAATTGTTGTCATTTCTGTTGTCCAAGTAGTTCAGCAAATTAAATCTTACTGTTCATATTCATGTGATGGAGCACTGGAACCGAACAGCCCATGTGTGGCATCATTATCAAGCCTAAGCTATTACAAGGTATTCTTAGCTAGTCATGTGCTGATAGTTAAATTAAGCTTTTTGGGTCAGTCCGAAGTCACCTAGGCCTAGGCCACATCGCAGCCGTCCTCCAAGGGACAAGGGTACTTCCCTTACTGTGTAGTCTCGGAATGTAACTTCCCGGTTGTTGACGAGAATCGATCTTTACCAAAAGTGGCCTCGGTTACAATTTAGCGTTCCTCCACATGCACTCCCTTCTTGTACAGTCTCGTAGCATGACTCCTCAACTTTCGGTGTTGACGGGAATCGATGTTTACGAAAACTGCAATCACCAGCTGAACTAGCTAACACCCACAATACTCGAGCTCTCTGTCTTACCATTTGTAAGACAGGAACATAGGAAGGGAATTTAAATTCAACTAATCATGTTCTTTTTTTTATTATTATTATTATTTTATATCTATATTCTAACTATTAATATTGCATGTCAGGAATTCGATAAAGTATATGGGCCGGCCTGGCATTGCATCGTGGGCTCAAGTTTCGGGTCATTTGTGACCCATTCCACAGGGGGTTTCCTCTACTTCTCCATGGAGAAATTATACATTTTGGTGTTTAAGACAAAAGTTCAGAAAACCTTGGATTGAGGTACAGATGGAAGCAAAAGTCATATGTAACTTTTTGGACTCTATACGAATATTTTCTTTTTCTTTTTGTATTTTTAGTAACTTGGTTTATCATTTTTTTGTTGTTGTTGCTTTAAATGGTTGTATGTATATTATTTTCCTTGTTTTACTTTTGGCCAGGATGTATGTTAGTCTGAAGTTTGTAAATTAGAACATACTTTGAGCAAATTATTAGTTTTTATAGGCTGTTGCATTTTTATTTTTATTTTTACCTTTTTGCTGAAAATTTTAAAAAAATTATGTGTCTCTTTTGAATAGAAAAAAAAAGTTAAAAATGTATTGAAAATTACAACCAAGCAAGTACCGGTTTAATAGCACATGCGATGCATGTGGGGTGTGCTTAGGCAGAGAAAAAGATAGAATTATCAAATTTAAAGTTAGTTAAGAAATAAAAGAGTAGGGGTTAATTACACCAATGTCCCAGAAATTTAGGTGAAATTACATGCGTCCATTAGTTTGAAAAATAAGCACTTATGTCATTTGACCTAACGAAAATACTGAAATACATAACGATTTGGATATAATGACAAAAATGCCCTTGTATTGTATATTTTCAATTAGAGTTCAAACCCTAATTTTTAAATTAGGGTTTCAAACAGCCCCCCCACCCATCATAAAGGGGAATCAACCCTAAAAGGATTGCCCCAATTTTTTGTGTGAACAACTAGAAAAGCACAGAATAAAGGATTTTTTGCAAAGTTGTGGCAGTGGCTCACAGAGGCGTGCCGCGGCGAAGGTCGCGTATGTGGCTCACGGTGGGGCTAAGTGTGTAACGTGGGGCTAGGTGGGTGGGTAACCTAGTGATGGTGGTGGCTAGATCTGGGTGTGTGTTAATTTGGTGGTTGCAGAGGCAAAGGTTGGTGGTTGTGGGTATGGAAGTGGGGACGATAGCGGTGCATTGAGTGGGTTGGCGGTGTGCGTCTGCGATGGTTTTCGGCAAGGTAGGGTGATGGAGAGGCTGCTGCCGGGGTGGGGTAAGGGGAAGGGCTACCAGCGAGGTGGGGTGGGGGGGGGGGGATGCTGCTGGGATGGGGTGAAGAAGGGGGCTGCCGACGGCGGGGTGGGGTGAGGGAGGGGGCTACATCGTGGTGGGGCGAAGGAAGGGACGATTGAGATTTTTATGTGGTATATACTTTGCATAAACGAATGAAGGCAGTACTGCCATTTATAAAAATATGTACTGATGAAATAAGCAAATAAGTATATTTTTTTAACGGATCAGTGACGGAAGGACACAACTGTTACCTTTTGAAACATTATATCATTGACTGTAATATCACATAAACCTTAAGGACATGAGTGTAATTAACCTAAAGAGTATATATCACTTTCCTTTTAAACTTAAATCTTTAATTTTATATTATCTCTCACATGTCACACGGGTTGTTTGTCACTTGTCACTCAATGATGTGTGTTGCACCGGAAAGAGCGTTGATTCTATAAATAATACTAGCGGCAAGGTTGTTATCATGGACACGAAAAAAATAACTGCTCTAATTCAATAGTAAGCTAAGATTTACGTGTGACATTGGCTTATAAAGGACATCATGGTAGTCGATTTTTAGGAAGACCTGATCATGGTCTGGGATAGTTGCTACTGAATTAATTTGATAACGTCTAATATATATATATATATATATATATATATATATATATATATATATATATATATATATAGGGAGCTGATCCCTTGACCGCGTAGGCAAAATAGGATATCTTGCCAGCGCGATCTGGCCGTCCATCCCGAAGGGATGGACGGTCCAGATCACGCTTTTTGCGGCGCAATCAGTCGTCCGCTACACAGTCTCGCGGACGGATCTTTTTACCATCTTACCCTCGCTCCCCCGTCCGCTACACAATCTAGCGGACGAAAACAACCTGCGACAAAAAGTAGTCCGCTACACTGTCCAGCGGACGACTGTCATTCTGACACAATTGTGACTTGTCTGACACAAGTGTGACTTGATGTCGGCAATTCTGTCCGCTACACAGTATAGCGGACAGTATTGCCCATCCCCTTTCTTTCAGCACAATTTTCTTCTACTCAATTCTTTCCGCACAATTTTCTTCTCCTTCAGACTCGCTTCCATTTTCAGCTGCCTTCAAGCTTCGAGTAACACTTGCTTCAAGCTTCGCTCAAGCAAGGTAAGTTTGCTTCAAGTTTTCTTGATGTTCTAGAAATTTGTCACTGTATTCATCAATTTGTGATTTTATACTCTAGATTTTTTGTGATGTTCTAGACATGATGTTCATCAAAAAGGTATAATTTGTTAACTTTATATTTAATTCATTATAGTTTAATTCGATTTTATGGCATGATGAATTTGTCTATTTATCTTACTAATTTAAATTTGTTATGTTCAATAAATTAGTAATTGTTAATTTGGAGACACTTTTGAGATTATGCATACCGTATGTTTGCCATCCTAATTTTTAGGTAATATTTTCAGTTAGAAATGCCATTTGATTGTTAAGCGTAGTCTATTTCTACACAGCTCTTGTTTCACAATGTCTGATTTCGTGTCGAGCTCCAACGTCCCCGTAGATGCTAGTGATCCGTATCTAGGACGAACATTTGCTACGTTGGAAGAAGCTGAAGCATGTTTTCGAGCGTATTCATTGAGGGTTGGTTTTGGCATTAGAATAAAGACTTCAAGAACGAGCACCATAACGAGAAAGATATGCTCTCGCTTATACGAGTGCCATAGGAGCAGAAACCCAGTGCAAAATGAGACATGTGTAGGCAATGATGACAGTGAGGACGAAATAGGATATCCGCGTAGAAGACGGGACTGCTTTGAGCGCACAAATTGCCAGGTCAAGATGTTCGTAAGCTACAAACCCAAACAAGACCATTGGCTTATTACCAGCCTGGAACTGGCACACAATCACCCGTTAGTAACCCCTTCTAAGGTGAGTGAGATGCATCAACACAAGAAGATGGGTAAGGTCGCAAGGAGCCTGATTCAGACAATGAGCAATGCGCGACTAGGACCTACCGACATGATTAATGTTCTTGCTGAACAGGCTGGGGGAATTCAAAATTTGACCTTTAACACGACAGACGTTCGTAACGCGGTCCGAACCCATAGACGAGCCGCGTATGACCTCAATGATGCTCAAGCCACAATGAGCCTATTGAAACGGATGCAGATGGAGGACCCGCAGTTGACCTTCGATTATAAACTTGACGACGAGCATCGAGTTAGCACAATTTTTTGGGTCGACGGTCGTTCGAGGCTTGCTTATAAGCATTTTGGGGATGTCGTGACGTTCGACACCACATACCGTACCAACAAGTACTCGATGCCGTTCGCCCCTTTCACGGGGGTCAATCATCATTATCACTCCATCCTGTTCGGGTTCGCCTTGTTAAGGGACGAGACCGAGAGTTCTTTTGAATGGTTGTTTAGGACGTGGCTGGAAGCAATGAACTTCAAAGCACCCAAAGTGATCATCACCGATCAAGATTTGGCAATGAAGAAGGCTATTGCGACCGTCTTCCCAGACACTCGGCACAACTTGTGCACCTGGCACATAAGCAACAAATACCCGGAACGGCTGCATCACGTGTACGCAAAGTATCAAGACTTTAAACAGGATTTTGACAAGTGCGTCCTCAAGTCGTTAACGATTGAGGAATTCGAGGAGAGGTGGGAAAAGCTTGTTCGGGATTACTCATTGCAAGACAACGAGTGGCTCCAGCACTTGTACGAGCGCAAAGAGCAATGGATTGGCGTTTACACGAGGAGGTATTTTTCAGCGGGCATGAAAACGACGGGCAGGAGTGAATCCATGAATGCCACGTTCGATAGTTATGTGGGTACAGCTACCAATTTGAAGACTTTCGTTGCATCCGCACAAAAAGCGGTAGCTTCGTTGTTCGTAAAAGAAAGGGCTGCCGACTTTGCAACAACGTACAAACAAAGGAGAACGTTGCTCGAGACCCCGCTGGAGATGAACGGTGCCAAAGTCTATACGAAGGAGATCTTCTTGCTATACCAAGTAGAGCTGCGAAAATCCGGACGATACAGTATAAACAAGGTGGCAGAAATGTCTGCGCGTGAGTACAAGGTTTATTCGCTCGTGAATGACCTAGTCCCTGAGAAGCTGCGCAGAATGTATACGGTGAGCCACGACACATTGACGGACTCGGTGACAT
The DNA here is from genome assembly GCA_033065855.1 of Escallonia rubra. NCBI lineage: Eukaryota > Viridiplantae > Streptophyta > Magnoliopsida > Escalloniales > Escalloniaceae > Escallonia > Escallonia rubra. Next base: position 223,060 of record JAVXUO010003138.1, on the reverse strand, counting down.
GTGTTTGCAAGAAGTTTGAGTTCCATGGCATCCTGTGTAGACACGTTCTGCGGTTTTTCACCCAGAAGAATATCAGGACAATCCCCGATAAATACGTCTTGCCACGGTGGACAAAAGGTGCAAACAGGTTGCACGGTACCATTTCCTTTCCGGAGCACCCGTATACTGACTTTGAAGAATCAGAGACGTTGCGGTATAATCATCTGGTGACGATGTTCACCCGTTTGTCCGTAAAAGGTGCTGCTACAATGGTCGGTTATAAACATCTCCTCGAGGTAGCTCAGCAACAAGAGCCCATCGTCGACCAGTTGGAAGCAGCTTCAGTCACCAATGCGATTGACACCGAGCCTACGACGGGGGTATCAGAAGATGACGAGCCGGAGGAGGAAGACGACAATGATATCCGTTTGTTGGATCCAATTATATCGCAAACGAAAGGCCGCAAGAGATCTACGCGGATGAAAAGCTCTATTGAAACGGCAACTCAACCTAAAAAGCTGCGAAGGTGTGCATTGTGCAACAAAATGACCGACCACGACAAGCGGAACCATTACAAGGCACTGGGGATAAGTTCAAGGGGTTTGCAAGACGGGGAAGAAGGTGACGCCGAAGATGAGGACGAACAAGCTGCAGTGGACCTTTAATTTTTTGTACAACTTTATGACATTTGTAATAATATTCGAGGGATAATTTTTCGACCGGGTACTGGAATTTTTTTAAAATGGACCTATGAGAGGCCATCGAATAAAATCTAAAGTCTTTATTACGAGTTTTTTTTTTATTTTGTAATCCCCGTCCGCTATACAATGTAGCGGACATCATTGACTTTGGTCTTTTACGTCCGCTATATTGTATAGCGGAGGGGTGGCATCGAAGTAAAACTTTTGGTCTTTGTACGTCCGCTATACAATGTAGCGGACGTTAGAGCAGGCAAACTTTTGGTCTTCTTTAATGTCCGCTATATAATATAGCGGACGTCATAACTTTTGGTCTTATTTTATGTCCGCTATACAATGTAGCGGATAAGTCTATATGATATATATTAATCATATCGGGCAATCGGCTGTTATCAGTCCAATCTGATAACAGTCTCTCTGTCTGGAACATCTAGCCCAGGCCCTCCATCTCCGGCGACCCACAGGTGATCCACAACTCCGGCGATAAACCGTCCCCCCTCAACGCCGACCTCGATGGCTTCTGGATCGGAGACCACCTACGATTTTATTGGCAACTTGCACCTGGCAGGCAAACACTTTTTCAAAGTCATGATGCCGGGGTTTGAGAATGAACTTGTACGCCATCCCTCTATGTCTGTATTTTCGTGTGTTAAATCTTTTGGTTAAAAACTAACCTATTTTTTGTGTATTGTGTTTGTTAGGACATACCGGAAGCCTTCACCAATCAATTTACAACAATTCATGACAGTGCAAGATTATATAGCCGCAAGGGGGCATGGCAGGTTGAAATCAAGCTGAAGCCCGGCCGACCCCAAAAAAAGCAATTCGCAGAGGGTTGGAACGTCTTCGTGCGCCAGCATGGCCTCGAACTCGGGGACTTTGTAGTGTTTGAACACCTTGGGTGGTGGGATTTTGAAGTTGTAATCTTTGATCGGAGCACTTGTGAAAAAATTTCTTTCCCCCAATGTGAACCCTAATTTATGATTAATAAAATAATTTGAGTTCTTGTTGATTGTGTATCGAAATTTTTCCTCGCTTAATTGTGTCAACTGAAACAGCCTCGATATATTGAGATACCCTCGATAGTGAATGGTAGGTTGAAATAGCCTCGATATATTGAGATACACTCGATAGTGAATGGTAGGTTAATTGCAGGGATTTTACGTCCGCGATACAATGTAGCGGACGGCGCAGCAGAAACTTTTGGTATCAACACTTAGAAAAATTTGGTCTTCATTTGACGTCCGCGATACAATGTAGCGGACGGCGCAGCAGAAACTTTTGGTATCAACACTTAGAAAAATTTGGTCTTCATTTGACGTCCGCGATACAATGTAGCGGACGGCGCAGCAGAAACTTTTGGTATCAACACTTAGAAAAATTTGGTCTTCATTTGACGTCCGCGATACAATGTAGCGGACGGCGCAGCAGAAACTTTTGGTATCAACACTTGGAAAAATTTGGTCTTCATTGTACGTCCGCGATACAATGTAGCGGACGGCGCAGCAGAAACTTTTGGTATCAACACTTAGAAAAATTTGGTCTTCATTTGACGTCCGCGATACAATGTAGCGGACGGCGCAGCAGAAACTTTTGGTATCAACACTTAGAAAAATTTGGTCTTCATTTGACGTCCGCGATACAATGTAGCGGACGGCGCAGCAGAAACTTTTGGTATCAACACTTGGAAAAATTTGGTCTTCATTGTACGTCCGCGATACAATGTAGCGGACGGCGCAGCAGAAACTTTTGGTATCAACACTTAGAAAAATTTGGTCTTCATTTGACGTCCGCGATACAATGTAGCGGACGGCGCAGCAGAAACTTTTGGTATCAACACTTAGAAAAATTTGGTCTTCATTTGACGTCCGCGATACAATGTAGCGGACGGCGCAGCAGAAACTTTTGGTATCAACACTTAGAAAAATTTGGTCTTCATTTGACGTCCGCGATACAATGTAGCGGACGGCGCAGCAGAAACTTTTGGTATCAACACTTAGAAAAATTTGGTCTTCATTTGACGTCCGCGATACAATGTAGCGGACGGCGCAGCAGAAACTTTTGGTATCAACACTTAGAAAAATTTGGTCTTCATTGTACGTCCGCGATACAATGTAGCGGACGGCGCAGCAGAAACTTTTGGTATCAACACTTAGAAAAATTTGGTCTTCATTTGACGTCCGCGATACAATGTAGCGGACGGCGCAGCAGAGAAACTTCCAAAATTTTTTTGCACCATTTCGTTTTCCACATTTCAATCATTCCCAATGAGGCCAAAAAACCAACAACGTTCATCAGAAAAATAACACAAATCAAATCACACCAACGACAACAGAAATCAACACAAATCAAATCACACCAATGGCGTACGGTTTATGTAAAAAATACTGTTATGATACAATTTCAACTGGGGTCCGCATGTTGGGCCGGATTCTCGTCATTAGCCGGATTTTCTATAAACCTAACCGCTCTAGGCCGGCCTTTCATAATTTGCCAAGCCATTCTATATCTATAGCCTTCAACTTCTGCTTGGCTCCAGACGGCCGCCTTGAGGCTCTCAGAGCGACAAATGAAATCCATGTACATGCAAAGGAAGACGCCGCAGTCCGAAGTGTTACGTTGCTTGGGCCTCCTCTTCTTCAATCGCCTATTGAGATTTGGCCGCGCCGGTACGGGGACATCACGGGCACGATTGACCATTGCACAAAAAATATTCTGCGAGAAACAGAAAATGGCGTAAGACACGAGTTAAAATTTATGGCAAGATAGAATCAGAGAATTATACAGCGATCGTAATATTACCAACGCGTCCAATTGGGCTTTGTACATGTGCAGCACAGGCATCTGATGAGTATCGTCGTGGAGACTGTCGATCACCGATACGACTTTAGTTGTTGGGGAGTAGCAAACCAAGTACCAGTGGCTGTGCCCTAGAAATGGGATTAGAAACACATCGGCAACACTTGCGCTCACCGGACTATCCCTATTAATATATGCTCCTAGGTTAAAGGACGGTCTCCAGTGGGCCAACTTTTTCTTCCCCCTATGTTCGACCCACTCCTGCCATTCAGACACTAGCATCTGATGAAAAAAGGCATCGAACAGAAAAACGGCCGGATAGCTCGGCTGCTGCCGACACCTTTCCCTCAGAATCTCCACGTAGGTGGAGACGACACCGGTGTCTAACCAACTCCCCGGAGCCAGCGAGGCCAGTTCTCCCCACGAGCAACTGTAATCCATGCCCTCCGGATGATCCACACTATACAACGCTTGGTCATGCGGGACGCCGCTAAAATAACGCTCTCTGATTATCTGGCATTTCTGCGGCTTTAGGGGCTTCAACGGATGCCCTTTGCGATATTGCCCTCGGGGGTCGACCGGGGGGTATTGCACTCCTTCGGGGGGGTCGACGGGGGGATATTGCACTCCTTCGGGGGGGTCGACCGGGGGTATTGCATTCGGGGGGTCGACCGGGGGGTATTGCACTCCTTGGGGGGGGTCGACGGGGGGATATTGCACTCCTTCGGGGGGTCGACGGGGGGATATTGCACTCCTTCAGGGGGGTCAACGGGGGGGTATTGCCCGCCTTCGGCAATAGATGGTCCTGCCCACGGGACAATGGGCAGACTGATGTTTCCGAAAATCCAGTCTTGCGTGACTTGACTCTGGGAGAGGGGTTGGGGTTCCGAATCCAATCGTAAAGAGAAGGAGGGCGCACTGTAATAATCCCACGGCGCTTGAGCCTGGCCCATGGTGCTTGGCGGTCCCCAATCACCAGCCATCTCTGGTACAGAGGGAAAACCATATCCCTGGCTCACTCCCGAAGTCTGTCCCGAGGGATCGGTGCATCCCTCGGGAACAAACGGCCGCTGCCACCCCGGATAACCCATTCCCGGGTTTGGCTGTCCCGATGCTTGCCGCAAAAAATTCCCGCAGCCAACCGCCAACGCTTCAGCCTGTTGGCGAAGCTCCTCGCCCATGGCATCCACCAAATCCTTCCGCTCGCTCAACTTCTGGAAGAAGGCGAACGAGGCATTAACCTACATCCAGAGAGATAATAAATAAGTAACTTCGTACACACTTAGAATGATCAAGTTCAATTAGAAGCACTGGTTGGGCAACTTACCAGATTGTATGCCATGTGCTCATCGATCTGACCCCTAGGGTGGTACTTCTCCCCGCGTTCAAACCTTACTGGAGCTACTCTCCTCCGGGTGATGCGGTAGTACCACTCGTTGTACTGTTCGATACTGATGACGGGGTCAGGCTCCGACACAATGGCCGCCAGCGTGTCCTGCCAAGAATTCCAGACCTCAATTTCACGCGCGCACAACTCGTGCGCATTCGCCCTGCCAAACAGTCCGACACCCGGTGGGTTCCTGTTAAGCCTCATATCTGGCGCACCGGCTGGCAACCCCTGCAGGCAGTCAAAATGGCGCATAGCGCGATCCGGCAGCTGCCACTCTGCGACCTCGAAGTGGATCAGGGGTGTGCGTTGCAACCCGGAGAGCGTGAAGACGAACGACTCTCCCACCCGTCGCGCCAAACGTTTGTACGGTGCCCATCGCATCTGGCCAGGAGATAACGAGTCGAGCTCCCCCCGATAGTATGAAATGTTGTGATGGGGATCGTCTCTCCTCTCGTAGTGGGTTTCCTTCCGGCTGTACTCCCAGGCGCACAACCGAGGCCACACATTATCTGTTCCGTCCCTACGCCTGGGTGCGCCGGTAGCAAGGTGTTCATAAGACCACACCTGAGAGCAAAGACATTGAAAAAAGTATCGTCAACATTTATTGTCCATTCAACAACAAAAAAAAACAACAAAGAGCACGTAATGAAGAATTGTATGATATACCTGCAATAGCGAGAGACATGCACATATCGCTTTGGAGTCGGGCCTCGTTGCCTTGTGCAATGCTCGGTACAGGTATGCAAGAGTTGCTGCACCCCAGGCATAATCCCCAACCTCAGCCAGGTTACGCAAAAACGGTATATATTTGACGCTGACCGTGTTCTTCGACGTCGTTGGGAATAATATTGCCCCCATCACCCACAAGAGGAAGGCTTGTGTGTACAGCACAAGGTCATGGCCCGTATAGTTTTCCGGCAAAACCCCGTAGGTATCTACCAACCACTTCAACTTGATACCACCACTGCTAAATCCATCCTGGGGTACCGAAGTAAAGAAGTCCCTAGCGGTCCTCTTATTCGTTGCTTCGGACGGATGAGCTATTACCGGCCGCCCCGTCACCGGTAACCCTAAGATGAACCCTACATCTTCTAGGGTAATTGTCATCTCTCCGAGAGGGAAGTGAAACGTATTCGTTTCACTTCTCCACCTTTCAACAAGGGCACCTATTAAGTGCCGGTCAAGTTGTTGAAAGATCTGCCCATGCGTGAAAATCCCAAACCCAATCCCACGCAGTAATCTTTTCTGGGTTCTGTTCAATTTCCAGGCGTTGAAATTATCGCTTACTTCTACCGTGTTGACAAGTGCTCTTTCCTACGAATTAATAAATATTATTTAAGCAAAATAAACACTATACAACGTTCGCAACTGAAATACGTAAGCAAAATAAACGATATAAACGATAAAATAAGTATCTTACTCCACCATCCCATATGAGCGTACTGATATGGGATGCTTGGTCATATAATACGGACGAATCTTCTGGTCCAGGGTTGAAATCCATTTTTTGCAACTGAAATAATGGAAAGAGGGCAAGGTTGGAAGCGTAAACATTCCCAAACATACAACGCTAGCATATTCAGCGCTAGCATGTGATCAGATAATACGCAATACACATATATAATATATATGTATATACATTGACAAACGCTAGCATAGTGCCTATCTACTTGCCAACGCCGCAAGATGAACTCTAGATTATGAACAAAGTAAGGATTAGTTTGTGAACTTACGTGATTGATGAGACGATTAAAGGATTTCTTGCAAAGAAATTGCGCCGATCTACTTGCCAACGCCGCTGGTTTGATCGTGAGAAGAAGGAATAGTTTGATTGTGAGAAGAAGGAATAGTTTGATTGTGAGAAGAAGGAATGAATAGAAGTTTAGAAGTATTCGAATGCTTGCCAACGTCCGCTACACTGTGTTGCGGACGCTGGGATAACGACAAAGTAACAGACGTGCATCGACTGATGTGACAACTGTCAGGGGGAAGTGGGTGGTTTGACGGACACAGTCGTCCGCTAGACAGTGTAGCGGACTACTTTTTGTTGGCCCAAGAATGTCGTCCGCTAGACTGTGTAGCGGACGGGGGAGCGAGGGCAAGATGGTAAACATTTCCGTCCGCGAGACTGTGTAGCGGACGACTGACAGCGCCGCAAAAAAAAGTGATCTGGACCGTCCATCCCTTCGGGATGGACGGCCAGATCGCGCTGGCAAGATATCCTATTTTGCCTACGCGGTCAAGGGATCAGCTCCCATTATATATATATATATATATATATATATATATATATATATATATATATATATATATATTGAAATAATCAGAACTATAATTTATATGACTCGTTGATTTAGGATTCGAATTCGGAATCTTGAGCATATTCCTCAAGATCTTTTGTCATTCCACCGCCGCTTAGGGTTAAAACATGTAGTCTTGTATTCTCTTATAACTTGCTGACACCAATTGCGAAGATATGCATGCAACTCGACACCATAACCATCTTCTTACCCAAAAATGGTGTGGGGTTGGCTTTATAAACAGTATGATGAGACTGACTGATTGATAGATAGATCATAGAAGAACACCTTCTTTTAAAGCAAGGAGCTGGCCCATGGATCTGTGCTTTAATTTCAAATGCATCCAGCCTAAATACTTCTATCAAATACTCCAGTTCTGACCCAGCCCATGTGATCACAAAATCAGACTAATTTATCCAGAGCTCTCGTTTAGGAATCTTTAGGGTGGTGTCATTGGCTTTGTGAATGTATCAGCATTCTTATAAACTGGTGGGTAATTATATTTGTTGGCCTTTATCTGCTATGAACTTGAAAGGTTTAATTTCCTAAAAGTTTATGCTCCATTTCTAACTTATAAACTCCACTTTAGCCATTAAAATAGAGCTATAACGCTATTTATATACTTTTAGCGACGAATATGAGTGGTGACGGCCTGTATAGTGCAGTTATCAATACCCTTGTTTTATAATCCACAATTACCCTTTCAAATATCAAGTGCTACGGCTGATGTTGACACACCCTTTTCTTTGTTGCTAGTTGATAAGAAGGGGTGGAAAAATGCCAACCTTTATGAATTTCTTGAGACTCAAATCCTTCGTTAGCAGGTTCAGGAGACGCTTTTCTAACCAGTGGAGCTTCGATGTTCACACACGTATTTCATTTAGTTAACTTATTTCAGGTGTGCTGCAAAATAAAATTTGGAAACAAGAATATAGTGCAATATTTTCTGGGCTTCTTCTTTTTATCAAAGTGGCAGTATTATGTTTGGACTTTGGACTTTCACACATAACTTTGAAGTGGATAAAATTATATTAAGTGCAATATGCTAGTGGGTGGAGTAAATTGAACTTGTAACTTGTAAGAGCTCCTCCTACTTTTAATGATGAAAAAAGCGTTTATTTTCATGTGTGTGTGTTTGTGATGAAAATAACGATTCTATTCATTCAAGGGTTGTGGTACATGAAAATGGAGGGCATCAAGAAATGTGGTGCCTCCTCCAACTTAATCGTTATATCACTAGTAAACTTTGCATTCCTAGCAAGCTCGTGAGCGACTCTATTACTGGTTCGTCAAACCAACGCAAATGCGGTAGTGCGAAATCACCTTGAAATATGTTGATTTTTTTTTTTTTTTGAGAATTATCAAAAATATATACCATCAAAAAATAAACGAGGCTAACATCCCTAACCTCTGGGATTACATATCCATACAATACTCATAATTAGATCTGGCAAATGAGTATACCCCCCCGCCCCCCTTGGTACGGGTAATACCCGGTTGGGTCCGAATAAAAACGGACCGGGTAAATTTTATCCGATTTTTTCCGAGTAGCCTTTTTTAATGCCTGTACCCTACCCATGCGGGTCGGGTATTACCCACAGGTAAATAATTAAAATTTTCTTTTTTTTAATAACCATAATTTAATTTACCACATTTTGATAGACTACTAACTAATTAAGCATATTTTTTTCCCTCTGTTTCTTTTGCTTTTCCCGGCTAGCATGTTTCTTATTTTTAAGAGTTGTTAGAATTATTTTCAATTTCACAAAAATTCAATGTTCAGATTTATACATCGTATCAGCTAACATGTTAAATACTATAACCAATTTCGCACCCAGAATCCCAAAAAAAAAAAAATTTATTCAACAAAAATATAATCCCACTAATCACCAACAATCCAAAATACAAAGATTAAATTTCAACAACAATTCAAAATACAAAGATTTAATTTCAACAGAGAGATGGCTAAATAATTCAAAATACAAAGATTTAATTTCGGCGGTGACTGGAAGCTTGGCGGCCGATCTGTGAGAGGAGACCAACTGACGGACTGAGTGAGGGTGAGGTAGAGAAAGTGGCGACGACAGATATGTGAAGAGGAGAGCGACCGAGTGAGGGTGAGGGATAAAGAAAGTCGGCAGAGTAGGGTGTGGCGTTGAAGAGTGAGGGGGCTAGTGGCTGACGAGTGGTGGCGGTGGCCTTGATAGAGTGAGGGGGAATGAGGAGTCACGGTTTCCGGCTGCAGAGAAGTGGGCAGCGTGAGATTGAAAGAGAAATGAGAAACAGAGAAGTGGAAAATGAAGGGTTAGGGCCCAAAAGTGTCTTTATATATACATGAAATTTGGGTAACCCGTTACCCGACCCCGAAATTTTGATCCGGGTCGGGTACGGGTCTAATTTCAACGGGTCTCTCATATATGTACTCGTATCCGGATTTTTTGGACGGGTACGGATAGACCCGCGGGTACAGGCCAAAAATTGTCAGGTCTACTCATAATGGATGACAACCTCATCCGATAGGGAACACTAAAAAGAAAAAAAAAATGGACCACAAAAGTAAAGCAGACAAAAGATAAGAACAACTATTTTATTTTTTTATGGAGATACAATAAACAAAACAGATAAACCTACAAAAACATACAAACCAACAAAACAGGAGGATAACTAAGAACTAACACAAGATAAATACTAGAAAAGTAACCAATCAAAATACACCACCAGTCTGTCAACCCCAACCCAAAATTCCAGACAAGTGGCCCCGTCATGCATTGTTGCCTCGATTCCCGTGCTTCCACTTTGGCTCTAGATCCACCACCGTTTCTGGCCAACTAACTGTTGCCAAGCCCCAAAGACACAGAGGACAAACACTAACGGACGGAAGTGTGTCACGATCAGAGCACCGGTGAACAACGCACTATTAGACCAAAAACTACAAGACTCACAATCAACTGTCGCCCGATCAAACCGTCGTCATCCCGCAGCTGCCAACCTCACCCAACACGAACAATCTACATGCAGAGCATAGAACCTCTCCACCAGCAATTGCAGAACACCAACCTTTCTAGATCTAGGGGAAGGGGGGTCAACTAAGGGGGAGGGGGGGAATAAACCCTAGAATAAAAACCTAAATCTAAACTCACCAACTCATCTCCTACCCAAGACAACCCGATGAACCTCGAGGGCAAAACCAACAGATCCCGACGATGAAATAAAAAATCACGCAAAGCCACTATAACCCGATTGTATAACACCATCTCCGTTGCCAACCGTCAACCGTCGGTTGACCTGACAGCTTACCCATTAACCGTCGCCAACCCAGCTCCGACGCTAGAAAACCATAAGAACCATACCAGATCGAGACTCTCTGTCATGACGATGATGCCATTTAGTGCACCTTAGCCCCCCAAGATCCCATATAAGACCCTAACCAAACATCACCTAAACTACCATGTCACTACCCGCCAGGAAAATCGGCGGTGGCGAGGAAGTCTGAGAGAAGAGGATTTGGGGGGAAATTATTTTGCACAGAAGTCGCCTCTCGCGGAGGCTTCTTTTGAATTATGTTGATTTTCACGCCATGTTCCGCAGTCTTTAATGAGACATAAATATTTGAGCAATAAACAAGGGTACGATAGAGCATTACATGACGTCAAAACATACATTCTCTTAATGTAATTGGAGATATTTGGTAAGTTTACAGGGCCCAAAAGAAGGGAGAAATTTTTTTATTCGATGTCGTGATTTCAATTCAACCAATAAGAATTGCCAAAGTATCAAAGCTTACAATCTTGTATTGTTACCCTTACACCGTACTCATCTAATCAACTTCGGGAGACAAATAAAGGGTGATGAAGCATATGAAGGTGTGACTAATCACACTCATTTTATCTTTTTTCCTAATTTTGGGGGTGGAACAGCCTTTATAGCTCTAGTGAGACTTGACCGCTAAATTAGCAGGTTTTGACCGCGCTTTACCAGTCAGTGAAGCGAATTTTACTGCTGAAGTATGAGTAATGAGACCGTCTAAAGGTTTTCCAAATAGGCACTTATTGTTGTTGTAGATCATGATTTATTAGTAATTACCTTTTAACTATCAAGTTACAAAAGGGAACATAGATTCTGCCACATGAGGTCGCATATTCGACATTGTGAATTGAATTTGGTGTTAAATGAGGCTCCAATATGTATAGCACATACGTGAATGATCATTTATTTCATCTTTTTGTTTTTGTTGAGTGTTTGTTGGTATAGAAAATATTGAATGGTCTGAATCAATGGTCCCGGATATCTAGGATCGTTAGACACGCTGTAAAATAAATTCTTGTCATCCTTATCCTTTTTTATATTCCATCATCCCCGCAGTCTTAGAGGGTGTTCGAGATTGATTCTAGAATGATCAAACCTGATTAAAACCAGATTAAAATCAGATTTGAAGTGTTTGACAAAAAAAAGTAAACAGATTAAATCCGCTCCAATATGCTCAAAACTGATTAAATCCATAATCCTCATTTTCTTGGATTCTGATTTAATCAATTTCGGAGAATCAGGTTTGACCAAAAGAATTACCAAAATATCCTCACATATACACAGACATTAAATGTTTCGTTCAATTTGGATACACTATATGATAATTTTGTCACGCTAAACCTACTTTAATCCCTTTTAATCCAAATAATTTCAACAACTTTTAATATGTTATGCTTAAAATGAATTAAAGCTGATTTTATAAATTTATTCTGATTTAATCTTAATCCACTTTTGAGAATTAATTCCAAACGGCATCTTAAATGCTCTGACCTAATTATATTTACTCCATTGGCGCTGCATTAATAACAATAGATTGGTTGTTCAGTTCATGAACTTAGGGGTGTCTAAGAAGGAGAATTTAGGCAGGTGTCCAGCTACGCCAAATGGTTTTGTGGGGTGAAAACCAAAACCAACCTCTGACAATGCCTCTGTTCATTGTCATCCATGAAAATTCATCAACTCCGTATCCTCCCTAACATATTTTCGGATTCTAATCCACCATCACCATTCACCACGTTAAATTTTTTTTTTCCATTCAAATGAATCACATTAAACCATGATAACAAAATAGAAAATGTATCATTCTTCATATTTTGGAAAATTACTGTTAAAGATAAATCTTACATCGGCTAGGAATATGCAGTAGATTTGCCTTTTTTATTTGGTGGACTAATCTTTTCATGAGTGTTTCTATGAGTTTGACTTCAGTAGAACATCAGTCTTTAACATGATATTAGAGCCGGTTCGACAGTCCGACTGCCTAATCTGTTTTCATGTCCTCATGCCGTAATATGGTATCATGTAATTCAGGTCAAGGTTCTCTAACCTCACAGTTGGTCATCGCATAATCCCACGTTCCACGTGAGTGTGGGTCTTAAGATAAATCCCTCACCGGCTCATGTGCTGAGTTTACTTCTTATACTTCATGGACTTCCTTTTTAAGAGTTTGATTTTGGTTTAACACCAGGCTTTAAAGTGGTATCAGAGTCAGCTCGATAGTCCGACTACTTATTCTCTGTTCACGTCCTCATGCTGCAATTCGACATCCTGCAATTCTGGTCAAGGTTCTCTAATCTCACCGTTAGGTCATCACATAATTATCCCACGTTCCACGCGAGTGTGGGTCTTAAGATACATCTTGCATCGGCTTATGTAGTGCGATTGCTTCTTATACTTCATGAACTTATCTTTCCATAAGCATGGCCTTGGATTGAACACTGGGCTCAACAATTACTGATATTCAACCAAGCAAATTCCGGAATATGGTATTGATGCATTGTGCTTAATTAGTGATAGTTGTTTCCTGTATTCTAGCCAAGGTTGTCTAATCTCACCATTGCTCATCACATAATCCCACGTTCCACGTGAGCGTGGGTCTTAAGATGTACCCCGCATCGGCTTATTTGCATTTTATATTTCATGGGTTTATCTTCTTACGAGCGTGCTTTTGGATCGAACCAAACATATTCTTGAATGTGACATTGCTTCATTGTGCCTAGTAGTAGCTGTTTCCATCAGGACATAGATGACACTAGAATGCAATTAGGAGGTGGGTTAGGTACTCATTTGCACAACTCTTGTTTAAAAAATTCGAAATAATCAAGCTTAACGCTTTCATAATATATATTTTGCGATTGATGCAAGCGATGGCCGGCGGGTCAACCTCATGCTATGGAGTTGGGCGATGAAACTCGGAGCAAATATTCTAATGGAGATAAAGTTTGTTACGTCACCATTGAGTGTTAACAGCAGCAAATATGGGGAGGTCTCAGTCTGTACAATTATTAGACAATTCTAGTCTATAATAATAATCAACGGTGACATTCCAAAAGACATGATTCATGCGAGAGCAGGTGAGCTCTCCTTACAAGTGTCACTAATGTGCTTTTGAAAATTGAAAATTTTACGTTTACTGTTAAAAACTGTAGCGTATCACTTTTATCGTGAAATGTGGAGATTAACCGTGTATCTAAGGAGACCAACTTTGGTGTGGAAGTAATGGCCAAGCAGACGATTTCAGGATGGAGGAATTCCAGCTATTTGGTGTCATCCTCTCTGCTGCTTTTTTGTATTTTTTTAGGAGCGCGCTCTATTTAACTGAGCTAATAGCTCGTCGTGCAAGCCTCCAGTTAGACTTTTGTATAACATAAATGTTGTTTGTTAAGAGTCTCGGTGTTGAAAACAAAAAGGTTTGTGACGCCGAACTGGACTATCGATGGACTAAATAAAATAGGATTTAACCCTTTGTCTCATACTACTTTCGTTTTCGACAAATCTCCTGTGTTTTGATGCATGTGAGAGCGTCACCCGATGCTCTATAAATAAACGAACATGGTTTCCACATAAGAAAGAAAAAGAAAAGTCACTTTCACTGTATTGGACTAAGCGACTCCTTCGGCTGGGAATTTTGCCTTTTATGACGTAGAAATAATGAAACTTAGCATCCATCTAGCTAGAGTTCCGTGCAGATGAAAGTCGAATATTTTCAAGGAATAGATGTTTCTATCCACTTTGAAAGTTATAACTTCAAAAGTTTTGAAAGTGTCACAAAAGAAAATTAAGAGTGTCACCAAACTCATTATGATCACCATAACTCCATAGTGTCTTATATATAAGTTATCATTAGGTTGGTTGACAACAGATAATGCCACAGGTGGTGCTACGTACCCCAATATAAGGTCATCATCAACAAGGAACTAGTCAAACTTGGATGAGAACAGCCCATCTTTGTTGAACAGTCCAACCTGTTTTTAGACCTGATCATGTATTCCCAGGGACCCATTTGTGTGTCCGTATGCGTGTACATGTGTGTGTGCGTGTGTGTGGACTGTGGAGGGAGGGAGGGAGGGAGGGGAAGATGGGGGAGAGGGAGGGAGGGAGGGGAAGATGGAAACTCCATAGAACACCTCCATGAGACCATGGCTTCATATGTTAAGTTGCGCATTGTTTTACAAGTTTGAAACGGTTAGAAAATGAGCTGAACAACGATGTATATCATGCTTTAATATCGTTCGCTCGATCTCATCGGAGAGAGAGAGAGAGAGAGAGAGAGTTTTCCTTTCTGCATAACAATAGTTGCAAAACCCCCAATTTGAAGAACAAACAATATACACAAGAATTACATCAAACCAAGTAAAGGAAATGAACAAGAAACTAAAAGAAGAAAGGTTCAAACATGAGTTTCTGGTTTGGCCTAATTCTACATGTATCTCAATGTCTAAATTCTTGAGATAGATTGTCTTAAGAACTGTTATAACACATAGTATACCAAAGGACCAACTATCTCAAGAAAACTTGGAAACAACACAAGCATGCAATTTAAGCGTCCACCTCCAACCAAGTCGAGTACATGTAAGAATCCAACAAGAAGAACAAAAAGCTGCTATGACTTACGGCGGCCCTGCTTCCGGCGGTGGCCGGAGGCCGCAACCGGCTTGCCAAACATCCCACAAATACCACAGCCGGAGACCTTGGGAGACGGTGGGTCAAACGTTGGCGCAACATCAACCGTCTTATAGGCATGTCTGCCGTTGTTGGATCGGCTGCGTTGTACTGTGGGCATCCTTTCTTTCTCCTCTTGGGCAATCTTGTTCATCTCTCCTGACAACAACTTGTCATCCCAAATCAACCCTGATGAACCTGACCTTCTGAATGATACTTCAGACCTTGGCAAGCCACCCGCCTCCATTTTTCCTCTCTGTGTTTGGGGTTTTTTTTTTTTTTTGGGGGGAGGGTGGGAGGGGGGTTTATGGAAGTATTTTTTGTGGTGTTGCTGCTGAGAAATTTGAGACCAGTAGTACTATATGATTGTAGACTTTTTTGGTATAAATAATGGGGGGGAGGAAGGGAAAATGACAAAGGAAGAATAAGGGGAGGTTAGGCCATGAGATGGCATCTACTATGAGGATGGGAAATTGCAGGATTGCCCCCTCTTGAGGCAATACAGGGACTTATTTAATGCTTTAATTTCCCCTCAACTTTGAATTTGTCATTGGAACTTTGAAAGGAAGGCTCTGGTGTTGTTCTTCCATGGAGAAAAGTCAAAAGAAAAAACAAAGCTCGTTTCCTCTAAAGTTGACCAGTAATCACCTGCTTTATTTGCATAATAAAATTAACAGGCAAGCATTTACAATATGTCACAATGCAAGAGTCAGATTCACGTCACTTTTGCCTAAGTGATTATAATCAGAAAGGAAATTTTGTTTGAAATACTCATCTGCAAGGGCAGGTTTTAGCCCCCCGCATCAAGCACCGCCAAAATGATTATAAGCCTTTGATAAGCTCACTTCTTCTATAATTGACCAGTGATTACTTGTTATATTTGTATATTAACAGGCAACGGGTTTAAATATGCAAGAAAGTAAATAGCCAGTTTAATGTTGCTTTTGTCTAAGTGATCATGATCACACATACAAAATTGTGCTTGAGATACTCAACTTCAAAAGTGGATTTAGCCAAACGCATCAAGCAAAGGATTCTAAGCCTTTATTAAGCTCATTTTTTTCTACAGTTGACCTATAATTACTTGTTTTATATACATATTCACATTCAACGGGTTTGTAAAGTGTAATAACATAAGAGTCAGTTTGACGTTACTTTTGTCTAAGTGATTATGATCAAGTCTAGAAAATCGTGTTTAAGGATTTGTTGAAGTGTCACAATGTAAGAGTCAGTTTGACGTTACTTTTGGCTAAGTGATTATGATAAAGTCTAGAAATTCGTGTTTAAGATACTCAAGTACCGAAGCAGTTCTTATCCAAACGCATCGATCAACGCCAAAAGCATTCTTAGCCTTGGTCTCTTTCTAACGAAATAGTAACAATGATTCACTGAGGAAATCAAAAAGAACAAATGATTCATCGAAACAGAGCAGCCGTTTTTGAATGTCCTAAAGAGGGAACCTCAAACTTGAACAGAAGACGCGTACGAAGTTATTACTATGTAACTAATGATGTTCTATGGTATGGGGCCATTGACTAATGTTTCAAACATTAGCTAATATGCAGGACTTGGTCATCATCAACGGAACGCAACAGACAAAGAAGAACATTTGTTTAAAACAACAGACTCTAGCTGTGAAGCTACCTCTGCTTGTCTCAGGAATGGACATCAGAATCTATAGCCAACCTGAAGTCTTAAAATTTTGTTTAAAACCATCACCTCTAGCTGTGAGCTAACTCTTTCAACTCACTCACAATCAACCAAATGGCTGCTAAGCAGTAAAACGTATAAATCGCCCGTGATAAAGTGAATTAGCGATCATCGAACAAATATGTGGTAACAAGTCGAGTCTCATAATTCTCATGTGAAGCTTATATTCAAGACCGATGTTGGCAAAAGCAACCTCGTAGGCCATTCATTGCATTTCGAGAACAAATGCAACAGCCGATATGAAAACTTCACAGGACAAGCTCAAGAAATCAGATCAGTACATTTATGCGATTAGGTTTCGCATCAGTAATTCAAATCTCTGAAGTCAGCCTCTGAATGCCCTCAGGCCACTATATGTTCTAGTGATAACAAAACGTCTAAACCTTTCCCTAATATTAGCTAATCAGAAAGATCCGAGCATGTGGCATGTGGGAGTACAGCTACCAGCATATCATGCTGACTGACTCTTACACCACTTGCAGCCATTATCTTCTTCTGTTATGCTGTTCAATTTTGCCTCCAGTGGTCAGTTTGCTTATCTACAACATTAGCTGCTGACTGCTCCCAGCCCCCTTTTGTCCTTGAGGATTTCACTTAAAGGTTTGGGAGCCTGAAAGTTTTCAGATGCAGTCCTGCTAAAATGCTCCGTTTTCTCAAGGTAAAAGTCATTTTCTCGGGTTTTCTGCTTCTCTTCTTTGATCTGTTCAAGGGTCTTGGGTCCGGTAAATACAATAGGTCCCTCAGTAGATCTCCTCTTGTTAAAAGCTGATTTCCTTGACACTTCAGATGCATGAAAATGCTGTCTCTTCCCCTTAAGGAGCTGCCTCGACCTGTTTACATGATAGCCCATAGACCTGTCACGCTGGTTAAAACCATTCATCAGAATCTTATTCTCACTCGGTGATCCAGCATTATTAATTTCCAATACAGACTTCAATCTTCCATTCAACCTCCATGAACCCTGCCTTCGAGGCTTTTCCCTGCTTCCACCACTCAGACGGGGCGAATAATGTCTTCTAGAGAAATACGTCTCAGAACAGCCATCCATCATCCTGCGTTTCATCAGGTGATCTCGAAGATCTATGCCTCTCCTGCCATCAGACACCAATTCTGCCGGCAAGAATTTCCTTTTCCGAGATGAGACGTGGTTGGACCTTCTCCTCCTCGAGTGACCAGGAATATCTCTCATGTAACCATAGGTGTGCTCTTTATCTAAATGACCATCATAAGAATCATGTATTTCTTGCTCATACTGAATTCCTTCATCTGGGTATGCAGGATCATACTCTACAGGCTCCTGATATTCATACGCCATAAAGTGACCGTTAAGCTCCCTGCCTTCCGTATCACGGGATAGCAAGTACTCCGAATCATCTTCATAACCCAGATTTTCTAATCTATCATCAACAAGAACATCCAAACCTGCAGATGATTCCGAACACTCCTCCCCTTCCAACATATGACCATCTACCTGCTCCTCCGAGCTCTGACCACCGCCACTAAAAGATCTGCTTTGAATGTAGCCCTCTGGTGGAAGCAAGGAGCCTGACCTAACTGCTGCAGCTAATTCAGACTCAGATGCTGACATGACTGGAGAAGCACTTTTCTCTACAATATCACAAGGAGCTACATGGTCCGTATTCTGTTTGACCACGATCTTTGCCTCTGCTGCTGCTTTTTTGGCAGCTCCAGATGAAATACGATGTGTTGGTGTTGATCTAGTTTTATAACCTGTAAAGATGATATCTCCAGTTGGGTGACTTCCTGTGAATTTGTTATCTGATGCCTCACTTCCTCTCAATATCTTCTTCTCTAATGTGTCACTTGCTGTGGATATCTTCTTGTTCAATGTGTCATTTGCTGTGGATAACTTCTTTTCCAAGAGATTGGTGACTGGAGAAGCAGCTTTTGGTTTCGAAATCAGCACATTATCATCATGTCCATGCAGAAAAGAGCATCTGTCACCTTTGTTGCAGAATCCGTTGTAGTAAAAGAAACAGGGAACATTGGTCTTGTTCACAGGCACACTACATTCATGCTGAGGAGGAGATTCAGATGGCTCCTCCTTGTGCACTTCCAGTGGCTGTAGAATTACCAGAACTATGTTAAGATTACTTGAACAACTCCTTAACAATAATGATGCTACAACTCTATGTATCCTAAAGCAACAATCCATTCACAAGTGTAAATACAAACGCTATACGTTCATAATGCGCGTTTTTATGCATTTATGGAAAAAAATAATTATGGGGAAAAATTACGAAATATGTTTCATACATACAGGTCAACCAATCTGATTCTGCTTCCTTCAGACCGTTTGTGTTTTAAGTAGAAGAAAACGTGTGACATTGCAAAAAGAGCCCTTCCACTAATACATTTCCAAGTTCTTATACAGGTTTAATTGTTTTGGGACTCGAGGATATTCTCGGAAGAGTCAAATCTTACAGAGCATTGGTTTTCTTAGTATGCTTAAACACTACTTCCTCCACAAAGGTGACTCCTTAAACCCTTCTCCTTTTCCTGAATCCTTACCCCTTTCTAAGCCTCATAAGTATCTCCCAATATCTCCACTCAGAGAAAAGCCACCAAAGTGCTTATATCAATCCTGTCAAAAAAAAAACCTCGCACTGGCGCCGTAGAGCATCATGGTATAGTAGCTTGTAGGAGATAGTTCCCCACAGTTGAGATCAGATAGGTTTCAAAAGCTCCTAACTTGAACTTATATGATGTGATAAGACGCTTGAATAAATTTCCCATGCCTGTCTAGTGGGATGTATTAGGATATCAAGCATCTGAAATATCTGAATTTGTCAATGTCAATATCTGGTATACTCTATTACACACCCCGTGGAACCCCTGTCCAATACGTCAACTGGAATATTGGACCCCTGCACATCCCTCTTTTCACACCTAATTGAACCTCAAACCTCGTTTTCTTCCTTATTACTCTTTACATAACCTTCTGTTCTCCATTCACAATAACTTCACCATAAACCCCTAAGCTTATTCATCCCTAAAAAACGCTTGCTCCAGCTGATCAACAAACAAGCACACCAATCGAAGATAATTGTAGTATTGGTAAACATCCAAGTGAGTGACACAAATCACATGATAGTTGATTTTCTTGTTTTGAAATAAAACAAGTAAGACAGTAAGTCAAAAGTATGGTAGGGAGCGCAGGGCAGAGCTTGATGCATTGGTAAAAGACCTCGTCTCTGGGGTTAAGACTGAGAACAAACAAAATAAAAAAGGTAGATTATAACTAATCCATCCCAAACATCCTAGCTATATGGGGTCCTAGCCATCTCCAAAACCATATTATGCAAGTACAAAAGTTTAAGAAGAGATCTAACATCGTACAAAGAAAAGCTACAAACATAATGTAAATGAAGCCAATGGCATGTTCTAAAGCTCTAAACAACCTAATCTTCCGCTCTTATTAGCATCCACTTAGGATACTCCAGCATTCCATCCCTTCTGGTCTGAGATGATTTAGCCAAACGACCTATCAACCACCGACAAACACGTAATCATGCTGGAATTCATGCCCACGTTTTATATCTATATCTATAGATATGAAAATAATTCTGAGTGCTTGTAAGTAAAGCCTCTCAGTCACATATCTCAACATAGGATCCTCTACTGAAGAACACTGAAGATGTACAAGTAGCTAATGGTCAATAGCGTCTTCGTGTTTGACTGAACTCTCTTTACTGACTTTGCCTCTTCAAATGACACAAATAAGGTATTAGCATGAAAAGAAACACGGAAAACAGACGGAGATCATTTGCAAGTGCAACAGAAGCTTACAGGATGCCGGAAAGCACAGGCAGGATTAAGACAACTCCCTTCCAACCAATACCAGCATTCTCTTGGGTTGAGCCTCGCAATCTCACTGTGCCGATACTCACACTCAATGCCCTGCAAACAAATGCAAATTCAACATAAAACCTATCGTATACAACTCAGATGCACATATTTTCCCATCCATAAATAACAAGAATGAACATGTGGGAGCAGTGGAGCACAGACTACAAAAGGGACCAAATTACAATCAATTTAAAAGTAAAAAGATAAAAAAATAAAACAAAAAAAATCAGAAAATCAGAAAATCACAAACAAACATATCAAAGATACATGATATGTCGTTACTTCATGAAATCTTCGCTCTTCTACAGCTGAATACTCCCTCGTATCAATTGAATTTTCCCCTTTGGTTTTTTGATAATTCTTAAGACAGATTTATTACGCGTAAACGCGGACCTTACTCATTGTTTTTACCCTAGCTTGACTTGCCAAAAGATACTAAATTACCATGTGATTGTAGTTTCAGTTCAATTGAATGTTCAAATATACTAAATTATATCCTAAGATTTCGCAAAATGTCAAGGGGAAAAAAATCCCCATTGATCCGCTAAAGTAACCACTAATCTCAGGCCAGTAAAAACAAATCCTTGCCGAAACTACATTCTTGCATAGCTTTATTTTCATCAATACCAAATGAAACCCTAATGAACGACACAGACACACATACCATTCATTCATCATTTTGATGGCAACTGACACAACACAATTCTATACCAATAAATTAGCTAATCCACTAGTAATCCCAGGCCGATAAAAAGCAAAAGAAATTATCTAAACCACATCCTTACAATGTCCTAGTTTAACAAAACCCTAACAAACAACACACGCGCACACACACACTCATACCATGCTTCCATCATTTTGATGATAATCGGCATGATACAATACCAATTAATCAACTAGTCAAACTAGTAATCCCAGGCGAATAACAACCAAAAACTTGTCTAAACCCTATCCTAGCAGTGTCTTTAATTATCATCAATTCCAAACAAAACCCTAACAAACAACACCACCTCGTTAACAGCAAAACTAAAAGGCGCGGACGCACGCAACACACACACACAGTAACAAAAAGAAACCTTAGATCAATTTCAAAACCTACATTGCAAAGGATTACACCCTAAGATTAATAGTTCCAAAATTTACGGCAAATGCAAATGGAAGCGCGTGTGGATCACCTTCTTGCAAGTGAGGGGGGAGGCCAGGAAGTAGACGCAATCGGTGTTTCGCTGCTTCAGCAACTCTTGCTCCATTTCTTTGAAGGCCAAAAAATCGGAAAGCAATCAGTATTAACAGTTTCTGCTTCGAAATTTGATCACATTACAGTATTGGGGGGGTTGCGGGGAGGGAGGGATATTATTTGATCATCGCGCAGTACATGGCTGGATTGGGGGAGTAGAGAATCGAGAGAGGCTTTGATGGTTTTCGATTGGAGTTTAAAGTGAGTTTACGTGTTAAGGTTAAACTTGTGATGTTTTGAAGCATATATAAATGAAAGGACTTTAAAAAAATATAAGAAAGTTAATCTTCGGCGATGCTCATAACAACGCCTTATATGTTATACGAGATCATTATTGAAACATTTTGCACCGTTTTTATAACGTCATAGATAATTGGCCGATTAAAACACATATATCGAGTTAACACAGCAGCGAATAATAGGTGAAGAAACAAACCGAGAAAAACAAGCACCGAACATGAGTCTATGGATTTGAGCATTATGACTACCTTATCAGAGCTCGACCAATTTGCAATTCAAATGTTCAGCAATAATTTACTTAGTTGATGTTCTCGCTTTTATGTAACCCTCTCAGTCGAAATTGCACCTGATATATTGGACAGCTTTAGAATGCAAAACTATATGACTACAATAGTACCCCAATTTTTTTTCCCCAGGGCGCGCCGCTATATCCCTAGCCTGCTCCGCAGCTAGTGCGATCGAGGTTGAGAATTAAGGTAAAATACTTTTTACTAACAATGTGGCTTTCTAAAATCAGATTTCACATTTAAGAGAGTCGGACACTAAACATATGCATTCATTCAGTTTTATGGTTCATCCCACGATTTACAACCATGGATCGTTTTCTATCAAAAGGTTTTGCATTTTAACTCTTCATCCGAAATTCTTTTTTTCACACTCTCCTACCAATATTTTTGTCTTTTCAGAAGCAAAACCCCCTTTTTTTTAAGTACTAAAACCTTATTTGTAGTGATAAATTATTTGCTGAAGTTGTGACGAATTTACTTTTATCATCCAAAAATGTACGTCTTCGTTAGAAAATTTAGCAACAGAGTTTCTTCCAACGCCAAAAGACGTCTATTTTTTATTATTTTTATTTTCCCATTTTCTATTATAAAAACCAAAAACAAACATGAACTAATTTTTCTTCGTTGTTCATAATATTAGTCATCACAACATTATCTATATTACTATTAAGGAGAACAACCTTACACTGAATCTTTTTAAAACTTTCAATTGTACCCTTTTTTCTATTCTTCGAAATTATCACATTCCTTTCCTATAAATATTAACAATGGTTATTAAAGTAATTTAACTTTTAAACCTGCCTCCGAATGCTCTCCTACTTTCTAACCCCACATTGATCCCTTTGCGATCTCAAAATAAGGTAGGCTGTGTTTGGCACACTAGATGAAGTAAACGTAACTTGGATCCCACATTTGGTTGTACAACAAATATCCAAGAAAGCCAAGTTGTTTGAGAGCTCAAATATATACTAAGAGTTAAGAGTTTGAATAAGGCAAAACAAAGTCCAACAAGATGTATAAAACTCCAGTAACCCAGAGCTCTGAAAGCCTCAAGAAAATGGCCCCTCATCGTAAGGTATATCTGAAACAAAGTAAATCATTTGGATACCATTCTGTTCATCCATTTTTCTTATCAACTAGAGTTGTACGTATTTCTTCAAAATTCATTTATTCTACAAGATGTTTGATTAATAACGCGTGTGCGCGCTAGATTGAATTCTCTCAAAATTTGTAAACCATCTCCGCTGTATATCCAAGTTCTTTGAGTATGCCAGTGAGCTGCAACATCATAAGGACGTAATGTCATTGGAGGAAGGACAACTACGGTTGGCCGGCACATAAATTCACATATAGAACATAGGATGTCAATTCTTACCTCGCCTTGCGAGCGATTCTCCTTGTCACCAGATATATGTTTCATCATTCCAGGGGGGCCACATACCTGGACAGAAAACAGAAGGTGACTCGAAGGAAAGTAAAGACATCAACTGGAAAACTTGAACAGTATCTCACAATAAATGCAAAGCTTTTATAAGATATTTTCATACCAAGTCTTCTTCTTTTTGGTTATTACCAGTTAATTTTTTTACAAAGCGATTCTGGTATAGAGTACGTTAAAATTTGATATATAAAGCATGAGATAAACATTCCAATGGCCCAATTTCCTTTCTTATTTCCCTCTACTATGCACAGAGACATTTTGTGCCTGGCATTTCCAGCACGTCATCTACCAATTCTTCCAAGTTAAACTATCCAAGTCCTGCAATACATGTATAAAGGCATAAGTTGGCCCCCATTGGGCAGCCATTTAGTTACGGGGTCATATAAATCACTCACTTAGCCTATTTACTACCCATCAACAACCCTCATCCATCTCATTCATGACTGGTTGGATTCATTCTCAACTGTTCGTTAAGGGCATCTATCGAAGAGATGGTTCAAACTCTTTACATTTGGATCTTCCTATTATCCTCCAAGAAAAACTGAAGCACTCCGACAAGACCCTGTCCTGCATGTCCAATTTGGACAATCCCTTCTTTCACACATATGTAGTTTAATCTTTTTGGTGCTGGGTGGCAAATGTGGATTTGGATCCTACCAAAGTAACTCCCTTGGTCATTGGTTCTCGACTCGCACCACGTCAAACGGTGTCATTGGCAGGGATGCAAGGAGCATGAAAAGTATGTGTTCCCACTAATTTACAAAGCATTTCAAAATGTTGGGCCCAGTCAGCTAAGAACGACAAATCAGGACATTTTCTAATGGCAAAGTTTCATGAATTTTCAAGTCCTCATTTTCTAACTGAGATGATATTTGGCAGTCCTTTGTTTCCCTCCATACAGTTAGAATTTTCAAAATCGAGTTTGCCAGGTGGAGTTAATTTCAGAACACTACTAACGATAGTTTTGCACAAGCAGAGTGCAAAATGCAATCCATGAAAAAGCTTTTGAATTCTCTCAAGTGCTTGTGCATCAATCTTCTACCTCCCACTTCTAATTACGTACCTTTAGAACCTAAGCACAAAATACTATGCAGGTTAAGACTAGACATAAAATGATGATTAGTATGCTTCACGTGAAGAAAGTTCATTTCTTTTCCAGATATCAAGGTATTATATCAAGGAGATACTGTGACAACCTTAAATTAATATCCTCTGCAAATTGGATGTCAAGATAAATGGTGGTAAAAGATCTCTCATGCATTTAGTGATTTACTAGTTGAAAGCTGTGAAAGTTATTATGCAGAAGAAATAGGATCAAACTTACAAGTATAAGTGTGTCATCACTAGGACTAGGTAAACCTTTCACAGCCATATCCTTCGAAATGTAACCTGTACCTCCCCTCCAGGTCTCTGATGGATTGTCCACGGTATAAAATACCTGGATATTAAGAAGATAAGCAATGAAGAAAGTGCAATGTCAGAGCAGAGAATGTTATTTTCCTCTGGAAGAGTCGATACCTTCAAATTCGGGTGGCTAGCTGCAAGAGCATCAAGTTTCTGTTTGAGCAGTATGTCATCTGGGGTTACATTAGCATAAAGCAGTGAAACCTGATAGGACAAAAGGTCATCATCCAACCAATAACTTCGCAAAAGTAATCTGTTGAAATAGCGAAACATGAATGTCTAAATGCTACAAAACAGATCTCCAAGAGTGTATAGATTAAAAATCAACCTCCTTTACTCGTAATTAGAGATTCATCTCATTGTCTGACTAACATCAACAAAGTTGGCTATAAGGTTAACTAAATCTTGTAGGAAAAGATGTGGGACAGTAGCGAAACAACTCATCCTCTCCTGAAGACTGAATCGTCTTATAGGACCCCCTATTCTTTTTGGTTGGATTGGGTTTTCTTAGACATTCAGGATAAAAACTCTCCCAAAATGAAGAGGTTGAGAGAAAATCAAGACAGACAGTTTGAATAAAGTTAGATGCACACCAATAGCAGCACCAATTTGGAAGAAGGATGTTTAAGTAGGGTATATGGAAACACGCAGATTGCGGTAGTGAATGCATAAGGTAACTGTTTAATTTTAGAGGGCATATGCTCCTAAATAAAGGTAATGTGGAAATGAGTTGAATTATACCCAATGATTAATAGTTATGCATTCAAACGGCTTGTAAGATAACTATAATAAATTTGATCTGATTGAGAGAATGACAAGACAATAACCTACCTTAGTGTTGTCATCAGGGTTCTTAAGAATAGCCTCAATAACCTGAAGCATTGGAGTAATACCAGTGCCACCTGCAATCTGGGACATAAGAGTACAATTATATAAAGTCTTCAGATAAAAAAATCCTTTGCATGATTGCCAGTGGCATCTGCACTGTTTATGCTGGAACCTACAACTTTTGTATGGAGTATGCTGGACTATAGCAAATAGAAATAGGACTTTAGAGGTTTCATATATATTGATAGAGAAGTCACAGAGTGCCATATATCTCAAGCTCTGTCCATTCGAACCAACTTAATCGGAACGAGTTATATCCTAGTTCACGTCCATCACTCTATAGCAAGTTAGCCACATACTGTGGAACATTCACATGGATTAACAAATGTGATAGGGTGCAAAATGTAATACTTTTCTAACTATATGTCTGCTGTTATGGATAAGTTCCCAACACATTGGATGCTCTACCAAAGTATCAGCATACCAAAGTGGTGCAGAAGCAATGAGAAATAATTAGCCTAGATAGTAAACGTTTGAACCGTACTACTACTTACAAAGCCATCAAATTCCCATCAAGTTGTGGGCCTACATCTCTCACGTCCCCACTTAGTCACTTACTCCTGTTGTTTCCTCTGTGCCTAGGCAAGTCCAGGTACTGTTTAACTCTACTTGGCTATGGCTTTTACAACTCGACCTTTATTCTTCTCATCGAAGCCCTGCATGCCTTGATTGCTTCAGTTAGCAATCTAACCAAGGACCAGAAAACCAGGAAAAAAAAGTTTAGATTTATTTAGGAGAAGGTAAGTTGGGGTTTTCTTATTTTGTACATCACAATAAATAGTGGGTGGTTGCAGTTGGGCGCCTTGCTGTGGATGGGGCTTAGCGGCGGCAGCGGAAATGGTGGTGAGAGTGGAGGGCCGGGGGGGTCGGGGCGTAAATTATACGAGAGCTGCCTTACGGTGAAGTCTCCAGATCGAGGCATTATTCAATAGACTTGGGGCCAAGCCAGACAAGTTGGCAAGTGGCATCATGGTCCACAGCAAATGCATTTGCGGTTCAAGTCGAAAGCTCTAAAGTCCAAACCACAGCCACCACAGCCTGAAGGACGATAACAAAGCCACTATCTGCAAATGAACATCCAAAAAGTCCACAGCAGGTTGTTAATGAATTAGGCTCAAGCCACGAACCCTTCCCCGGTGTGAAAAGCTAGACCTCCGCCATCAACACAAGGACGATGCTATCCACCAACATCATTACAAAATCACCAGGCCAGAAGTGATGGCAATAACCACGAATAAATGAGGAGAGAAGCAACGCCTGAAAAATGATTGTACTCAAACGGGAAGGAGAGCAAAAATTCCAGAAGCCAGAAAAAAAAAAAAAAAAAAAAGGAAGCAGCCCAGTGTCAAGAGGTTAAAGTCACCCCCCAAACAGCAAAACAAAGATGATTCTGAAGGCAGTGAGGGAAAATTGACATGGGAAGAGAGAGCGAAGGATAAAAGGCCGAACTATTAGATCTACATAAAACTGTAGGAGGTAAGAAAATTTTTAGTAGTCAGATTGGAGTTCCCCTAGTCCTGGACTAAATCAAATCAGGAGAAGCCAGCGAACCAATATTATCGAAGGTGCACTCTGTTCACAAACTTACATCATCATCGTCATCATCCAAGCAATTGTTGCAAACTAGTTAGGGTGGGATGAATCCTTTTCTTCCATTCTCCCTATCAAAGCACACATTCTCTGATAAATACCTATCAATCAGGTCATCTCTCACAAGCTCTCCACAAGTTATCCTCTGTACCCCTACCTCAAGTTTATATGAATATTAAATTCTTTTAAATATGGAACCAATTAAAACATGCTAATTTTTAGAGATTACAGCACGCAGATGAACGCAGTGACCTCTACAAAATCACCCACTTTTAACACATTTTAACGCCTGATTTACTGGTTAAAATCCAATGATACTATCTCTCTCTCTCTCTCCCCCCCCCCCTCTCTCCCCCTCTCTCTCTCCCTCCCTCCCCTTGTTTTCTCTTTTTCCACAAATTTAACGGCTAGAAATAGATTTGTGGATGGCCTGCCCTTACCATGCCAATTTCTTTCTTCATGTTGGGGTTGTATCTGAGTTTTTCAATTGGCCTGCATGAAATTAACTGGTTTCAGCAGTAAAAGACATAGAGTAACCTTGGTAATTACTTTGTTCATCTGACAATTTTACCCTTTAACTTCAACAACATCCCCTGGTTTCAGGCTTGCAAAGTGCTGGCTCATTTTCCCTTCAGGATAAACCTGCAGAAATTTAAAGTTATAAAGTCAATTCAGCATAGTAAGTGTGTATTAAACAAACTAAAGAAGCTGAAGTAAGGGCATAACCAACAGACTGAAGAAAGCGGAACAACTGAAAGTAATGAAAAAGGTATCCAGAAAAAGTGCACCTTAATTAACAAATCAAAGTATCCCTTAGAATCTGGATCTGAAATTGGGGTATACCTACAGAAAGAAGTCAACAAAAACACACTTCATAGGTAATTCTAAGAAATGACTATTGATGAAATTAAAAGTAAGTTCTGTGCTAATCAGGTAATATCACCATGGAACATCTATATTTTTCATTTTTAAAGTGTTGTGCCAGCACTGCAAATCTGCATAAATATGTTGCAAAAGATGTTTCCAACTCGTTCTGTCTAGATTGTAGTCTTGCTAACCTTGGAGGTGTTGAAGCAAACAATTCATGTCTGTAAGTTACTTTGTGTTCTAAGCTATGTTACATGGACTCAATATGAGTATCTGAGTCGGATAAGTGTCCAAGTGTCGGATTCGTCTATTTTTCAAACCGAAGACATGGGGACACGGAAAAATATTGCTATTTATTACCATTTTGTAGTTACTCCTTAGGTGAAATGGTGTTTTCAGCGACCTACATTGTTTTAATTGAAATCCTATTCCATCTCAAAGCAGCAATAACAAATTAAAAGAACACTTTAAGATAACGTTCTTAGTGGCATATCCTATGAGATGTGTCACACACATATCCCTTACCCATGTCCAAGTCTCGAGTGTTTGACACGGGCACTTCACGCATTTTGAAGAGTCCATGTAACATAGGTTCTAAGATGCATGTATGACTGACCAACAGGTTGAACTGTGATGCTATAGAGATATACACCTTCTGGGTCTTTCCACCCATTGCCAAGTGGATCTGGATTGAAAGCTTGAGCATCAAGCTGTTTGTGTTACGTTTAATTTGCCAACGTGCAATTCATGTCACCCAGTTTAAATGTCCACATATTTGCCCACGTCACCATTTACATATCTTCAAAAGCATAGGCTCTTGGACGACAAGCAGAAAGCCAAGTAGATTGCACCTATATCGTAAGTTTTGTGCATATGGCAAGAGAAAATTCCTTCAATACTGCAGAAAAATACGTTCCTGTTGACCCTTTTTTATGTAGATTATAATGCTTGGTTTTTACTTGTTGAGTAGCTTTGCTACCTTTTGTTGCTAGACAGATTTTGGGATACTCCCATGTGTACATGGGTTGCGTTGTTACCTTTTGTTGATAAAGAAATAATTGTAATCCAGCGTGTAAATGAATTGAGCTCCCTTGCACTCACTCAATATACTAAATTACCTGATCAAAAAATATATATATACTAAATTACCCTCATTCATTATGCCTATTCTTTTCTGAAATGGAGCTGCAAAAGTGCAGATACGTAATCTTCCATTTTGGGAACAATATAACTAACTGGATCGATTACAGTTGAAACTTGAAAGCACTATAAACAGCATAGAGAACACAACCAGCAGTCATAGTTGCAAGGCATGAAATGATGTCATATACTCACACTCACGCAATGAATATTAAATATTAATACACTTCATCACCATATCGAAGTATATAGCCTAGGCATGCAAAATGAAGAGATATGTGTTCGATCAATAGTCTAAGAACAGGAATTGATTTAGAATAAAGTGATAGCTTTACTGATAATCAAATATAATCTGACAAGAATCCTTACGGGCGAATGACATATTTCGTTTTTCCTTCAGCATCTTGTCCTAGTGGAGCCCTGCATATAGGGGGAAAAACAGCATCATGAATAAATAAAATGGAAATGAAAATCCCCTTGATTCTGAAAACTTATGATGCTTTGTCAGCAATAATTCAATTTCATAAAAGCAACACCGAACATACCTTGTAATGAGGCATGACGCGACATCAAGACCCAAATTGGCACTAGGATCAAATGAAAACCTGCCATTTACAAGGAAGAAAGAAAAATGATTGCATCATAAACGGTTGTGCTATCAACTGCAATGGTCCCTTGTTACTGGAACAGAAATTCTACATTTTCAAGGATAATAAATGTACTCTCAATATTAAGCAGAAGGTGCATGACCCTTTTTACAGTTATCGATAAGTAAATATTTAACAGGTAAATAACGTTTAAAGGATATGTGTAATTGCCCAGTTCCATGAAGCGTGAAGGATGGAAATACAGAGCAAGAAGAAATCAATCAGATCCTCGCCACCCCAACCAAAACCCACCCCAAGTGTTAATAATTGACAAGAAGGAATTTTTTTTTTCCCCCCCCCTTCTTTTGGACAAATAAAGAATAAAAGAAACTACACAAAAGGATGGCGAGGCAACCCACTTACAGGCTATCAAGGAAGAAAACCAAAGCACCAAGAAGGTGCCTCAGCCATACAAGAAGTCAAGAACCATACCACACAAGCTCCTAATAAATGCATCCACAGAACCCAAAAAGCTTGGTAGAGCCTGAAAAGTCCTCCTTGAGCCACAAAAACAACGAGGCTCAAGAATAGGAAGTACAATCAGAAAGGGGGGGGGTTCACGAGTATCAGACACGCCCCAACTCGGCTCTCTCTATATAGAACACGTTAAGCACAACTCACTATCCTCCCTCTCTCACACCCTCTGCTGGGTCCTGGCCCTACTCCAGCTCCTCGACTAAACCTGACTGATTAACTCATGTAAAACACACCAAACATGCAATAAGCAGGATAGGGATGGCTCAACCCATATCAGATGGGTTACCTCCGACTGATTGAAGCAGGTAATTTGGACTCTCACTGGCTAGGAATGGCAAGAGTAAGAACTGATCCACCACCGCCGCCCTCGGATGAAGACGATGGCTAAGGGGAGGAGGATGACCGTGTCAGCTACACTCACGACTGTGGCAGCGAGTCATGGTCTTAGGAAGAAAATTATGAAGTCCTGGGCTTCTTCACCAACAACGCGGACAATGATGATTTCTTCTTGTGAAGAATATGTACAATCATCCTCCTCCTCCATCCCCCAATTTTAATTTTTACTTTTTAATGTTCGATTCAAAATTTTATGTTTAGGCAAAATCCTCCTCTTTCTTCTAAAATGTCTTTTTTGTTACTAGTAAAAATATATGCAAAGCCACCAGGGGGCAAACTAAATACTTCTCTTCTTTTATAATGTCTTTTTTTCTTTTAAAGTTAATTTTAGTTATATGCTTCGTTTTCAAAACAAATTGTCTTAAAAGAAGTACGGCACCAAAATTAATTTCAATAAAAGACTTTAAACAAAGAAACAGGAGGATTATGCATTAAAATCAAAATTAAAATAAAGAATAAGTTATTTCTTAAAGAATTAGTCATCATTTTCCTCTTCGAAGTTGGCGAATAATATTCTTCCTGGACCAGACTTCCTCGTACTTTTGTCCGTTTAGCTGCCACCGTCATCGCCCTCTTCCTCCTCATCTTTGTCATCTTCATCCTCGTCGTCATTGGCCGGAGGTGGTGGATCAGATTAAAAAGGGCATGGTGGAGGAGCTGGTGGTGGAGTAGGCGTTGGTAGTTACAGCATTGGTGGTGGACTAGTTCTAGTCTTTTCCTTGGTTTCGCCATTGTTATGTGAATTGGTCTTCTACATGATTACAAAGACAGGGTACTCCCTCGAGCGAGCCATCTCCACCTTCCCCATCAAAACTAGTAGAACGAATAAACAGAGAAAGTGCCGTTTCGAGGGCTACAAAGGCATGTCCTCTGGCTTTGAAGGGTATTCTGTCTCAATAAACACATTTACAAAGCTATGTTGAGCTCAAATTCCCAGTCATGAAAGTCTCTCCTGTGTTGACAGTTCCAATACAAGTCCCACCCCAAAGACGTTACCTAGTCTGACACTAGCTCGTAGATAACTGCCAATCTTTACAACTCAGAGATAGCTGCCAATCTTAACAGGTCTCCCCAAAACAAATATCCGATCAGAATAATGCCGGACAGGAAGGCTATCGGCATCAAAAGTACCAAACATGCATTTTCATCTTTTTTTATGTCGTATCTCCCCAACTTGAAACGCATTAAATAAAACAAATTATATCACCATCCATAAAGCCATGAAAACTCATCATCCATATCACAAGCATATTATCTGCATTTCAGTGTAGTCTCATTATAAAGTTGTTCATTTACAATATCAAACTTTCTGATAGTGAACTTGACAAACAGCAAAGACAAGGTGTTGACCTGTATAAATCAGCATTGTGGCTGACCTTTGCTCTGTCTTCCAGCTTGAATTCAATCCATTTATCTGGATTCAGTGCTGAAGATAGAAAAAGCAACACATCAGCTTAGAGTGCATGAATTTGAATGATAGCTATAGTGAGCAGTTCAAGGTATTAAGCTCCACAGGCAAAAGAGGTGCGGATGCAGGGGGAGGGGGTGTTGACAGATAGGGGGAACGAATGCAGTTCACTGTACAATCTACAGCAAGTCAAGCTAATTTTCACGACATGACCAAAAAGACTGAGTAAACTAGGTAATAATTCAAAAACCACACTCTCACAGAAAACCCAACTTAATTTCCTGCTATGATCCCTGTGCCCTGAGCTGCTAAAAACAAAGCTAGA
Source organism: Escallonia rubra (assembly GCA_033065855.1). Classification (NCBI taxonomy): domain Eukaryota; kingdom Viridiplantae; phylum Streptophyta; class Magnoliopsida; order Escalloniales; family Escalloniaceae; genus Escallonia; species Escallonia rubra. The sequence goes on along the minus strand of JAVXUO010003138.1, from coordinate 189,999 downwards.
ATTCCACATAATCTTTGTTTTTGGCTCCCAAAACAATGCTATTTTTAGTTAAATCCACCAACATAATATATTTTACATACAATCATTAGTTGGAATAGGAAGTTTAGCAGAGGTAATTAAAGCATGTTTTGAAGGTCAACAGTAATTAAGGGAAGGAAAGGAAGAGGGGTGGGGAGCATATTGATGGATTCAGCCATTTTAAAGTAAGTAAACTAAGAATTGGAAATATCTATTTTCAAAATTATGACCTCGGTATCTTGGTTCCAAACTCAGAAATCTACTAAATTGCTAATCATAACAATGTATATCTGTGTGATGATATCGATTGTTGACACACGCATGCACATAGATGGGCAACGAGGGGGAGAAAGACTCACCAACTTTTGGACCTGTTTCTTCATTTATTTGATCTAGATGACCCTGAAATGCGGATAAGTAAATAGATAGCTTAAGTTCTCAGATACAGAAAAACATTAACTAGACAATTTCACAAAAACTTAAATATGCTGATCAACAGATTTCTTCATTTTGGTAACTTGATGAGGTTCTTCCCGATGCATGAGCAATAACTCAAAACATGAACCATAACAAAACCAATTGCAAGTGAAATCTTACCAAATTTACGAATATGAACTTTTAGCTAAAAAAGAAAGAGAGAAAGAAAAGATAAACATAAACACATATATATAACACACCAGCTAGTCATTCTCGAAGTGGAATGTGAACACAAATTCTTCAACATTGAAGTGCAGGATATATTTGAAATACCAGATTTCTGCTACAATTTTTTTTTTCTTTTCTTGCAGCAGCATCACGTATCTCCCACATTGCTTAGACAAGTGAGAAGTCAACATGGGAAAAAGGCTTGTGCTCTCTAGTTCTATACAAGAATTGTCTTACTTTCTAGTACTTCAAAAGAAATATAATACATTAATGCATTTTGCTTTATACTTGCTGTGTACATGAGTTCGCCAACTAAGGGCGGTTTATTATGTACCATAAGTCTGTTACTTATCAAGAAAAAAAGAAAAAAAAAACAAATAAATATACTACTTGCTCTAGTAATTTCCTCCTACAATATAGGCAAAATTAAACAATGTTTATATATAAAGATGAGTATGTTCAAACCATTTTACTTCACATGATTCCAAATGCTCCAAATAATTTCAAAATCAAAACCTTAAATTAAAAAAAAACGGATGATCATATACATAATACTATTTTTCAAGAAAATACCTGGATAATATAAAAAAGGCCCAATTTCATTTGTTATCATTCCATGCAAAACCATTAGTCCAAATCACTAAACTTTGAACCCTTAAATCAAACTCAATAGACATGCTATACATATTGCTATATTTCAAGAAGATACAAAGACAATCTAAAACAAACTCATTTCATTTCACATCTTTCCAAGCAAACCAGTTACTCTGAATGACTCAAAATCAAATCCTATATACAAACACACAACGGACAGAACCATAGGAAATGTTATTAAGGAGATACAAAAGTATACATTGTCACACGGATACATGGAACAAACCCCAAACAAAATCTAAAAAAAGATACCTTCAATACTCAAAATGAAACTCATTTTTGTTTCACATCATACCAAACAGACACATTACACCAAATCACTCAAAATACCAAAACCCTACTGGAGCATTCTTTAAGGTTTTACTTATGAGACTCTTTTCATCTTCATTTTTTTTTTTTGACAAGCAACAAGTTGTTATTCAAATTATAAACTGCGAAGGGGGCAAACCCAAAACCAAAATAGCACTATCCATCTATACAATGCCCTGGACCCAACAAAAAAAAATGTGATAAGAATAACACTTAAGTTTAAAGAATTGCAACTCCACCCCTTGAAGGCCCTCCTATTTCTCTCCTTCCAAAGGCACCAAATTAGGCAAAGGGGAATCCAACATCTAACCATTGCCACCTTTTTCCTTTTATAAATAGAGCCAGCTCGTCAAAAGATTTACCACAGTGCGTTGCATTATCCAGCTAATCCCCATCGAAGAACATGCCAACTCCCAAAAGCTCCGTAGCCACCAGATAATGTAAGAGGAGGAGCCATAGACTCCCTCACATTTGGACAGACAATAACAATTCACATAGATTTTCTCCTTTCTACCCAGGTTATCACCCATTAACAAAGAATTCCTTGCAGATGTGCAACTCCGGGAAAAGCTTTGCAAAGCACCTCATCACCACACCAATAGTCCAACCAGAATCGCACCCAAGTACCATTCCCCACATCAAAAGGAAGGTGAGTGACAAATGACTTACCCGCTAGGACGCCATTCCACAAGCTGAAATGCCCTCCTGACTATTTCCCCATTCGATGGCCTAACACATTGGTGTCCTTTGAAGCTTTTAAAACTAATGGAAGCCTTAACCATAGTTTAACAAACTTAAAGTATAAACCAATGGTGGATTCGGTAAAAATTTCTGATTGACTGAAGACTAATTGAACAAGTGATCTGGTGTCCTTTTTCTCAACTCAACGCAGCTTGTCCCAAACTGGTTGGGCCCCAGCTTTATGAACCTTCTCTTCCACTCCCTGTCCAAAAACAAGCTTACAAACACATTTCTGACAATCATGTCCTTACAATTTCAAGCATCAGTCTACACCCCACCATTACTTCGGTTTACAACGCAGTTCCTACCGCTTCTTGGCACCATCAATTTGGCAATTGGCACATGTCACTTTCCTCTTGCTAGGAGATCAACCTGCACTGGTTATGTCCCACCCGGTGCTACTTTACCTTGTAAGTATCCTCATTCCTAAACCATCCTTCCCTGTGTGGCCATTCATTTACCCACCGATTCGCATTTTCAACAACACCCGTCTTAGTCTTAACTGCATGTTTTTTTTTTTTTTAGCTGCCCAACATTCTAAACCAGACAACAGAGTTGGCCTCACCTCTTCCCTATATAATTTCCTTTTAAATTTATAAGAAATGATCACAAAAAATCCAAAAACACTTCTGCATTTTGCCCGCTGTTATTCTGTGTATAATCTTCATCAATCTCACCTTTCCTATCCTTTTTTTTTCCCCTTTCTTAATTTCCTTTTCATATGTATAAGTGATAATGAGCAATGTAAGCATTGGATACAATCACAGTGAAGTGGCACTGTCATGAAAACAAAACCAATTTTAACCCTTCTAAGACCGAGACCGAATTTACACCTGGGTTAATTGGCTTAGGGAATTGAGCAAATTTTACTTGTACTGTAAGTAACAAAGACATTGCTTCTCAAAAGAATTACATATAACAAATGTGCTTTGACCGCCTTGATAGGAAAGCTGGATCTCCCACTAACCAATATCACATACATTGTATGGCAAACACTATAAACCAACTTTTAAAATTCCACAAAATTAGCCTATCTTATTTCACAATAATTTGAACAGACTCGTTAATCCGACTTGGTAAAAATTCAAGACCCTCGACTCAAACATGACGTACATAGTACACTGTGCTTTTCTCAAGAAGATACTGACGTTTAACTGATATCCATGAAGCATATTAGACCTGGCAAAATGTTGCCCGGACCCGTTACCCGACCCGTACCCGGTCCAAAATCCCGGGTACGGGTAGCCATTTCCACTACCCGCTGAAATTGTACCCGGACCCGAACCGACCCGTAAAATACGGGTAAGTACGGGTCGGATTGCGGGTACCCGGATTTACCCGTATTTTTTGGAGTATATAATGCAAAATTGGAATGTGCCCTAAGGAAATTGGTTTCACTCTCAGTCTCTCACAGTCTATATGTAAGAATAGGGTTTCAATTTCACTTTCATTCATTTCTCATCTTCCTCATCGGCGCCGCTCCTCTTTCTCTCTCTCACGACGTCCCCTCCACTTCCCTCCTTCTCTGAACTCTCTTGTCTCACCCACCACGCCACCATAATCAGATCTTTCTCTCGATCTCGCCCAACATCGATCCACCGACGACCGCATCTCTCTCAGCCTCGCTCTCACCCACCGTCCAGGTCCGACGGCCACAGCTCCGACACTGTCTTGCTCCGACGGCCACAGCTCCGCCACTGTCTTGCTCCGACGGCAACAGCTCCGCCACTGTCTTGCTCCGACGGCAACAGCATCGCCAGTCTTGCTCCGACGGCAACAGCTCCGCCAGTCTTGCGTGGAAAAGCTGAGGCCTTCAACTTTGATTTCATAGTCGATCTGACTATGAAATCAATCAGATCTTGTTTTATTTTTCTGTTAATTTTTGAGTGATTTATGTAATGGTCATTTTTGAGTGACTATGAAATCAATCAGATTGTATTATTTTTATTATGATTGATTTTTAGCTCATTTTCTGGGAATGTTAAAAATTGATGATCTGATTGTGTTAGATTTGAGATTATTTATTGGATCTATAGCCGAAAAATGTTTAATTGTAGTAACAAAATTGAAATCCTGTAGAAATTAAACTGAAAATTGTAATAAAAGGAAGGGGCAGAGAAATACCCCAGTGAATATGTAGTGTTAATAATAGAAGCTGCAAATTTTGTATACCCGCGGGTAATACCCTACCCGCAAGGGTAGGGTACGGGTGCCAAGAAATGCTACCCGGGAAAAAACGGGTAATTTTTACCCGACCCGAATTTATCCGGACCCGACCGGATAATACCCGTACCCGCGCGGGTCGAACCGTTTGCCAGGTCTAAAGCATAACCAGTCAAAAAATCAAAACCCTTGAAGCATAGACAACAGATATGTTAAAAATAGTGTGCTATTGTTCAAGAAGATACCAAGATGATCTAAAACATATCCATTTCATATCAAATCATTCCTTACAAACCCATTACTCCAAATCACTCAAAAATCAAACCCTAAATTTAAACACCATAGAGACTGTTGTTTTCAAGGAGACACCAACTAACACATTCTTATGAGACATAATCCAAATAAAATTCAAAAAAGAAAAAGGAAAATTACCAGACTTGGTGAATCAAAGTAGTACAAGTAGGATAATCCACCAGAAATGGCAGCTACGGCTCCAAAGGGGACTCGGAAACTGGTGAAGCTGGATTTGGATTGGCCTCGAAATGCGTGAGGGAATGCAACTGGCGCCGTTTTGACGAGTCTTCTCAAGAAGGTCGCCATTGGAGATGTAGGGAGATTTGGAGAGCAGCTGGGGGTTTAAGAGTCAGGTCTCCACTGAGATCCAACAATTCCAAGTCCATGGTAGATTACGTGGAATGGACACGTGGTTGTTTGACTTCCTGTTGACCTTTATTTTTTGTTTTTGGTATCATTTACGGGCAATTTGGATGCTGCACTTCTTCCCAAAATTATTGGCCAGCACACGTATTGTTGGCGATATAAGTAGACAACGGAATCGACGATATCTTTTCTCCATATTAACTAAAAGAGATCAAAGAAAACTCAAAACAACGTGTGTTTGCCAATAACTTTTAGGAAAAATAAAAAAGAAAAGAGTTCCTCGACGAACAGAAACATAACTTGTTTCTAAATTTTTTACAAAAGTCATCATGTGGCGGTATGGCTAGCTAATGGAATCGACGATTTATTTTCTCCATATTACCTAGAATAGATCAAAGAAAACTCAATACAACAATTTTTTATTTTTATTTTTTTAGAGATGGCTGCATTACTATTTTCATATTCTATTTTTTTTAATAATTGTCAAAAGTGAAAAACAGTTGTCACTATAGAGGATACATTACATCTTTTCTAAGAAAGATATCTCAAAAATATACCGTAAAATATTATTAGGCAATTTTGGGGTTATTATGGTATCATATACAAGCAATTTGGACGTATTGCTTAAATTATTAAGAATCCATTGGAACAACTAAATTTTAATACTAGAGAAGTTAAAAAAAAATATATCCTAATCAAGTTGGTAGTATTTATTGGTGAAACTATATATCTAGCTGAGAATTGCAAGCAATTCTGCTAGCTAGGGGAAAGGCCGAGCAATTCGCTAACTTAACGACTTCAGCAGGTCCAATACATAAGGCTCTGTTTGACAACAAATTTTTTTTCAGTTTCCAAAAAAAAGACTAAAGAACAGTTTAATTTTTTTACAAAAACAAGTGGGTGTTTGATAACCCAGTTTTTATTTTGGGTGTTTGATTACCCAGTTTTTATTTTGAGTTTTTTTTTTTTTTACGGTGGTTTGCGATGGTGGGGCGTGGTAGTAGCCGACGGTGGTAGTGGATCGTCGGCCGGAGGTGGCTGCTGGCGGTGGGAGGGTGGTGGTCTCAAAAAAAAAAAACCAAAACTGAAAACCGAAACTCATTTTTGGAGTTTTCAAAAACAATCTTGGTTTAAAAACTAATTTTTTTAACTAAAAGAAAAAAAACAAAAAATGGTTACCAAACGCGTTTATTTTTTTCAATTTTCAAAACTAAAAACTGGAAAAAAAAAAAAGTCCTGTCAAACGGGGCCTAAATTGGCTCATAAGATTTTTTTTTTTTTTTTGAAAGTGCTTCAATAGTAGTTGTTGCTGCTTAAAATATGTCCCGCGTACATTGCGGAACCCGAGCCTGGACCGATGACCTGCAAGATAGAAAACGAGTGACCGCCGGGTGGGGTTCCCGGCGGAGAACTCTCCGATGCTTAAGTCAGAGCGCAGCTACATGATAATAACTCTGAAAAAGCATGTATGTGTGTAGTTGTGTAGTCGTCCTATACCTGGGGGGTTAGACCCCTTTATATAGTGGTAGGAAGAAGAGCCCTAGTAGGACTGGGCCGTAGGCTAGATGTGTTAGGATCGTGTTAGGTTCCTTGAGGATCACGTCACGATCTCTGATAAGATAATCCCCAATGTCCTAGTATGACTGAGAGTGCCGGTATTCCCCAATTATTGGGAGTATATTGAGATATATCAGTAGTTAAAGCTTCTGAGATCGCTGTGGATCAAGTCAATCATCAGCGGTGCGTTTCCTTTGAAAATCACACGAGAAGCTTTCTTTAGTTGATGAATATATATAATACTAGTAAAGGATGGTTCGTTAGGTTGTCCATTATGGGGTCTCATTGGTCACTTGAAAAGTTAGACGCAATCCATATGAATTGTGATAAATTAGGAGGTTACATTTTAATTAAATATAATATAATCCTTGTTTTATTTGATCGAAGATACTGTTTATTGAATGGTTTGAAGGTCCGTTTGTGTGATTTCGTGTGTGTGCGTGCGCGCACGCGCGAGAGAATAATGCTTACAAAAATGTAGTTAGTGTGTGATTAAAATGTCTATAATTACATTTGTTTGTAAGGAAAGTTGGCACTTTTCATTAAAATGCAGGTGATGTCAATGAAGTACATTCGCAATAGATGTGGAGTGCCACAAATAATACAATCCAAGTTAAAGGCCAATTATGCTGGTGCGGAATAGAGTAAGGATACGGAACAAGAGAAAAAACCAAGCTTCTCAGACAGAGCTCGAAGAGTGACAAGTGCTACGAGAGCGAAGGCGCAAGGTGAATATATAACGATAGTCATAGTCACAGTTCAATGCTTAGGTCTAAAATTAAGGTCCAGCGACAACATATGAGGTAGGGCTGTAAAATGTACCGAGTTGTTCACGGATAGCTCGATGTTTGATACTTTAAAAGCTCGTTTGATGTGTTGTTTGTATACTTAACGAAGCAAACATGAACACATTTTTAGAGCTCGTTTATGAAACGAGCCGAGTTTGAACACATGCAATTGCTCACGAATTAATTCGTGAACAACTTGTATATGTGTAGTATATTTATATAAGAAGAATGCATCTTATATGTCCAAACACCAATTATAAAATCTAAACGGGCCAACAATATGTTAGTCTAGACTCAAGAATTGCCTTAAACACAAATAGCCCAAAAAGCCTAATACCTTTGTAAATTCCCAATACCAAACCTAAAATATATATCAAACTTTAAAATCATAACTCAAGACAACACCACGACTCTACAGTAGTGGCGGCGCCAAGCACACAGCGGCGCCAAACTGGATCATCTCCTCCGGCCTCTTTCTTTCCTTTCACCTTCACGAATCAAGGACAAGGAAGATGGATGGTGCGATTTTGGTCGTCGTGCGTCGTATTGCTTCATTGATGATGCGATTTTGCTGATTTTTGAATTTTAATAGAATCTCCATTATGTTTCTTCTGAGGCATGTCTATCTTTTGCAATGCAATGAAGTAATTGCCTCTTAGTTTGAGGGATCGAGGGATCTGAGAAATTTAGGAATTTCATCTGATTTTGTGCAAGAACACGAGTCGAGCTTTGAAGTTTGAGTTCAATTCGTTTAATTAAACGAGCCGAGCTCAGGTTTAAAGGCCACGAACTCGAGCCAAGTTCGAACATACCAAATCTTACACGAACCAAACTCGAACACGCCCATGTTCTGCTCGAACTCAGTTCGCATATAGCCCTAGCGTCAGAGTCCTATATGTGTCTCTCTAGAATTCTTCTGAAGTCTTAAAAATGGATTCTCAAGTTTCGTACTTATTGGGATTGAGATAGTGATGTCATCAAGTGACACATAACGCTCATTCGGAGTACACCAGGCAAACAGGTTAACCTGCCGAGTACAAGTAATACGTGCCCCTAGGTATAGGTAAAAGGGATATGGGCAAAAAACAACCATTTTTTTTTTGGGTAACATTTTTTAATAGCGCCCGGGTAGGCCCGCAGGTAATCCGGTAAAAATTTCAGATGATTGCTTTTTTTACTACATTCATATTCGATGTAAAATAACTTCGAAGAGTCTATCCACTCTACTATCTGCAGAAGAAGTGAAATTAGCTGCAAGTGAGAGAAAGATGGTGATTTGTTGCAAGTGAAAATAGTGAAATTAGTTCCAAGATTCATCACATCCTGATCTATTGTAAGTGAAAGAGAGATGAGTGAAATTAGTTGAATGACTATGGTGGTGACAAATATGATGTGTGGATGACAACAGCGAGACGACACTGGCGAGATGTCGACGACAACAGATCTGAGGTGTCGACCGCAACAGCTAGACGACGGCGGCGGATCAGAGGTGTGGGCGATTAATCACAGGTGAGGGGTCGTGGGAGAGGTGTGGTCAGTAACAGAAATCTGAGGTGTGGACGGACGGTTAATGGAGGTGTTGCATGTGATGATTGAGATAGAGAAGGACGGGAGACGCATCACATGTGAGATAGAAAGAGGAAAGAGGGAGGGAGACGGTGGCACTCGGCGGTGGCAGATGAGAGAGAAAAGAGATGTGAAACCTAAATTTTCTTTATATACTAAGATATTTGGGTAACACCGGGTGACCGTTACCCAACCCGGACCAAATCAAAATTTATGGGCCAGTTCATGTACGGGTTCAATTTCAGCGGGTCTTATATTTTAGTACCCATACCCAGGTTTTTTTAATAGTTTGGGTAGACCTGCAAGTATGGGAAAATTTTAATCAGGTCTACACGAGAGTGACATCTCACCTAGAGGGCCACAAATGTCTGTGCTCCGCGGACTATTGGATTGCATATACATCAGGCCTGCCCCACAAGCTTCACTCTGTCTGTCTCGGAAGACTAGCTCATATAGCACCGATGTGGCCAGAGAACCCTTGATCTAGTTACCCGTCCAAAGCCATTGTTGAGTCCCACATGGGTGTTGAGAGACGCAAAGAACCTAACAGTAGCGCAAAGGGTCTTCATGCCCGACTGTCAGGTGGACTAGGTGCGGTGCCCTCCTGAGACATGCTCCCACCTCGGAGTGACCTGAGAGATGGTCCCTAGTGGTGCTAATGAAAAGCCTCTAGTGCCAGAGCACGTAGACTAGTCAAGCAGACACCCTGCCGGAGATAGTGTCCAAGAGGAGTCGCCTATCCCGCGGGTGAGTCTTTGTGTCGAAACATTTAGAGTGCGCCAAGGTTGTGTCTCGGAGCAGTTGCTTACCAAACCGGTTGAGACAGTGCACCGAATGAGTCACGTACATGACAGAATGTAAGTCCTCATACCAAAGCATTTGAAGCTCCTTGACAGAAATAGTGTCACGGAGGATTCGTCTATCCCCGTAATGAGTTCTTGTGTCAGAGTACTCAGAGCGAGCCAAAATAGTGTCGTGAAGGAGTCGCCTACATGGCAGGAGGGGAGTTCTCATGTTGGAGCACTTGGAGCTCCCTGACGGAGATACTATCTTTGAGGAGTCACTTATTCGAAAGACAAGTCCTTGTCCCGAGCATGTGATGCAGCAACGACGCTCGGGCATGGCGACAGGTGTCGCGGAGAGGGGCGTCGTGCCGAGGGCACGTGATGCATCGACATCGCTCGGGCGCGGTGAAAGGTGTTACAGAGAAGGGCGTCGTTCTAAACTTCTAGGGGCACATGACGTGGAGATAGTGCTTGGGTGCCGTCGTGCTACGAACGCGGTGACAGGTGTTGTGGAACATGGGAGTTCCAAGGTGAGGAGCATAAGGGGTGAGGTAATGGAGCCCCTAAAAAGGTAAGGAGAGGAGTCCCCATGGGCATGGAAAGCCTTTGATGGAAGCACGAAGAGAGGAACTCTTAATGGGTAAAGAGGAAAGACTCAAACAAGGGGGAAGGCTGACACCCTTAAGGCGATGGCGTGTAAATTTTGGGCACTTAGAGTTTTATGGAAATGAGAGCGGCATGTACGTGACTTGAACGTGTATGTTGATTTGACTGGTTTCAGAGCATTGAATTTTGAACGTTGAAAATATTAACGTGTTGCGAAAAGTAGGGCGGAGGGGCGGTCAAAAGGTGTAACCAAGATATGTTGGTGACTACAAGTTTAGCCATTTGGTATGAATTAACTGTTTTGGATATTAGAATGCTCGGCGTGCCCATTCATTTAAGGCGTTGGAATCCTTGTTTCTAGTCATTCTGTGATACATAAATGAAATATTTGTGTTATTAGAAAAATGGTTGTGATTTCTTTGGGTTGAGGCTTGCCTTGTACAAGTGTGTCAAGATTAATGTACAAACTGAGGGTGGAAAAAGGAAAATTTTGGCTGTTACACGGGTTATAAGAAAGTAGTTGCAACCTCTCGTGTAGCGCCAATTGATGGTTATTAAATATTTTTAGCGACTTTTATATAATAACACTAAAAAAGTGCTACTAAGAACTGTCGCTAAGAACGTGAGGCAGTAAGAGTAAGCGTTCAAGTAAGTTTTTGTAAAAATGGCACTAGTTAATTAGTGACCACTGGTTGTTGTTATTCGAGAGGTTGTAGTAATTTTCAACACGGGTAGAAGCAAAAAAAAATTAGTGGAGAAAAAGATAAGGTCTATTTTTTAGTGGGATAAACTTTTGTTGTTACTCCGGTTGAAGGAAGATAGCTACAATCCTTCATATAGCGATGATTAACAATCGCTAACCACAGCAACATTTTTACTTACACTTTCAGCAACAATTCGTAATGGCATTTTCATAACGTTAATAAATAAAAGTCGCCAAAAAATATATAACGACCGTTACTTATCGCTATACAAAGGGTTGCAGTTATCTTCCTCCGACCTAGATAACAACCAAATTTTTTCTATTCTGGTGACCGCTGAATATGGATATTGGGAAATACTTTTTGTCTATCAAAACTGCTCTTTCTTGATAGTCACTAGACCTGTAAAAGTGTCAAGAAAGCAAGAGCACATGCAAAGGCTATGTTATGCTTCTTCTTTATGTACATCAATGGATTACCAGGCTTCTCTAGCCAAATCAAGTGATTGCCTTTCTTTAGCCCTGTCATTCTTCTATAGCCTGACTAGTTAGTTCACAATGTACACATTACACCAACTTAGCCACTTCCATGCTTCGCATTGCGCCCGATCAAACGATCAATGTGTTGATTCGGCGGTTCGGCTCTCTGTCGTCAACATCTGCATGTATGGAAGCGATAACGTCTTTAGGTTAGTGACTCTGTCACGACTCTCGCGGACGAGTTATTTTATATTATTTTACTACTCTAGATTACCTAATTTTATCAAGAGCTCGTATATAATTACTTTTAATTATTTATTATTATTTTGTTATGTTTAATCACCTAGTGTTGCTAATATTTTGTTGTAAAAAATACAAACCAAATCTTAAATCTTTCAACAGGAACAAAACGGTCAAGGCGGCCGCGTACCTTCTTCACCATACCCGATGAACCCTACATTACTTGCAGACCCATTCAAGGATTTACAAGAAACTCCAACGTCAGGTTCACTCAAAAACTTTGTAGGAATTGTCATCTAAGCACTTGCAAATCAGTAAAACCAACGTCCTTATTTGTCTAGGAACTGTGCTGCTTTGTTGCAACCAAAAGAAAATGAATTAACGTGTGTTGGTTCTCACTAGTTGGATGTCAGGGTCGCACGAAGATTGCTAGAACTGACATTCAGGTAGGAAAAGTCAAGCCAATATGGCCAAATGCATGATTGCTTTGGAAGTAATATAATCTTGACGACTGAAGACAAATGTTGATAATTAGGCAGATGACACTGGAGAAGGACATTTTACCTTGTGTCTCCACTCAGATCTCATGCTGTGTTTGTTCCTAGTTGCTGAGTGTCCTATGTTTATTGACTCCTGTCATGTGCGAAAGGGCATCGGTTCCATTATTTAGTACGACTAAGCTCCATGTACTGAGGAAATGCATACCAGTTTGTATCATCCAATGATCAGACCAAATTCCAGAAGTTCTCAGTGGTGCAAAGTCTACGTTATGCTTCTCCATGTACATCAATGGATTACCAGGCTTGGCCAAATCAAGTGGTTGCTTTTCTTTAGCCCTCTCATTCTTCTGTGGCCTATGTAGCCCAGATAAAATTTTGTGATCCATCGCGTGATTTTGCTACCAGAAAAGTCAAATTTGACTAAAGTCACTCCTAAATTAAATAGAGTCAATATCCATTTAATTGATAAGATCAGATATTTAAGGGACAAAAATCTCCTTGATTACAAAGTCAAAACTCAAATCACGAGTTTTTCAAATTTAAGCCTATCATCTTGCCTATAAGTAGAGGGCTTGGGGTAGAGAAGAGGGGGACGGACACAAGGTCTCCGCGATCAAAGCCAAAGCTCCGTCGAAACTCTGTCGTCTGTCAGGTTTTGCTTCATTTGAAGAACAATACGCACAAAGTTAGTGCCATTCTTCAATCAAGCACTTTTGACACACTGAATCTCTGTAAACAAGCTAGTGCTCTGCCAGAACTGTCATAAGCATACTATATCTCGAGAATTATGCTTTCATTTGAAGAACAATACACACTAGTTTAATGTTATTCTTCAATCGAGCATTCTCGACGACGAAGATTAATCGCTCTTTGATCCTAAACATCAAAGGGAGATTCGCCTTCGACCTTGGTGATTCTACAAGACAATGACCGCTCTCAAGAAAGAAATCAAAAGTAGCAGTTCAAGAACAAGCTTCTTAACCCTTGGATTGTGACTTTACGGAGATCGAATTAGAGGACTTAGATTTATTTTCTATATAAATCACAGAGTGGTGTAACCTTTACTTTAAAAATTATGAAATTACCGCAGCTTAGATACGAGATTTGTATGTACAACCTGTATACTTAGCCTACAATGTACACATTACACAACCCTACATTACTCGCACAAATGGATTTGAGGGTGTTCACAACCTATCCGGACCGCACCCCAGGGCCCGCTTAAAGACCCCAGTGGCACGACACGTCACCCGCTCGACAGTCAAACATGCTCAACATCATTGCTCGGTCAAAGCGCTCCGATGCTCAAACATCGTTGCTCGGTCAAAGCGTTCCGTGCCTTAAGCATTCAGACAGCGATCGAAAGTGCATTTCCCCCCCGAGGGGTCGGCCACCTCCCTAAGAAGGGGGTCGGCCACCCCCCTAAGAAAGGGGTCGGCCACCCACTTTGTAAGGGGGTCGGCCACCCCCCTAAGAAGGGGGTCGGCCACCCACTTTGTAAGGGGGTCGGCACCCCCGTAAGAAGGGGGTCGGCCACCCACTTTGTAAGAGGGTTGGCCACCCCCCTAAGAAGGGGGTTGGCCACCCCCCTGAGAAGGGGGTCGGCCACCCACTTTGTAAAGGGGTCGGCCACCCCCCGGAGAAGGGGGCCGGCCCCCCACCTCGTAAGGGGGTCGGCCACTCCCCTGAGAAGGGGGTCGGCCACCCACTTTGTAAGGGGGTCGGCCACCCTTGTCCTTGGGGGGGAACCTGCTGCACGGCACTGGCTTCTCGCTCCAACAACACACCCCCGCTATCTTCAGTAGCGCGACGCTCATTGTCGCCGGCTCAATTAAACTCGCGGCGGGACGGGCTCGCAACCATGAAGCCCTCGCCGGCTCAATCAACTGACGGGCTCCGGCCCTCGCGACGGGACGGGCTCGCAACCCTAAAGCTCCCCCCGGCCCAATCGACCGGAGGCTCCGGCCTTCGCCAGCACAATCAACCGACAGGCTCCGGCCCTCGCAGGCACAATCAACCGGAGGCTCCGGCCTTCGCCAGCACAATCAACCGACGGGCTCCGACCCTCGCAGGCACAATCAACTGGAGGCTCCGGCCTTCGCCAGCACAATCAACCGACGGGCTCCGGCCCTCGCGGGCACAATCAACCGGAGGCTCCGGCCTTCGCAACGGGGATGGGCTCACGACCCTAAGGCCATCGCCGACACAATCACCCGACGGGCTTCAGGGGGCTCCGCTCGTAGTGCTCCGGCACGAGGACCCTCGCTACGGACTCCGAGTATCGAGCTGTGAGCATGTGCACTCATATCACCGTTGATCATTGACATCGTCAGGGTAATGAACCGCGAGTCACTCCGGGACAGGAGCAGGTCCTCGGAGGGCATCGTGTCCGGCACGCCTGGCAGTTGGCTGCAAGGGCAACCTTCACCGCTGCCAGGATCTCGGCGCGTCTCATGACGCATCTCGTGGGATTCAGTAAGGGCTTGGACTGGAGGCTGGGGCAACAGGCTACTCTGACCATGCTACCGCGGTGTGGTCAGTCTCCTCAGACGGGCAGATGGACGCTGCAAGGGCAGGGTGGCACGAACTCGGGGACCGACAATTTGACGAACAATCAATACTGTGGGACCCCCTCCGGTGACGTGTCACTCCCGGAGGCCGACCCGTGTCGACCTATGTCACGCGCGCATTTGGGCCTATATATAGTGGATTTTGGAGCTTATTCAAGAGAGGGCTCTCTCATTTCAAGATTTCACTTTCTCTCTCTAAAACTTATTCTCTCTGGATTTCTAGTGAGAGAAAGACATTTGAACTCTCGACATCGGACTCTTGACGCTGCACTCTCGACTCGGACTGTCGACTGTCGCCCCTGTTCGTCGTCTCCCTGCTGACGCGGCGCTGCCAGCCCTCGCGACCTGCCTGGGGAGCCTTGCTCTCAGCCCTTACTCCATCCTTGCTGTCTCCCACTTTGCATACTTGGAAGCCAACTCAGACTGCATCCTTTGTGGCACCTCGACGTGGTAACGAACCATCTTTCTTCGGCAACAGAGGGTTTACGAGGAAACTCCCACGTTGGGTTCACTGAAAAACTTTGAAGTACATGATAAACATTGAAATTGAGTCTTGTGGTTCATTCATCAAAGAGCTTGAAAATCAGTAAACCCAACTTCCTTATTTGTTTGGGAACTGTGTTGATTTATTGCTGTTGGGAAAAAAATGTTTGTGTCTACTTGCGTAGAAAATCAATTTTGACAGTAACATGCAGAATACTAAACAAACAGTATAAGAAAAGACAGAACTTTTCGAACTCACTGTAGAAAATCAGCACTAAAAATGAAAGTGCCGAGGCATGAATTTGATTAATTGTCCTTAAGATTTTATTCATCCCGTAATGGTGCTAACGGTCTTGACGAAAGTCTTCCAGGATACAATGACAACAACGTCTGAAGTATAGGAGCACTCCAAATTTTTAGACTTAGCGAACCAAAATAATGCAGAACTCTTTCTTTCGGAGAACAGATAGAATTTCGGGAGATTTTTTTTTCTATTTTGGTTTTTTAGACTCTGACTCGTTTCTATACAGACTAGAGGGTGCAACTCTTCATTGAAAGAGTGCAGCTGTTGGAAAGGTAGCAACTTTCTGGAAAAGAAAATAAATTTTTATTTATTTAAAATATCTTTGTCCCAAAAAGAATAAAAGCTTGATGGACCTAAGCCACAACCACGGACCAGGACGGGCGACGCGCGCATGTGTTGTAGACCTTGAGTCAACCTAGGTTCTCCCTCCTCACAAAACTTGGATACCCTCAAGGAGCCCAACCCTTAACTCAAGACTAAACCTTATAAGGAGACAACATTAGCTTTATTTATTCAATATGTGATATTCTTTTCCCTTCAAGTTAAACCACCAACTTCGGCTCTGTTTGATTATATTTTTGTTTTCAGTTTTTTCTCCAGTTTTGTAAAGTAGAGAAAAAAAACGCGTTTGATACACAGTTTTCATTTTTTTTCCCTTCAGTTTTGAAAACTAGTTTTTAAAATAGGACTGTTTTTTAAAACTCCCATTTAGGAGTTTTGGGTTTTCAGTTTTGGTTTTTAATTTGAGACCACCAACACCACCCTCCCACCGCCACAGCCACTGCCCACGACTGGCCACCGCAACCCCGCCGGCCGGCTACCACCTGCCGCTGACCACCGCCGGCGACCGACAGCCATAGTCGGCGACCACCGCCGGTCACTGATGGCCACCGCCGACAACCACCACCGGCGGCCGTCAGCCACCGACGGCCACCGCCATCGACCACCCCGCCGGCCACCGCCATGCCCCACCACCCCCACCGCAAACCACCAACAAAGAAAAAACTCAAAATAAAAACTGGGTAATCAAACACCCATTTGTTTTTGTAAAAAATAAAAACTAAACTGGTTCTGATTTTTTTGGAAACAGAAAATCAAAACTGGAAGTAATTTCAAACGCTATCTTCAACTTTAATTTTCTCATTCATTTCTCATTTGTAAATATATTATGATCATCTACTCCAATACATACATGAATATGAATTAATTTGTTCCTAACTAAATTATGATGTGAAATTGAGTCAAAGATGATTTTTTAACGGTGAGTTTAAAACCAACTGCCAACCATCGCAACCAAAAGAAGATGGATTTGTGTTGATTTTCACTACTTGGATGACTGGCCGCATGAAGATTGGTAGAACTGACATTCAGGTAGGAAAAGTCAAGCCAATAATGGCCATTCAGGTAGGAAAAGTCAAGCCAATAATGGCCAATACGCATGGCTGCGATGGAAGTATGTACTGTTCATGACTGAAGATAGTGTTAGTAATTAGACAGACAACACTGGAGAAGGACATTTTATCTCGTGTCTACCTCAGATCACATGCTGTATTGCTGTGTTTGTTCCTAGTTGGTGCGTGTCCTAAGTTTACTGATCCCTCTCATGTGCGAAAGAAACATATCTCTTCCATTATTTAGTTTAGTACGACTAATTAAGCTCCATGTTTTTGAGGAAAGCCAGTTGTGTGTCGTTCATTGATCACAGCTCTAAGTCACTTGTCTGATAGGACTCCTAAGAAATCTATGGCACACCAAATTCCGGAAGTTCTCCAGTGGTTCGCCTTGAAATGACACAAAACGTACAAAGTGCTCGTTTGGGTGTCTCTTGGTCACGAACTACTATCTACCATCTTCTACAACGTTGTTACCCTATTTAGGATTGAGCGATTGATCGACAATGGAGCCATTCACTTTTTCTATCACCTGTGTGCATCAGGCAATTTCTAGACCTCACTAGTGAGATCCTTGTGCACTCCCCAGGAGTCCCCAACTCCCCACTCCTCCTCCTTTTTCTCCGTCAGTCACTGGAATCTTTTCGAATAAGAATCCTTTATTGTATCGCATCTATGTTATAACAGTTTTAGTAACAAAAAAGTATCACTAAAAGTATTTTGTAACTGTTTTTAAAAATTACAGTGACAATCTTTCGTCGCTAAAATACATTTCGCGACATTTTTTTGTTACAGCAGAGGTACTACTCCGTTCTTTTGATGCTATCGTAAGATAAAGGTGCTAGAATTGAGCTCATATTTTTAAAAGAAGCTGATAAAGTGACAGCGCTAACAACTTAGCTAAGTTACCAACTGTTATTTGGCCCTCTATGTTGTCGACATGGGAGGCCGAGATCCTCTTTGTTTTCCAAGTGAAATATGCTATTTGTTCCATTATGAAGCGGATGTCCGTCCCATTATGGGGCGGACGATAATTTCCCAACCATACGGACATCCATTCCATAATGGGGCGAACGGAGGAGGAAAAAAAAAGTGATCTGGTCCTGGTCCGTTCATTTGTGATGAATGGGCTACCAGATCGCACTGATAACATAGTTTAAGTTGCTACTAGTGGGAAGGGATTAACTCCCTTTTCTAAGCGGTTGTATGTATGATTTTAGGTTACAAGCTAAAATCCGTCCTATTTTTACTTTAAGATTCAAAAAACAGTGGTGTAGATGGAAACAAAGTGATATGGTTAATATTACGTGCAATTGCCTATGACTTGCCAGATTTTAAGTGCAATTCGGACGAGTCAATTGAAACAACTACCAAAAGTGTGGCTAAAAATAATTTTTAAATTTGGTAACTGCTTTGCAGCAAAATGTAATTCAGGCTGGCTGGTATAAGAAATTTACAGTTTTTATTGTCTCTTTCCCAATTATAGAAAATAGCCACTATTTGCTTATATAACAGCAGAGTGAGGTTTGTTCCTATCTGACCCTCTGGGCTCTTGGAATGTGCCACCATCCTTGTCTTATTATTTCCCATGCAAGAATATCAAACCTCAGGTGAGGGTGATAAAATATCTGTCTTCATATGAATTATCTTCTGCCTTTCTTTATGTTTCTGATTTGAACGGTAGACAATGGTGCAGTGACAAGTAATGATAGGGATGGACAATAATGTTGTAGATTCCAAGTAACTTATTCATGATTGCACATTGAATATTGGCACATATAGCATAGTTGCCTCTTAATCTGGTGTTTCATGTTGGGTCCTTGAAATTATTAGAAAAAATTGATTTGAACCATCTGGGTTCTGGCTATGGAGTTGTCCCAGCATATCTAGTCTATCTAGTATATGTAAAAAGACTAGAGTCTCGTAACGCACAAAGGTTCTATTTTTGCAGGGAATTGGCATAGAGGCAAGTCAGTTCATCTTTTTCTCTTTAGTCTGTTTGATTTCTTGGAGTGTTAGCTTCGTCTTACTACTCTTTTTTGCGGTGGGGTTTGATTTAAGAGCAGAAGGTATGAATTTCCATCAAAATATGAGGTGGGTTTAGGGTTTTAGTGATGGATGTCAGTTCAAGGAACTTCTCTGATTTTTGATCAACAGGGACTGATTTTCTGTGTTGTGATAGATTTTGCAGCTTAGATGTTCACTGGTATGTCCAGGTGTTTTGTTAGTGTGTGCATCTTAGCTCACTCTCTTTGATCAGTTATACTCGGAGTCGCTGGTTTTGAAGTATAGCCGGATGTATGGTTGAGTCATGAAAATGTCCTTGAATGCACTAAATTGCTCTCCGGTCTATGTAGGAAATATAACTAAGAGAAGTACCCATTACAGGACAAGAGTAACCCAGTCTATGGCTATACAACTGTCCACTTTACTGTCACAAACTGAAGAGAATGGAAATTTACCTGAAGCCAAGAAGATTTTAGGTTCAGCTGCAGCTTTAAAAGTATGCCCAACCCCTAGTTCCTTTCTTGGACATGCAAAAATAGTTGGTATAATTGGGGGAGCATCTGTCATCTCAACTCTAATCTTCTTGGAAAAGCTTGTCTGGTGGAGCACAAAGAATGGAGGGGAATCCGTTCCGTTTATCGTCTGCAGCGATCCAGACATAAGTAGAAAGCTTCAACTTCATAGCTCTGCACATAGTGGGAAAGATGGAACCCATTTGAAAGACCGCACGATTATTGAAAATTTGAGAAGGAAAATATCTTTTCTTGAGCTGTCGGGAGCTCGTTGCATTGTTATGCCGTGCCATGTATCTCATGTTTGGCACGATGAGGTATCCATAGGATGTTCTGTATCTTTCCTTAATGTTGGGGATTCCGTTGCCAGAGAAATTAGAGAAGCAAAGCACAAGCCACTTGAAGCTGGGAGTAAGGTGCGGATTGGGGTTCTTGCTTTAGAGCGAATCTTAATGGCGGGTTTCTACCAGGAGAAACTACAGAACCAGGTACTGTAATTGGGTAAATAGTGCCTCTCCCACGGCAAGACTGCTCATTATTTATGCATCTGTGTCTGCACATATAAACTCGTGAATTATGATAACCTATTATAGACCGAGTTCCCATTGAGGCCTCAGATGAGTCTATTTTTCATTTTAACTCCATTGATTTGTAAACGCCTTTTCATTATCTCCTAAGTGCTCCGAGGACAGAAAAACCTTACTTAGAGTAAGAGCATGTAGACCTTATAAACTTATTGGAGCTTATAACAATGTCATGCCCCGTGACCAAGGTCATAAATTGCCTACAGAGGCCGCTGGCCCAGAAGTCCGAGTAGCAAAAATGTAGAAGCAATTGTTGGTTGGTTTTTCGCATAATTAAGGCATCAGAAAGCTGCAGACAGTTGCTGTTTGTGGATTTCCTCCTCAACAGTTTCTAATCTAATTCAAGTTTAAGTTAGTTGTTCTTTTACCCAATAACTCATTGACCGGCAAATCCTCTGTCTTTACAATGTCTTGGAAACTTCAAACAGCTACTTGGGACGCAAAATACTTGAGACATGATAAAGTTTCGATCGTTAGAGTAATCAGAATGATTGACTCGTGCATTTGATGAACAAATTGAAGCTTCCTGTAGACTACACATTGTACTTTCTACTTGAAGTTTACTTGCTCTTATCCCTGAAATGGAAGAGATTTTCGTTTTTAGGCATTAGTAGCAGGCAGTGTATTTATTTTCATTAGCTTTTCATCTGAATAAAACCATTGTGCAGGGCTTTGAAGTTGTTTTACCAGATAGACCAACTATGGAGCACATAATTATCCCTGCAGTCGAAGCATTGAACCAAAAGGACATTGAAGGGGCAAGGAATCTTTTGAGAATTGCAGTTCAGCTTCTTCTGGTGAGGGCCGTGAATGTGGTGATCCTCGCATCTGATGAGTTTCACGGTCTTTTGCCTCACAATGATCCACTTCTTAAGAAATGTATAGACCCCATGGATGCTTTGGCCAGGTCAACTATATTATGGGCGAGAACAAATGAGAACAAGGCATAACAGCTTAGCAATGTATTCCATACCAAAGGCCTTTGTGAATTTTGAAGATATGAATCCCCTTCTTTCATTTTACTGTGTCAATTAGGAGGTTCTGAGCATATATTAGTACAAAAATTAGCCAGTACCTCTGATGAACAGTACCTGTATTATACAAGATACCTTGTACAGTTTTATTATTAGAAGAAAATGGTCTGCATTACACTTTGATGCTTATACTTTTCAGTGATTGGTGACTATTATCCCTTTCAATGCTGTCATTCCCTTGATGTTTGGCAGATGAGCTTCATACTATTTGTTGTTTTATACTCTTTAAGATTTCCATCTGATCACTTGCACTGTCCACATTTACTTACCAATCGGTACTTATTCATGTTTGTGCTTCCATTTTGTGTATCCTAATTCTCACAATCTTCGAAGTAAATAATGCATGACATATCATAACCAATTTGCGATTCTTTTGCTACATATTAACCAAGCAAAAATGGCGAGTAAAGGGTCATGTAAAAGTGACCTAGGTTCGATTCATGCATAGCATGTTTCATGCCAGTATATAGAGTGGATCAACTTGAGAAACGTGAATATAGCGTGAGCGTAAAGTTTTCAAAATCTCCGTGTAGAAGCTAAGATGTCATGGAATAATTAGAAAATGAAGTATCGGAGGAAACCAATAAGGCTATTGATGACAAAGCCCTTGAATTCTTGCGGTTCTATCTCTGAGTGTTATTTCTCACCATTGATGTCTTGCAAGGTGAGGTAGAGAAAAGAAAGACATATATTTCTCATGACATACCCCTCACCCATGGCCAATTTGTTGGAGCATAAGCTTTATCACCGCCCCAGTTGGCGATATAAAGGAAAAATCTTTGCCTCTTAATCTGAATATCTAGTAAAGGGCTAAATTACTTTCTCCTGCGCTTATGTTTAGTACGTCATAAAGACATAAACCACTTTCTTTAACCCATTTTAACTTTCAGAAGTAAGCTTGTGATTGTGCAGGTCAATAGTATTGCAATTTCAACATCTGTTTTTCTTGTTATCAGGTTAAAGAGTGCGATTGCAAGAGCTGAAAAATAACGAAGTTAACCGTGCACAACTTTTCTGACATATATTTACATAAAGTTATTGACTTTTGAAGTGAGTAGTAATACTAGGGGCAATATGTAGGACGTGTTTTTAAGAAACTTAATTGATTCTTTATGGTTGTACCTCTGGTTGTAATTTCTCTTGCGTACCTTGGCTTTATCTACCTTGCTTCACGGTGACCAGACATATAAAATCGGATAAATTTTTTGAGAAGTAGGGTAATATGTTCGAGACTGACAACGAGAAAGGTGTTTGATTTTTAGTCAAAGTCATCAAGAGGCACCACCTGCTCTCCCAATGGGCCGATTTAAAGATGATTTGGAGGCCTCGACTACTAATCAATATGCTTACGTTCAACTTTTTCAGTCATTGGCCCTATATTTCAAATTCATTGGCATGCATCTATAAGAAAGAAATTTCATATGCAACATTAAACTAAAGACACAAGCTGAAAGCAAATAAACTAATAACTTTAGTTGACCTGTTCATTTGCAATTTGAAATGAAAGCGAAGGATTCATTATTGCTTATACTAGTTATAGAAGTATGTAACTTCAGGGCAATAAATTTCTTTGTTGCCTTCGGTATGGTTCGGTCATCAGTCAAGTTACAGCGGGGTAATAATAATAGATGTGCAACCTCCCCAACCACCCCAACGCGCGTACGCGCGCACACACGCACAAAATTAGCTGCTACTCGGGCTGTAAGAAGATAGTTACACCCTCTATGCAAGGACAATTACTGGCCGTTATACAGTTTTCAATGACTTTTATTTGTGACGCTAAAAAAATATTGTTAAGAATTGTCGCTAAAGGTGTTAGGTAAAACGTCACTAATATATTTAGTCACTATTAACCGTCGCCATACAAGGGATTGTAAATATTTTTCGACAGCTGGATAACAACAAAAATTTATAAAAAAGAATAGCACATATAGCCTAAAATGAGGACAACTTTTATTGCTCCAAATTCTGATAAGGAAATTGGTATCTTTTTGTTGGCGTTGCTTGGTCTTAGGCATGTAACAACCCCATAAGAACTGAAGTGAATGAAAGTATGGGAACAACATAACCAACAAAGGCCAAGCACTTAGAAAAGTGAAAGAAGGTGGCAGTGATGACTTGTTTCATCGAACGGATGAGATGAGCGGATAATAAAACGTTGGCCCTCATTGGTCTGAAAATCCTCCAATCTCGTTAAATGCCGTCGTTCTTTTACACTGCGTCATATCTATGTTCTTATGAGTATGCTGGGTGGTCAACCTCCGGCACCACAATCACCATACTTCCGGTGACTTCGACACGCATTTCAATGGAAATGGCCAACTCCGTGAATATCCTGGTGAACTTTTTTTTTTTGGTTCAAAGGAAATATATTAAAATAAAGTTAGATTACAGACGCCACTGTCCTAAACCATCGGCATCAAACCTTAACAGATCGTTTAAATCCTCTGGGGGTTAATCTAAGTACACAAGAGGAATATCTTGACTGACACCTAAGTTGGCAAGCAAATCGACACATCTATTGCCTTCTATATTAACATGAACAATGGTAGTTTGGGTGGCATGTAGAAAGAACAGACAGTCTAGAATTAGTCTTGATAATGGGTGCCAAACGTTGCGATCTTTGGTCAGCAGGTCCACTGCTTGCTCAGAGTCTGTTTCCAGGATAACTTCTTTGAGGTTTTTGTCCTTGATGAGTTGCAGGCCTTTCATAATTCCATATAGCTCAATTTCAAGCACACTGCAAATTGGTATATAGCCCATGTAACCTTGGATCCAGGCTCCCTTATCATCTCGGAGTAGTCTTCCAAATCCTCACTTGTCAACTTCCTTTTTGCATACATCCATGTTGACTTTGAGTTTGCCTGCAGGAGGAAGAGACCACACAATGAATTTGGGTGCTGATTTAGCTTCTAGTTTTATAAATGCAGAACAAAGGTCATTCGCAAAAGCCAGAATCTGTTTTATAGAGGTAACTTCATTCATTTTGATCCCTTAAATGCATTCTATGTTCATGTCCTTCCAGATTTGCCAAAAAGTCGCAACAAATATATAAATCCAACTCAGATCTCTGAAAGTAGATTTATGCTTCTTGGTAATGTTATCTTTTAGCCAAACCGACACACTTTGATTTCTGTTTCTATTAAGGAACTGTTGTCCAAAGATATGGTTCCAAACAGTTTTAACTTTCGGGCAGTCCCTTATGAGGTGTGTGGTAGTTTCCACGCACTGATTACATCTTAGACAGGTATTGGTTATGCAAATATTTCTAGAAAATCCGAGATCATTAGTTGGGAGTCTATCCCATAGGATAAGCCAAATGAAGGTTATGATTTTTTGTAGGAATTTTAGCTTTCCATAACCGTTTCCAATTAAAATCTCCTTCATATATCTTGTCATCAAATTGATTGATCATTCTATAGGCACTAGCTATGGTGAAATTGCCTTGAGTGTTGGGAGTCCAACAGGGATGATCTTCCTCCTTGAGATTATAGATGGGGATGTGGATTCTAGTAATGTTCTGGAAATCTTCAGGGGATAGAAAAATTCTAAGGGTGTTTGTGGTCTAGTCTCCTCTAGATATGAATTGGCTAACCATGGTGTCATCTTTGACTTGATTGGGATATTTCGAAGCAAGGGGTTCATTGCCACACCACCAGTCATTCCATAAATTAATCTTTTTTCCATTGATGATAATCCATTTGAGTCCATTTCTCAAGTGGGGAAACCCTTTACTGATGCTGTTCCAGATTTGGGACCCTTTTATGATATTGTTCCATTCATTGAAGGTTTTATATTTGATATACTTATCTCTTAGCATTTTGACCCAGAGCAGGTTTTCATTGTTTAAAATTTTCCAGCCAAGTTTCATAATATTGGCTATATTACACTCTTTAGCCTTTCTAATCCTAAACCTCCATAGACTTTGGGCATGCAGACTTTATCCCAATTGATGAGATGCATTTTTTTCTAGGAATCTGGACCCCCCAAAGAAAACTTATGTTCAATTTGTCAACTTTATCACAGATGACAATGGGGAGAGCTTGAGCCTGCACGACATGGCTGGGGATGGAAGAAGTGACATAATTTATAAGTGTCATTCTACCAGCAAAGGATATGATGTTAATTTTCCAACCAGCAAGCTTAGCTTGAACTCTCTGGATTATGTAATTATAATTATTTCTGGATAATCTTCTATGTATGAGGGGGATGCCATGATAAGTTCCAAGATCTTCAGTAAGGGGAATGCCACAATTATGACTGATCTTAAGGGCTCTTTTCCTAGGGATATTTTTAGAAACAAAATTTTTTGATTTGCTGTAGTTGATGGTTTGTCCAGACATACTACATAATTTTTTAAAATTTTTCATCACGAGGGAGTAGGATTTATCGTTATCTTTGTAGAAAAGAATAAGATCATTAGCATAGAACATATGTGAAATTAAAGGTCCTCCCTGAGAGGCAGTGATCCCCAGGTTATTCTTTTTGTTGTTACATTGATTGATCATTTGGGATAGTTTTTCAATACATAGCACAAATAAGTATGGGGATATGGGATCCCCCTGTCTAATTCCTTCCTGAGGCTTTATGGCATTTAGAGGTTGACCATTCCAAAGAAGCTCCAGGCAGGATCCAGTTATCATAGTCATAATGAGGTTAATCCATTTGGCAGGGAATTTGAAATCTTCCAAAGTGTGTTTGATGAATTGCCATTCGAGTTTATCATAGGCCTTCTCAAGATCAATTTTGAAAATTAAGCCTCATTTCTTTGCTTTTTTAATTTTCAAAGTATGAATCATTTCCTGAGTAATAATGACATTATCAATAGTAGTTATACCAGGAACATAGCTACTTTGGGTAGGGCTGATGAATTTTTTTTAACAAGGGTCTAATTCTGTTGACAAGAATCTTTGAAAGGGCTTTATAGATGCCATTTAGGAGGCTTATAGGTTTGAACTGGGTAATATTTCGAGGAATATCAATTTTGGGGATAAGAGTAACAAAGGTTCTGTTCATGGCAGTTGGCATTTCTTCTTGGTCAAAGCAATTTTTGAGGAAATTACAGCAAGATTCACCAACGATATGCCAATATTTATGATAAACGAGGGCACTTAGCCCATCAGGTCCTGGGACTTTAAGAGTTTTGATGCTAAAAAAGGCATCATTTATTTCTTTATTTGAGAGGGGATTAATGAGCCATTTGGCATCAGTGTCATTGATCTTAGGGGAGTTGTGACTCCACCAAAAGTTGTTGATATCAAGATTGCTGCTAGTGAAGAGGTTATTAAAATGATTTAGGATATGATTTTTAAGGAAAGTGGGATCAGAGATCCAATTCTGATTTTCATCTTTTAAAGTGAGGATTTTGTTTCTTTTTCTTCTAGTTAAGGTGGATATGTGGAAAAACTTAGTATTTTTGTTTCCATGGGCAAGCCAATTGATCCTGGACTTTTGAAGCCAAATAAGCTCTTCTTGGGCCAGGGTATCAAGGTATTGTTTTCTTAAATCCTTTTCAAGGCATTGGAGGTTGTGAGAATAATGGTTTGAGAGGGTAGTTTGGATGCCTAATAGTCTAGGCCATAATCTTTTTTTTTTTGCGTCTAAAAATATTACCAAAAACTTCAGCATTCCAGATGTTTGCTTTACTTTGAAAATTGCTAATACTATCTAAAATATTGTTATTCACAGGCCAAGAGTTTTTAACAACATTTTCAAAATCATCATGTATAGTCCAAGCAGCCTCAAATTTAAAGAGCTTATTAAAAGGCAGAGAGGAATGGTGTAGAAGATTACCTGAGCAGTTTACAATTAAAGTACAGTGGTCTGAAGAAGTACGGGGTAAGTTGCAGACCTGCATTTCCGGGAAGAGGATACAACATTGGATATTTGACATAGCCCTATCAAGCCTCTTCTGGATATTGGCCCATCCTTGTCTTCTGTCCGACCATATCAACTTAGGACCATTGCAACCTAGGTCTATAAGACCACATTTGTTTACATTTTCTCTAAAATTTTAGATTCTTAGGGTTTCTGTGCTATCTCCCCCACCTCTATGCTCCGAAATATCAGCAATGTCATTAAAGTCGCCCCCAACTAATTAGGTCATATTATTTTTGGACGCGAAGTCAATGATATTATCCCATAAAAACTCACGTTTCTTGGGATAGGGGCTTGCATACATAGCCGAGAAAACCCAATCTTCATAGTCCTTTCTAGACATTACAGTGTGTATGACTTGGTTAGTGGCTTGAGTAATAGACACACTAACTTGGGTAGAGTCCTAGAAGAGTCAAATGCCACCCATTTAACCTTCTGGATTGACTATGCATGAGGCACTATAGCCTTTTTTACGAAAGAAATTGCCCATTTTATCAAATTGGACAATGGGCTCAAGGATGGCGATAATGTCAGGGCGAAAGCGACGAACAATTTCAGTGAAATCAAACTTGAACTTGTCATTGCCAGCACCTCCACAGTTCCAAGTATAGATATTCATGGATTTCAAATCTAGGATATTTAGAATCTTGTCTTTTCTGGGGATCTGAAGGATCGACTTAATCCTTGTTTCTTCTTGGATCGGTCCCCTCATCGGGGTAAGTTGGACAAGAAGTCTCGCCATCAGTGTATCCTCTGTACTGTTGCATGCTATCTTCCATCTGATCTCCTCATTGGTCCAGATAATTCTCAATATATGTAGTTCGGGTGTGTTCACGATTAGTGAATGGGAGACAGGGTAACGAAGCATGGGGCAGATTCGTATCGGAGTGTCTTCCATTGTGATACGGATCGGGGGGTCAATCATGGTAGGCTGACAGGTTTCCGTCTAAAGGATTAGGGTTTTTGGTGTGGTGGGATAGTTCTGTGGGGGGTGGCTGAAATCTGAAATGGGGTTGGTGAGATATTTAGGGTTAGGGTTATCCACTGTAAAGGCTATTTTTTGACATTGGGTATTTACCTCATTGTCCTTATCAATATCCATTGGGGTTTCTTGCAAAGTCGGATTGATATTATCATTCCAGAATTTTCCATAAATGGGCTGACTCAAAATGACATTGGGCCCCTCATAGATAAATTCATTTGGGTTATCTTGCATCACCATATCCTCTTGGGCTTTACCCTTTCCGTTTCGATTTTTCTTTGGGCTTGGTGATGAGATGTGTTGGAGAAGTTTGTATCCTTACGATCCAGGCCCACCTTCACATACTTAGCTGATGTGTCTTTCTCAATTGGAATTGCCTCCTCTGGGGCAGCATCCCTAAGGGAGCTGAAGCGGTTGATTGGGCCAGGAAAGACATACGGCTTATTTGGAATGGGCATGCGTCCTTTGCGTTTAGCTATCAGCCAGGGTCCAAAGGACTCTTCTTCCTTGTTCGGACCAGTGTATTTCTCTAAAGGACGGGGATTTCTGGTGTTGTTATGACATTTCTATTAGGGTCAGGAGCCGTTGTCTCAGGGATGTTACCGTTGCCCTTGGCGATAGAGCTGCCTTTCTTCTCCGGCGAGATTGCCGTCGATTCAGTGCATAACTCCTTCGGATGACCAATCCTGCCACAGAGGAAACATAAATTATTAAGATACTCATATTCAACACGATATTTTTTGATTTCTTAAAACATATGCAGGAATTAGGGGTTTAGAAAGATCCATTTCCACACAAATCCGGGCATATTTTCCTCTGGTGGAAGTTGCCGTATTCATGTATATTTTAATGGGTTTGCCAAAGTTGATGGCAATTTTATGTAGCACTTTTTCTTCATAGTACTCAATTGGGAGCTCAGGTAGGCGTATCCAAATAGCAGTTTTGGTTTCTTTGGCTGCAGATGGTTTGAAATCCGGTTCCAATTTACGGATAGTTAGGTAGTGGTTCAAGATAATCCAGGGACCGCCACTGGTCACATGGTTATAATCTTTAGAAAAATTGAATTTGATGAGGAAGAATCCTTCGTCAAGGTCCACAAGATCAAAGTCTCCTTGAAGGCTCCAAAGAGTTCAAAGTCTTGTAAATAAAGCCCTGTAGCCAATTATTTTCCTAAGCAGTTTGATGATCAAGCTTGATTTCCAAGGTTTTCTGATTTTTCTAATCAGATTCGTGGACAGTCTGATGTTCGGGATGGTTGAATCAGCTTGATTTTGCTCATCCGTGACCTCATCTTCATTCTCTGACATAACTTCATCCTCCTCATCATTATCTTCCTCTGATGTAATTTCTTCAAAGTTGTTGTCGAAATAGACCACATTGTTCTTCGGGGAAGAGACATTGTCCTTGTAAGATTTAAGGACATTTGGAATTGCATTGGCTGCACTATTAGAAGTGGGTGGGCTTTCAGAACTGGACGAGGGAAAGCTTGGATTGTTCATCACCACGGTGTGATAACTTTTGGGTTTCTTGTTGTTTCTTCTTCCCAATTCTTCTTAAGGAGAAAGGGAAACCCGTACATGCGGATCATCTATGAAGTTAGGTGATGGTGGTTGATTGCCATGTAGAACATCATGCTCTGTGGCTATAAGTTCCGACTGCATTGACGGAACTAGGAATTGGATGCGCTTAAGATATCAGAGAGAAAATTGTACGGAGAGAAAATTGTACGGAGAGAAAATGCGTGTGGTCCTAAGATCGTATATCCTGGTGAACTGCGGCAGCTTTGTTGTGGTTACTTAGGACTAGGGAGCTGGCAATTGGATACTTTTTGTCAAACCCACAGCACAGTAGACCCAATTAGTGACCCAAACTCACGGGATCCAGATCCTCTGCTGTAGAGGGAATCTACAGCAGAGGTGCTGTGGTTCATCTCAGCCGTAAAAATAGATCCAAAGGCCAGAGAGATGCCATGTCACAAGGCCAAACCAAAGATGCTAAAAAATGATGTTTTCAATGCAACGAAGTGAGAAATTGCATAAGGCTTCTGGGTTCTTCCTTCATCTCCTATCTTGCTTACAACACCAACCACCATCTATCTACCCCAAAAGCAGGAAGCAAAATGCACTCGACTGAGAAAGATGGAACAAAGTTGGTCAACTTTCTCACTCTTCCACCAGGATCACAGTCACTCTTCCTTACCACAAACTCGTAAGAGCAAATTTTGAGGATGTTATGAACAAATCACCCGTGAATCAAGACACAATCAGATTTGTCTTCAACTTATGAAATGAGTTCTTCTTCCTTTCTCTTCTTATTACTCGGTTACTCTAAATCTCTTACTCTAGGTAACAGCCAAGATCATGCAAAGGCTTCCAAAACGCCGATCAAAAAATGAAAAATTAAGTAGATCCCAAGTTTCTCTTTCAACGGGAAACCCCAAATCTTAGATCTACAATTGTAATCTGACATCGACTATGTAAACCATCTTTTCAGTATTACGGTAGACTTGGGTGGTGGGTGTTCAGAAGTTCTTTCCAATTTGGGTTCCCAAGGATGTTGTTTACGTGATTGTTTCTCAATTTGTTTTTGCAGTTCACCAGATAATCTTAGATAGTTGAGCCAGATGAGAGGAGAAGGAGATGCAGCTCGGTGAGAGTTGACTGCGTCTTCTTTCACCCGTTTGCTGACTCGTAGACAATTGGTTCGTTTTTTAAGGATGAGCTGATGTGACATCATCCTGTGCCTAGAATATGAAATGAACGGACTAGATTAATACTACAGCACCCTGCTATAGATTCCCCCAACAACAGAAGATCCAATTCCAAACTCACGGGGTTAAGACTTTTAAGTCACCAACATCGTACCTTGATTAAGACTTTTGTCACAATCTACGGGGATAAGAGATTCTCAACAGTAAAAGTGTAAACTAGTGAGTTTTTGGAACGGAGAATGAGGCTCTTTCACGTGTCTCAAGTCGTGTGGTAAAACTTTCCTATATAGCCGAATTGTTTGTTATTCGATCCTACAAGGCAGACTTGTAGTGTAATCTAACTGCTAGTAAGTGTTACATGAATTAATGGTACACTTAATTTGTAATTTAAGATAACAGTAGATGAAGGTGATAGAGTCTATATTTAAGGAGTTCGTGACGGAATCAAGCTCTATTATAGAGTGCTGCGAAAGCAGGCAGGACAAGGTTCACTGCCCTTTTTCATCCCACCAAGAACAACAGATATGTGACACTGCCCCGATTCATTATGGCCGACAGAGGTAAATCAGAATTTTATGATCCTGCTTTATATTAAAGTCAGATCTATGATATGTGTCTGCATCTCTGTTTGGCATTAAGTAAGACTTAAAAACTACCACTTGAGCTAACAGGTTACACATGAAGTAAGTAGAAGGGAAATGGAGAAACAAAACCTACCACTTCAACTGACAAGTTGCACATGAAGAATCTTAGGTAAAAGAAGTTGGCGCACTTTCTTTAAGACAGTAATTGTCTCAAGATAAAAAAGGGCGAGATATCTAGGCATTGCTGGGTAAAAACAAATCTGGCTTTCAAGATAGAAACAGACGAACTATCTATAAATTTAAAGCAAAAGGATTTTCGGGGTGAGAAAAAATGAGATCTGACTTAATCATAATATATAAAAACGTGCTTATCAACATTTGCAATATGTTAATAGTCCAAAAATCCTATAATAACTACTTTAATAGCCATTTGAAAGAAAAAAAATTGGCTACTACCTAGGTCGAAGAAATCTTCTTCTTACTCCTCATATAGCGACAATTAATAGTCGCTAAATATTTCTAGTGGCTTTTACTTAGTGACGCTAGAAAAATACTGCTAAGAATTGTTACTAAAAGTATTAGCATAAAAATCACTAAAAACGATTGGAGACAACTAAACAGAAAAAATTAAATGTTCATGGGAAATTTGAACAGGCTGGATCCTAGGGACAATTGCGCCCTTGGGCTGTTGCGGGCCGGGCCCAAGCGCACTGTGCCGCACAAATTAGCCCATGTCCACACCCAAATTTTGTTACTTGAACAATGCAATCAGTCACATGGATTTATGAATACCCATTGACTTTCCTCTTTCAAGCAAGAGCCACATTTTGACCTTACAAATATTTTTACTTTTTTTTTTTCCAACTTTGAGAATTAGATCTCATTATCCACCAGATAAAATAGTGCGATTCTTGTTGGCTCTTATACCTGGTAATGTATGTAGAGCATAAAATATAAGGATTAATCGTTGAAAATTTTTCAAACATTTTTTGCTAAGAAAGTATGAAGGCGTGCCATAGCTGTCGCAGACACTCTTTATTATAAACAAAAGATACAACAGAATTGGTAGCCCGAATCCTTATTTTTGTCAAAAACCCCGGTGCTTTTTCTATCTGCAACTCAAGTCATGCGATGTTGTACTACACCTACTAGTCTTCTGGTGTACATTGGCGAGCGCGCAACCATCCCTTTATCGATTATCGCCTTAAATTTAATTTTAACGAGGCTTTTCCAGATAAACTAGGCCATGCAAAAATTGGTGGTGTCCTTCGTAACAACTTGGTTCATGTTCTTGATAGTTTTCCTGAGCGTATCGACACTGCCACAAATGTCGTGTCTGAGTTATTAGCCATTTGACGCACACTTCAACTGATAATTGATTTGTATTTAGATCATGTTATTATTGAGTCCGACTCTCTTCTTGCCCTAG
The DNA here is from genome assembly GCA_033065855.1 of Escallonia rubra. Lineage (NCBI taxonomy): Eukaryota > Viridiplantae > Streptophyta > Magnoliopsida > Escalloniales > Escalloniaceae > Escallonia > Escallonia rubra. The sequence continues at coordinate 157,120 of JAVXUO010003138.1, read as the reverse complement.
CTATGCTACCTAAGTATTGTCTATGCGTCATAGGTCCGGTGCTGACAACCAACGCCGTTACACCTCTAGCACGAGTGCTTGACACTTGCCAGCTATTATCCCCACGTCAAATTTACCTTTTGTATTGTGAGGCTAACTTAGTCGTTGTCGAGTTAGCGAAGACCGCTAATATAGTTATTAATGTGTTTACATCTTTTGATACACCCTCTGGCTCGACTCTCACCTCTTTTACTTTCAGGTAATGTATAGATGAGTTTTTCCGCAAGGAGTTCCAATATAAATACTGTGTGTACATCGTTTTGAAGTAATGTATGTATCTTTAGCTTTTGACTAGAAAAAAAAAAAACTAATTAACTAATCAACCATCTAAAAACCCAACAGCTTACTTCCAAAACATTAACCTATTAAGCCCAATATGACTATGAATTAAATAGGTTCTCAACCCAGTTAGTGATGGGGCTGGTGTGCATCTTCAAAGAAATGTCCACATTGCCACTTCTATATGGCCAAATTATGGGCAGGTTGAATTTTATAATGATCCAGTTTATCCAGCTAAAATCCAGCCAACCTCAATGGTTCCAACCTATACAATAACAAAAACGCAATAACGTAAAGGTAGGTAGGTGGCAGGCACTATTTGTATGAAGATTGCTAGGCCACATAATTCATGCGTCTGCTGCTTTCTGCATGTATATATACCGAGGAAAATAGACGACAGTTGTGGGATACAAAGAGACGTGGAATATTGCATTTTCGCTTGATTTTGAGAAAGGGTTTATCAGAATGATTGAATTTGGATCAATTCAACTGGAGTTTTGTGTATTGTTTCTCGTACCGAAAGAAATTGCTATTTAATGAGCACAGTCAAAGGATTTTTCTTGTCGAGCGTACTCCATTTTTCATTTCAAGTTTGTATCGCCCGACTTATTATGCAGTATCATTGACTGAGATTCGGTGATATTGTTTGCTAATGTGTATAGTGTATTGTAAGGTTTTATGAAGAGTTGGAATATTGGAGGAAACTAAGTGACATTATATATGTGAAGAAGTTGCTGAGCTTTTAAGTTTCAAGCAAAGTTCTTACTTCATCCGTAAATTCCATGCTAAATCCTATGGAATTTGGCTTTGCGACTCCCTGTAAAGTCTGTAAAACAAAACTTTGATCTCATCAAGGCGAAGTAGGGAAGATTTAAGTTTGGAAAAGCTTAGTTTCAACAACGTCTACACACGAAGCCAAAGCATGAACCTGCAGCCGAGAGATGGCGCGTGTTATTTCGTGCAACCCAACATTTAGTGCGGTTTAGTTGCAATCTCTCATGTAAGTGAGCAAGAAGTTGTTCAAACCAATACGAACCGCTTAAACTGATCAACATATATATCGAGGAAAATAGACAAGAGTTGTGGGATACAAAGAGGCGTGGGATACTGCATTTTCACTTGATTTCGAGAGAGTCTTATCAGGATGATGGAGTCTCGATCAATTCAACATTGCTTGTAAATGTATTCTTTCTCATATCGAAAGAAGGCAAAAAAAATTTCTTGTTGAGCCACCATGTTCGATACTCCATTTTTCGTTCGATACTCCATTTTTCATTTCAAGATTTTACGGCCCAGACTTATTATGCGATATCATTGACTGATGTGATACTGTTTCATTTCAAGTTTTAACGTGTACAGTGCATCATAAGATTTTATTAGGATTTGGAATATTGGAGGAAATTAAGTGACATTATATATGTGAAGAAATTGCTAAGCTTTTAAGCTTCAAGCAACGTTCTTACTTCATCCATAAATTCCGCTCTTGACTTTGCGGCTCCCTGGTTTTCTTGTGCAACCCAGCATTCAATATGATATGATTGCAATCTCTCACTGTTTAAATCGTTTTAAACCGTTTAAACTAATCAACAAGAACCGCTATATTTTAAACTATCCAAAAGTTTTGACAATTTGTGTTTCACATTTGTCAAAAAATCAATGTTTTGGAACCAATCACAAACGAAACCGACTTACGATATACTCTCCGTCCCAAAAAAATTGACCAACTTTCCTTTTTCGGACTCTTGGAAAAAAATCCGATCACTTTCTAAATTATGATAGTTTTATTGATGCTCTTCCATTTGTGCACTTGTTCTAATTTGAAGAAACATCCCGTCACTAGAGAATCCGTAAGGACACTTCTGAAATTTGGAAGAATTCTAGTCCAAATGAAATCACCGCGCCTTTCTGTTTCTTCGTCTCCATCTCTTCACTCGCGAGAATCTCTCTTTTATGTATCTCAACACTAACACTTGCCCCCATTTCAACTCTCTTCCCTCCCTCCCGCCCGCCACTTTTCTTTCTCCTCTCATCTCCTTTGACATACATTTAAGAGCAATTGGATTTACAGGTTGCATTAGCCCATTCATTTCCGAAACTCCATTACCATCTGTTAAGCAAGCTTGCTTGCACTCTAGAAATGGCAGCTACTTGTTTTTCACTCCTCTAGCCATCCACCAAATTTCTCCACAACACCCGCTTCCAAGTTCGTTTTTACCACCACCAATTTCCTCCACAACACCCATTACCTTCTTTTTCCAGATTTTGTTTTCAAGTTTAAAATGGGGGGTGATGTTACTGTGGTGTTTGATTGAGCTGGATGTCAGTTATAGTTGCAGGTGGAGGTAATGTTCGCTTGGCTTCCGCCTAGGCGGGGTGGGAGTTCGCCTAGTCGGGCTAAGCTCCAACAACAATCTTTGACCTGTAAATTTAAGAGCACCACCGCCGTCGCTGCCTTCATACACGACTGTGGCTGCCACCTCAAACTGCCATCGTTGCAGCCTCTTTCAACCGCCATCTCTGCCCTCTATTTGAACTGCCATTTTTGCCGCCATCAACCACCATCACTGCCGCCCTTCATCGGACACTGCGTCGTTCAACTACCATCACTGCCGCCTCTTTCAACCTCTTGGTCTTTTGAACAATTGTATTTCTAATTCCCATACATGTATTGAGCTCCTTTGATCTATGATGGAAGTCGTAATTCAGTATATAAGCAATGGCGTTTGAGTGACTTTCATATAAATGCAATAGTTAGAGTGGATAGCCCGAATGACCCAACTTTGCGCCGAGTACGGTACTAAGCAAAGCCGAACATAGTCAAAAGTAAAGAAACTTTTGAGAGCAATTATTATATAACACAAAGGTCTAGTGATCCATATCTATTATATATTGAGTCATTCTTTCTCGTATATTTATAACAAAGGCATACTTGAGTTTTCACTGCAAGATTATGTGCAATTTAAAAAGAATATCATTTTAATTTTGAATAATCTTCGAATCAAAATAATAGGTGTAGAAAGAGAGAACTTTTAACACTTGCAAGCCAATCAAATCCGATCAAACTGAACCGTTTAAACCGACTAACCGAATCGTTTCGGTTCGGTTCAAAATATTTCCGAGCCAATAGGTACCGATTCGGTTTTGGTTTGATCTCCAACAAACCAAACCGAACCATGCTCACCCTAGTCTCGTAAATGTCAAGAAATCTGTCTTTTACGCTTTTTATTGGTCTCACGGCATCAAGCAATGACTTAGTTAGTTGTAGCCACATAAACAAAGGGTGCCAAACTTCAGTTTATATGTACATAGGCAACCCAAACCAGGGTTCTTTCCTACGCCAAATTGCTTAAAAAACAGCAAGAACAGGCACTTTAAAAGTGTGGTTAGAATGCCTTGTAATTATATGTCGATGAACGTGAGTGATAGATTATGGTTAATCCTAGTTCAACAGATGATTTCCAGTATGTGAAAACTTTGAAGAGTCATCCTAAACCTACAAATGAACATCAAACAAGAATACAACTGAACAAGCCAAAGATCATTCAGTGCTTTGGTAGCTTCTGGGGATTGGATAAAACCTTCTTTCTGTTACATATACCCCGTGGAGAAGATTAAGCAAGAGAAGGAAAACAACTGGATGTCATTTCGAAATACTATTGCGCGTAAAACGTACGGTTAAAATTTGTCACACATGTCATCTTGAAAATGCCGATAGTTCACATCAACGACGATTCCTTATCACCAAATGAGACATTGCAACCTTTACCCGAAAAAGTTTTTCCAACTAAAATTCATAAAGAAGTTTGAGATATGTTGCACATTTTAATCGAATTCGAAATACTTTTATGACTTCATAGCAGTAGGTATTATAACATATTAGATTAGATGAGTCAATTGTGACGACAACGGTGATGCACACGATTTCACGACAATTGTACGACAAATTCATCACCTAAGATCTTTTACTACTGGATTTTGTATCACTTATCGTATTTTACAGTAGAGGATGATCTAAATTTGGAGAAAGAATGAGTTAACTTGTTGCTATGCAGTGGGGAGTGTGATAACTTGTTATTATTTTTTTCTTACACTCTATCTTATACTACATGTTTATCAATACTACAGTTGATAGATTTTCTACCCAAAGCCCCCCCAAAAAAAAAAAATGAAAATCGTCTTCGTTGGACCATTATAGAAGGAAAAGTCGCCTACAATGGTCCAACAACTGAGTCCAGCTATTATCGGTAACTTGGTTCTAGAGAAGTGATTCTCATACGTTATTTAGAAGAAACTAGTTCTTATTGAATTATGGGTTTGTTGTTCTTCGCAAATGAGTAGTTGAGAGGCACTATTTTCATGAAGAGGGCACAAAATTCATGAGGTTGCAGACTTGCAGCTAGGGTGCCTTAATGCTTGTGTTTTGCTTATATATAACTACGAAAACAGATGATACAATTGTCTGTTAGTACAAGTGTGTTGGGAAATTGGGAGATTGCATTTTTCACCTGGGTTTGAGATTAATCTAAATGGTCCTTCTCTTGTAGATATTTCTTGATGAAAAAAGAAATTTACTCCGCTGTGAACATTGGCAACTGATCTTTCTTACCTTCAAATTTGGTATTCAGAAATTCCATTTTTCTCTTCCGATATTTTTGCCACAAACAATAATTCACTTGGTTAGCGGTGTACCGGGAATTCTCCACAGATGTCTTTAAATGATGCCTTGAGATTCTTGTTCCTACAAATTTTGTTTATGAAATCACCGCAATGTGAAATTGAGATTTTGGAGGGGACTAAGGTGTATTGGTTTGTGGGACATTCCAAGTGGTCTGATCTACTATATGTCATTCTAAATTTGGAGAAAGAATGAGTTAACTTGTTGCTATGTTTCACACCCCAATTACCGGCGTTAGGCCCAACTTTTAAAACCATGAAAATTGGTTGCAGTTACTTTATATGTTATGGGGAAACAAATTTTGGAGTGTGGCAACTAAGTTGCGCTTGAGCATCACGCCATCTACCCAATAATTATATAGGTCTAAATGGGTTGGCTAAAAGGCTAAATTCTTCACGGACTTATGGTTGCACATCCTAAAAAAATAGTCGTTAACAATTTCATTGCATGGACAACCTCAGGCACGATTCGGCTAACAGAAAACAAACTCTTAGTGTTTCAATAGGACCCATGGCAAACTCCGTTGTTTCAATAGGACCCATGGCAAACTCCGGTGGACTCCGGTGGTCATGATTGAGTACTTAGAGTTGGCAAAAGAGCAAATAAAACCCATTGGCAGTAATAAGTACCCAACCTTTATTTCTTTTTTTTTTGTTAACCACATATTTCATCATGTCATACATAATTTTTAAATAAAACAATTTGGAATGGAATCATTTATGGTCCTTGCAAATGGGTGAAGTCACAGGCACTATTTATATGAAAGAAATGCACATAATTCATAAGGCTGCTGTTTGGGTGCCTTTATTGCTTGTGTGACTATCACCTATATAAGGAATTCATTATGAGGCTGGATTCCTGTTCACTTCTTTTGCAGCGTGTTTTCTTGAACAGTAATTCACGCATAGTTGGATTTGTGCAAATCGTTCCGTGATATCTTTGATTCATATGCTATGACGTTTTCGTACACTTTTCACATATGGAGACATCAAGATCTTGACTAAGATATTGGGGGAAACTAAGCAACATCAAGCTGAAAAAATTGCTTACCTTCTTATCTTCTACTTCATCCTTAAAAGAAGACAATGCCAAGTAAGCAAGACCAAAGTTTTTGAAGATGCAGAAGATAAGCAATTGACAAATTTTTCATAATAAAACAAAGCACAAACTTGCAACCCAAGGGATGTCCCCGATCTCCTGCATCTCAACTGCAATATATAAGTACACGTCAGATGCTCATTATAGGTCCCTCGAGATGCTATTAAGCACTTGTTAGGTTCATAACATTAGACAATGACTTGGTTTTTTTAAGGAACACCACCACAAGATACTAAACTTCACCTTCTTCATGCAATCCCGCAATCCCGCAACCCAAACTTAGGTTTTCAATTCCTAGAACAAATTGTCTCGATTATGCAATGAAAGACACTTTAGATTGTGTTAGAATGCAACAAGGATTTATCTGCTTTCCAACGGACTTTGTCACGGTAGACTAAAGGATATATTGGCAATTGACAAGTCTCGACCTCTAATTTGATTTTCCCTTTTTGTTTGGATTTCAAAAAATATAGGAAACATGGTATACAGGGAACTTTGTTTGGCTTATGAAAAAGAAAAGAATATACCTTAAGATTAATAAATTTCAGGATATTAAACTAACTAACCGAATTTCAAAATAGTTGAGTGCGGGAGGAACAAAATAACAAAAGAAAAGCACCTAGTATTATGTGCATCCTCCGTATATGCTTTTGGGTTTTGTGCATGTGAAAAGCGAATAGGCACACAAGGCTTATGTAGTAAAGGTTAATCATCATTTTGCCGATATTAGAGGCGTAAGCACGTTTTCCTAGTTGCTATCCGCAAAGTCCTATCTTTTGCCAAGAAAGTAAAACAAGGGATTTCATTCCACCTAAATAGTCTGTGACAATCCTTGAGATAACATGCATGCAGGAGGTTCAAATACCATGAAAAATTGGTGGTCTCACCGTCTGATTCATACCTAGTTCAAGAAGAAAGATATCAGTATCATTTACGGTCAGTTTGGAACCAATTTTTTTAGGATTTGGAATTCAATTCACTTTTTTTTTTGGAACAGAAGAGAATTCAAATCATAGAATTACTATTTTGTGATTGGAGAACAAAGGAAATGAAATGGTAATAAAATTTTAAACAATTATATCCTTGAATTACGATAAAAAAACGAACTACAATCAATGGTTTTAAGTGTGCTAGTGCCACCATATAGTGGTGGTGGTGGCGGCGGCACCACACGGGGTAGTGGCACCACACAGGGTAGTGACATCAACGGTGGAAGTGGTGGAGGTGGTCAAGTGATGGTAACGGTGGTGGTATTGAGGTGTAACTTGCGGTGAAAAAGTGACGCCAATAGTGACGTCGGTGGCTGTTGCAGCGATGGTGGTGATAGTAGTGATGGCGACGACAGTGGTAGTGGTAGCATTGTCAGTAATGGTGGGGTGGTCAAGTGATGAAAATGGTGGTGGCGGTGGCGGTGGTAGTAGTGGTGGCAGTAATGATGGCGGTGGTAATGGTGGTACCGGTGATGGTGGCAATAGTGGTCGGGTGGCGACGGTGGTGAAAGTAGCGGCGACGGTGGTAGTGGTGGCGACATAGGTGGTGGTGGTGGCAGCGGCAGCAGTGGAGGTGGTGGTGGTTGTGATGGTGGCAGTGGCTGTGGCAGTGATGGCAGTGGCGGCGACGGCGGTGGTGGTGGCAATAGTGATGGTGGTGGTAGTGGCGAGGGTGGTGCTAATGGCAGTAGTAGTGGCGGCGGCGACGGTAATGGTGACACTAGCGGTGGTGGCAGCGGCGGAGGTGACATTAGTGGTGGCGGCGGCGGTGGTGATGGCAGTAGTGGTGGTAGTAAAAATGATATGACAGTAGCGGCAATGAAGACATTGGTGGTGAGTTCATTATTGTAGAGATCTAGAAAAATGCTAAGATATGTAAATAATTAATTTTAATTCAAGTAAATCGAAATCCCATGAAATCCGACCATTTTTCATCGGATTTCACACTATAGAAACAAATCCAGTCAAATCCAATTCCTAATCCTTTTTTTTAATGTTCCAAACGACAAACCTTGAGAATTTGAAATGAAATTCCATCAATTTTATGGTTCTAAACACACTCTTAGGTACTTTAGAGGTAGTCAAGGGCGGAACTCTTGCATGACCCCTTGGGGGGGGGGGGGATGGCACAGCACCCCCCAACCTATATGCCACTAGTCATCATAGTCTTCTTCTTTCTCATTTTTTTGCTCCATCTTCGTTCTTTCAAATTCTATATTTCAAATCTCCAATTACGAAAAACACGAATTGATCAAGGTTAGTTTTTTTTTTTTAAGTTTAAATTCTTATCGTATGTTAACTTATACGTGACTATTGTACTCATACAGTTAATAATCAAATTAGTAATACATTATAGAGTAAGAGTTAAGTTTCTTCATGCAAGATTAGTAATTCGTTCTTAACTAACATTACCAAGTTAAATAATTCACTATGAGAATCAAAATTAAATGATTAGTAGTCAAATTGATGAATTCTTTTATGTTAGCAATCAATTTTTTATGCCTTTTTGGCCCGATTAAACTTTCTGGATCTGCTCATGGATGTACTTGCCATAATTAATATTTCATGTTTTATGAGAAAGAAAAGGGATTATGGAAATGTAGTGCTCTTGGACATTATTTGGAAATGCAGGATGTAACCATTTCAGATCATTGCAAATGGGTTGTGAGCGGGTGAGAGGCACCATTTTGATGAAGAATGCAGGTAATTCACAAGGTTGTTGTTTGGTGCCTCGTGTGCCTATATGTATGAGGAAGATCAGTGCACTCGCAGTATGGAGATGGTTGGGAGCTTGAGATACTTTAATGTCCTTTTGTGTTTGAGCAAGGGTGCAGTCTTGAATTTGGGATGAATCTGAATGATCCTTGATTTGTACGTGGATTATCTCGTCGGCACAAGACCTTTTTTTGCCGAACCATGTAAAGTTTGGTGTAGTCTGCTTTCTTGGAGCAATTTTCACGTGGTAAGGGTGTTTTTCGGGAGCCGTTGATTGAAATATTTGATGGATATCTCGCGAGTTGTTTCGTACACATTCCAATACATGAAATCGTCACTTTTTGAAACTAAAATTGAAATATTGGAGGAAATTAAGGTGACTAGTTTCCCGTTTGGGATGTACAATAGATCCCTCTAGTATTAACTCCCTGATCACTTACAAAAAACCTCAGTAACTGGATGAAATGAAGTATTTCTATTCGCAATAGGGGAACAACAAGCGATGGTGATGGCGAGCTGATTTTATTAATAAAAAAAATAGGGAGACTATATCCACTCCAATATGTCGATGAATCATTTGTTTCTGTCAACACTAAGTCTCCTTTTAATGACACGAAGAATGTGGAAAAGCATATATAAAGGTAAAAACAGCATTATCCTAAAGAATAATGCGATCAAGCAAAACGAAGGTTACAAACATGATGAGGGTGAGCATAAAGAGTATGTGGTGGTGACAGATGCTATCATGTAAGTGGAGGCAAAGAAACAATATTAAAATGTCAAATTGATCCACGAGAGCTTTTGACATGAAAGATTACCAGAGACGTCAGGATAGCTCGAGAAAGGAGATGGAAGAGATAAATAGGTCGAGTGACCATTCAGCAAGGCCTCAACTGTCTTTGAGAACCGCTGACCCTGCTTCCCCGAATTGATAAGGCAAGCGCCTCAGAATGAGAATCTCCTTCTGAGGGGGAATCCTTCTTCTAACTTGTAATGACATCCGGCCATATCGGGATCAAGGACCAAGACGAAGCAAAATACCATACATCAACCTACCTCTCGCTAGTCTGAGCATCGAGGTCTATTCTACCTTAACTAGTACTTCGTATTGATAGATATTCATATTTAGGCATGCAATTTTCTAAGAAAAAATAAGGTATTTAATTAAAGTAAGGAGCTAGGAGCTTGCACTGTTAAGTTTCTTCGTTCGTAAACGACATATTATATATACATATACTATTTATAAAGAGAACAAAACTTGTGGTTAACATTTTTTTTTGGTGTTACACTAAAAGTCATTATGGTCATGACACGTGTTCACGATATGGACTTTTCCTAAATTGCCAATCCTCTTGACGGTAGTATAGACAATCATAAAGCCAAAATTTTCAAACAAATCACGCCAACTCTTCACCAACCTTCAGTTTCCCGAGCGAGTTACCCTCTCCAGTAGCTCATCGTACACCTAAGTGGCAAAGACACATAAAAGTCAACTCCTTTTCGATAACTGCAACTCTCAACTGCAAACCACCTCTTCCCTCACATGCACCGAGCTTCTGTCCACAACATGCGCAGGGTATAACCTGAGACTTCGCAGCCCCTGTTTAGTCTTTGCTACTTCCCTTATCCACGTGCACAAGTACTCCAGTTTTAGTCACTTCCACTTGATCACTCATTAAATTGTTCGTTACTGTTGCTTTTCTTCCAAATTGTTTCTCTAGCTCTGTTTGTTGAGCACCTGTATGTTCATATGATGGCAAGCAAGAAGGAATTGAAGCAACATTGGGTCATCCTTGAACCCAGCCCCTAAGGTAAAGTTTGTATGTCATCTATTCACGCCAAGATTGTACAAGTTTAAATACATATGTCCATATGTGTGTATTTGTTGTCATATCCTGAAGTATTAAAACAACTTTCTGTTGGGTTTGTGAGTTGTTTGAAAACAAACAAATTCATTTGCCTCATATTGTTTGGAAAGTATGCTCAACAATTCTTCTTTTCAACACTCCAGCTGTAAGCCTGAATCAATTGGTCGAATTCAGTATTCTTGCCCTGCCTCAAGCTTCAAATTCTATATTTATGCCCTGCCTACCATTTTTTCCCTATATTTTACTTCATCTATATTTTTTTCCAGCAGTATTTTTCTACATTTTGTGCATCTGTATTTGGGTAAACTTCGGGTGGAAGAGAGGTGCGATCTCGAATTTTCTTTTGTGCATTTTCCAAATCTGCATTTTCTTTACATGTAAAGAAAATAGGTCTTTTGGTGTAACACCTCTTTTGGTGTTACATAACTATCTATCTAAAATTATGATACTCGACGTCCTAAGAAATGTTTTAATAAGAACAAAATGAGATTTTATATAGTACATAACTATCTATAAAGACATAGTTGAACTTCACAATTTAAACTTCGCTAAAACATATAGTTAAAATATATTCTAAAGGCCAAGCTTGATATTATAAAATGTCATATTGCTAACATTATTTTCCCGCACGCTTGATGCTTGCCACGATAACTAGTTTTAGTAGAAGGGATTCACTAATCTTATTGCGTCCACTTATTTAACCTAATTATGTGTAGGGAGACACTAATTATGTATACAAGTGAAAACCGTAAAACTAGGCAGATTATGCATGTTTACTTAGTGATGCTAAAAAAATACTGTTAAGAATTGTTGCTAAAAGTACTAGCATAAAAATCACTAAAAAACGATTGGAGACGACAAACAGAAAAAAATTTAAATGTTCATGGGAAATTTGAACAGGCTGGATCCTAGGGACAACAATTGCGCCCCCCCTTGGGCTGTTGCGGGCCGGGCCCAAGCGCACTCGCATGCGCACTGCGCCGCACAAATTAACCCATGTCCACACCCAAATTTTGTTACTCGAACAATGGAATCTGTCACATGGATTTATGAATACCCATTTAACTTTCCTCTTTCGAGCAAGAGCCACATTTTGACCTTACAAATATTTTGATTTTTTCCAACTTTGAGAATTAGATCTCTTACACACCAGATAAAATAGTGCGATTCTTGTTGGCTCTTATACCTAGTAATGTATGTAGACCATGAAATATAAGGAGTAATCGTTGAAAATTTCAAACAATTTATGCTAAGAAAGTATGAAGGCGTGCCATTGCTATCGGCGAACACTCTTTTTCATAAACAAAAGATACAACATATATGTTTTAGAAAAAAAAACTTTCTTAAATAGAATTGGTAGCCCGAATCCTTATTTTTGTCAAAAACCCCGGTGCTTTTCTATCCGCAACTCAAGTCATGCGATGTTGTACTACACCTATTCGCTCTCTGGTATACATTGGCCGGCAACCATCCCTTTATTGATTATCGCCTTAAATTTAATGCTAACAGGGCTTTTGCAGGAAAACTAGGCCTTGCTAAAATTGGTGGTGTCCTTCGTAACAACTTGGTTCATGTTCTTAGCCATTCGATGGGCACTTCAACTGATAATTGATTTATATTTAGATCATGTTATTATTGAGTCCGACTTTCTTCTTACCCTAGCTATGCTACCTAAGTCTTGTCTATGCGTCATAGGTCCGGTGCTGACAACCAATGCTGTTACACCTCTAGCACGAGTGCTTGACACTTGCGAGCTATTGTCGCCACGTCAAATTTACCTTTTGTATTGTAAGGCTAACTTAGTCGTTGTCCAGTTAACGAAGATCGCTAATATAGTTATTAATGTGTCTACATCTTTTGATACACCCTCCGGCTCGACTCTCGCCTCTTTTACTTTCAGGTAATGTATAGAGGAGTTTTTCCGCAAGGAGTTCCAATATAAATACTGTGTGTACATCGTTTTGAAGTAATGTATACGAGTCACCGTGACACACTCGATGCGTATGCGAAGATGAAATTAAAAATAATTAAAAAAAAATTCAAGTATCTCGTATACGTGTTTATTGTCTTATTTAGTAAAATGAATCTTAAATAATAGAAAAATAAGTTAGCCATACATGTTAATAAAAAAGTTAGCAAGATATTATTATCGCATCAAACTTGGCATTTTAATTTTTTTAACTATATTTTCTGATGAATTTTAACTTGTAAAAACTAAACATATTTTTGTAGGTAATTACTTACCAATTGAGATTTTTATTTTGTTTCATTTTTTTAAAATTTTTTGAAATGTCACTTGTCATCATTGTCAGTTGGTAGTTATGTAATAAAAAAAAAGTGTTACACCAAACCAAGTTTTGACTTAATAAATAGTATAGATATCTTTAGCTTTTGATTAGAAAAAAAAAAAACTAATTAACTAATCAACCATCGAAAACCCAACAGCTTACTTCCAAAACATTGACCTATTAAGCCCAGTATGACTATGAATCAAATATGTTCCCAACCCGATTAGTGATGGGCAGGTTGAGTTTTATACTGATCCAGTTTCTCCAGCTAAAATCCAGCCAACCTATACAATAAAAAGAAAATGCAATATCGTAAAGGTCGGTAGGTGGCAGGCACTACTTGTATGAGGATTGCTAGGCCACATAATTCATGCGTCTGCTGCCTTCTGCATGTATATACGGAGGAGAATAGACGACAGTTGTGGGATACAGAGAAACGTGGAATGTTACATTTTTTCTTGATTTTGAGAAAGGGTTTATAAGAATGATTGAAATTGGATTACTTCAACTGGTGCTTTGTGTATTGTTTCTCGTACCGAAAGAAGTTGTTATTTGGTGAGCGCAGTCAAAGGATTTTTGTTGTCGAGCATACTCCATTTTTCATTTCAAGTTTGTATCGCCCGACTTATTATGCGATATCATTGACTGAGCTTCGGTGATATTGTTTGCTAATGTGTATGGTGTATCATAAGGTTTTATTAGGAGTTGGAATATTGGAGGAAACTAAGTGATATTATATATGTGAAGAAATTGCTGAGCTTTTAAGCTTTAAGCAAGCTTCTTACTTCATCCGCATATTCCACGCTAAATCCTATGGAATTTGGCTTTGCGACTCCCTGTAAAAACAAAACTTTGATTTGATCAAGGCAAAGCAGGGAAGAGTTAAGTTTGGCAATGCTTAGTTTCGACAACGTCTACATACGAAGTCAAAGCATGAACTTGCAACCGAGAGATGACGTGTGTTTTTTCGTACAACCCAACATTCAATGCGGTATAGCTGCAATCTCTCATGTAAGTGAGCACCAGGTTGTTTAAACCAATACGAACCGCTTAAACTGATCAACATACATATATTGAGGAAAATAGACGAGAGTAGTGGGATACAAAGAGGCGTGGGATAATGCACTTTCACTTGATTTCGAGTGAGAGTCTATTAGGATGATGAAGTCGATCAATTCAACTTTACTTGTAAATGTATTCTTTCTCATACGGAAAGAAGGCAAAAGATTTTTCTTGTCCAACCACCATGTTCGATACTCCATTTTTCATTTCAAGTTTTTACGGCCCACATTTTTCATTTCAAGTTTTTACGGCCCACATTTTTCATTTCAAGTTTTTACGGCCCAGACTTATTATGCGATATCATTGACTGAGTGTGATATTGTTTCTTTAACGTGTACAGTGCATTGTAAGGTTTTATTAGGATTTGGAATATTAGAGGAAACTAAGTGACATTATAGATGTGAAGAAATTGCTGAGCTTTTAAGATTCAAGCAACGTTCTTACTTCATCCATAAATTCCACTCTGACTCTTATGGAATTTGACTTTGCGACTCCCTGGTTTTTTCGTGCAACCCAGCATTCAGTATGATATGATTGCAATCTCTCATCTAGGAGTGAGCACTAAACTGTTTAAACCGTTCAGAACCGCTTAAACTAATCTACACGAATCGCTACATTTCAAACTGTCCAAAAAATTTAACGATTTGGTTTTACATTTCTCAAACCGACTTCGGTTCGGTTATGTTCATGGATCAATGTTTTGGAACTGATCACAAACGAAACCGACGTATGATATACTCTCCGTCCCAAAAAAAATTGACCAACTTTCTTTTTCGGACTCTTCCAAAAAATCTAATCAGTTTCTAAATTATGATAGTTTTATGAGTTAATTACGCGGTTGACCATCGAACTATTAGGCAAATTTCACTTTGACCACTGAACTTCGATTTGTTTCAAAGTGACCACTGAATTTGTTAATTAGTTCAATCAAGCCACTCTGTTAGGCTCCGTTAGCCCTAAGTCCGTTAAGTGACTTTATCCAAGGGTAAATATGTCATTTCATAATGCTGAAAAAGAGGGTGGCATTCTTCTGAGCTTCCATGCTCATCGCATCATCACCGCAGTGGTAGCAATCTCCATGCCACAGGGATACCCTCTACGGTGGTGGTAAATATTCTCGCCGGACCAATGCTCCGGCATCAACCGCTTTGTCGCAATCTTTGCCGTCCCGCTGCTGTCGTTCCACTTCATTTCCACCAATAACCCGTACGCGATGAATTTCAGATTCATTATCCAGGTCGTCGTTTTGGTCGTCGGCTGCTCTTCCTCTTCTTCTTCGTGGCCTTCGTTTGGGCCTAGAGCTGCTGGGTCCTTCCCGTCTTCTTGCCCAACTGGGCACCAACGAGGGCGACAGATTGACTGGTTTTCCGTCGACCCCTCCTCCGACCGCTGCCGCCGCCGGAGCAAGAACCCCCCTCCGGACACCCATCTCAGCCCCTTCTCCGGCACCTTCACCACCGATTTGCTCAGCACCGCCGTCGCGGTTGGGCCCACCATCGTCTCCCTCGGCGGCAGTGGAAAGGGCGACCAGTGTAGCGTAGTGTTGCCCGACGTGCACGCCTTCGACACCCACCGGCCGGATCGCGACTGGGTCGTCTGTCCGCCGATGAACCACCCCCGACTCTCTCCGTATGCATCGGTCATCGGCGGCAAACTCTACGTCATAGGCGGCCACTGCATGAGCGAATCCGACCCCCGCCTGGAGGTCCGCGACCAGCAAACACTCACGTGGGGGCGGCTGGCCCCGCCTCCTTTCTTCTGGTCCTTCGATTCTGACTTTACCGCATTCTCGGATGAGTACGGCAAAGATACTGCTCGACTCGGGCGTGAGTGATCCCGAGAAACGTAAGGGCGGGGTTTGCGAAGAGATTGCCGGCGGTGTGGGTGGGCGACGGGCTTACTGGTATGGTGGGGTGGTGTGGGAAGAGGCTGCCGGCGTGGTGGGGGCGAGGGAGGCTGCCGGCGGCGGGGGAGGGGGGGACTGCTAGACGGTGATGGCTGCTAGAGGTTGGGTAGTTTTGGTGGGTTGTGGGGATCGGAGGAGAAAGAAGAGATGAAGAGAAAGAAAATTAGAAAAGTAAAAGAAAACCAATATTCTCTATGTTTTGACGATTTTGCCCCTAATTTAAGCTCCACGTGCCTCGCACATGGGCAGTTAACGGGCCAAAATTGACGGAATAACCCAATTGAGATCAATTAAAGAGTCCAATGGTCACTTTGACACAAATCGAAGTTCAGTGGTCAAAGTGAAATTTGGGTTATAGTACAGTGGTCAACCACGTAATTAACTCTAGTTTTATTGATGTTCTTCCATTTGTGCACTTGTTCTAATTTGAAGAAACACTCGGTCACCAGAGTATCCGTAAGGACACTTCTGAAATTTTAAAGAATTCGAGTCCAAATAAAATCACTGCGCCTTTCTGTTTCTTCGTCTCCATCTCTTCACTCGCAAGAATCTCTCTTTTATGTATATCAACACTAACACTTGTCCCTATTTCAACTCTCTTCCCTCCCTCCCGCCACTTTTCTTTCTCACCTGACATAAATTTAGGCCCTGTTTGTTTCATGAAAAATGCTTTTCGGAATATAATTTCCTAAAATTAGCAGTTTTTGAAAATATTTTCATGAATTTTATTTTCCGTTGTTTGGGTATCGCATAATAATACAAATATCTATACAAAAAAAGGTATGGTTGTTTCCGTTGTTTGGACATCGTTGTGTGTTTAAGTGTGTGGGTGTCTGCGGGTGTGTGTATGTGTGTAAGTAATGGGTAAGTGTGGGTGGGTGGGTTGGATGCATGGTTTGCGGGGGTAAGGGGTGTGTGGGGGTGCGTGGGGGGGGGGGGGTGGGTGGGATGGGGGGTGGGGTGTACATGTGTGTAGGGGTGTGTGTGGGTGGGGGGTCAGTGTGTACGTGGGTGGGCGGGTGGGCAGGTGGGGTGTGTGCGTGAGCGTGTGAATATGGGTGGGCGGGCATGTGTGTGTTGGGGGGGGGGGGGGGGAGGTATGGGTAGGTGGGTGGGCACACACGCGTGTGTTTGTCTCTATGTGTGTGTGTCGGTGCGCGCGCGCGCTCTGGTGGGCGGGCGTGTGTGTGTGTGGGTAAACATGTATGTGTTAGGGGGTGGGTGTTTGTGAGTGTGTTCAGTGGTCCAAAAAATGACTTACCGACTTTTCATCGCTAAGTGATTTTCTGACATTTTGTTCTTCAAAATAAGTGTGATTGAAAATCATTTTCTGTTGAAAAATCTTATGCATGCACCAAACACCAGAAAGGCGGAAAACCTTTTCCGGAAAACGATTTCCGTGAAATAAACATGGCTAAGAGCAATTGGATTTACAGGTTGCATTAGCCCATTCATTTCCGAAACTCCATTACTATCTGTTAAGCAAGCTTGCTTGCATTCTAGAAACGATAACTACCTGTTTTTCACTCCTCTCTCCATCCACCAAATTTCTCCACAATACCCACTTCCAAGTCTGTTTTTTACCACCACCAATTTCCTCCACAACACCCATTACCTTCTTTTCCAGATTTTGTTTTCAGGTTTAAAATGGGGGGTGATGTTACGGTGGTGTTTGATTGAGCTCGATGTCAGTTATAGTTGCAGGTGAAGGTAATGTTCGCTTGGCTTCCGCCTAGGCGGGGTGGGAGTTCGCCTATTCGGGCTAAGCTTCAACAACAATCTTTGACCTGT
This sequence comes from Escallonia rubra, assembly GCA_033065855.1. Lineage (NCBI taxonomy): Eukaryota > Viridiplantae > Streptophyta > Magnoliopsida > Escalloniales > Escalloniaceae > Escallonia > Escallonia rubra. The sequence continues at coordinate 139,409 of JAVXUO010003138.1, read as the reverse complement.
AAATTGAAGACCACGACCACCGTCGCTGCCTTCATACACGGCTGTGGCTGCCACCTCAAACTGCCATCGTTGCAGCCTCTTTCAACCGCCATCTCTGCCCTCTATTTGAACTGCCAATTTTGCCGCCTACTTCAACCACCATCACTGCCGACTCCTTCAACCTTCATCGGACACCGCGTCATTCAACTACCATCACTGCCGCCTCTTTCAACCTCTTGCTCTTTTGAATAGTTGTTTTTCTAATTCCCATGCATGATGCATCTATTTATTAATTTTTAGATTTTTAGTAGCTCCTTTGATCTCTGATGGAAGTCGTAATTCAGTATATAAACAATGGCGTTAAAGTGACTTTCATATAAATGCAATAGATAGAGTGGATAGCCCGAATGACCCAACTTTGCACCGAGTACTAAGCAAAACCAACAAAGTCAAAAGTAAAAAAAAAAAATTGAGAGCAATTATTATATTACAAAAGTCTAGCGATCAATATCTATTATATATTGAGTCATTCTTTCTCATATATTAATAAAAAAGACATACTTGAGTTTTCATTGCAAGATTATGTGCAATTTAAAAAGAATATCATTTTAATTTTGAATAATCTTTGAATCAAAATAATAGGTGCAGAAAGAGAGAACTTTTAACACTTGCAAGTCGATCCAATCCGATCAAACTGAACTATTTAAACCGACTAAAGTGAATCGTTCCGGTTCGATTCAAAATTCTGCCAAGCCGATAAGTAATGGTTCGGTTTTGGTTTGATTTCCGACGAATCAAACCGTACCGTACTCACCCCAGTCTCATACTCTCATACATGCCGAAAATCCTGTCTTGTACGCTCTTTATTGGTCTCACGGCATCAAGCAATGATTTAGTTTGTTGTAGGCACATAAACAAACAGTAACAAACTTCAGTTTATATGTACATAGGCAACCCAAACCAGGGTTCTTTCCTACGCCAAATTGCTTAGGAAACAGCAAGAATAGGCACTTTAAAAGTGTGATTAGAATGCCTTGTAATTATATGTCGATGAACGTGAGTGATATATCATCGTTATTCCAGTTCGAACAGATTTCCATTACATATGCCAAAACTTTGAAGAGTCATCCTAAACCTACAAATGAACATCAAACGAAGATATAACTGAACAGCCAAAGATCCTTCAGTGTCTTGGTAGCTTCTGGGTTGGATAAAACCTTCTCTCTGTTACATATACCCCGTGGAGAAGCGATTCAGCAAGAGAAGGAAAGCACTCGATGTCATTTTGAAATACTTTTACGCGCAAAAAGTACGGTTAAAATTTGTCACTGATGTCATCTTGAAAATGCCGATAGTTCACATCGACGACGATTTGTTTTCACCAAATGAGACATTGCAACCTTCAACCGAAGAAGTTTTTCCAAGTAAGATTCATAAAGAAGTTTGAGATATGTTGCACATTTTAATCGAACTCTAAATACTTTTATGAGTTCAGAGAAATATGTATTATAACATTGTACATACAAATTTCGTGTCTAAATTGCAAGACAAGAAATAGTTGCACAAAATTCAATTTATCAAATTAAAATTATAGGTTACACCACTCAATGGTTTTTACACAAAACGAAATCCTCTGATTCGATCTCCGGTTTGGTCACGATCCAATGGCTAAAATATTTTGATCATGAAACGTGAATTTTGGCTTTTTCAATCTTCACGGTTGAATTGAAAGATCGTCGAAGTGGTGATTGCTCGAGGGTTTCGAAGCTTTATCCCGAACCATGCGGCAATTCTTGACTTGTGGAATCACCTAGATTGAAGGCGAAACTTCTTTGATATTTGGGATAAGAGAGAGATTACTCTTCGTTGTTGAGAATGCTTGATTGAAGAACGACACTAAACTAGTGCGTATTGTTCTTCAAATGGAGCGTAATTCTCGAGATTGATGTGCTTGTCACAGAGTTTCCAGCAGAGCGCTGACTTGTTTGCAAGGACTCAGTGTGTCAAATGCTCGATTAAAGAACGGAACAAACTTAGTGCGTATTGTTTTTTAAATGAAGCACAACCTGGGAGACGACAGAGTTTCGGCGAAGCTTTGACTTTGATCGCGGAGACCCTGTGTGTCCCATTCTTCTCTACCTCAAGCCCTTTATTTATAGGCAGGGTGGTAGGCTTATTTTTGAAAAATCCATGATTTGAGCTTTGACTTTGTAATTAAAGAGATTTTGTCCCCCTTTAATTCAATCAGGATTTCTTGATTAAATGGATCCTTATTTCCAGTTAATTTAGAAATTCTTTCTTTAAGTTAAAGTTGACTTATTTGAGTTTTATGGTAGCAAGATCACACTTGAGCAAGACCAAATACTTTTATTTTGGACTAGTTATTGTAATCAACTTTGGTTTGAGCCAATTATTTTATCTGATTCCAAGTCAGCACTTTGAACCCGCTTTTTTCGCAACGTCGAATATTTGACCAGTCATTCAACTTTTAAATTGTCGACTATGCACAAATTTTCATTATCTACAAACATATTAGATGAGTCAATTGTGATGACAACGGTGACGCACACGATTACACGACAATTGTACGACAAATTCATCATCTAAGATCATTTACTAGCGGATTTTGTCCCACGTATCGTATTTTACAATAGAGGATGATCAAAATCTGGAAAAAGAACGAGTTAAGTTAATTGTTGCTATGCAGTGGAGAGTGTGCTAACTTGTTATTTTTCTTGTTCTTACACTCTATCTTATACTACATGTTTATCAATACTACGGTTTATAAATTTTTTTAGCCAAAGCCCAAAAAAAAAAAAAAATTGAAAATCGTCTTCGCTGGACCATTATAGAAGGAAAAGTCGCCTACAATGGTCCAACAACCGAGTCCAGCTATCCTCAGTAACTTGGTTCGACAGAAGTGATTCTCATACATATTTAGAAGAAACTAGCTAGTTCTTCTTTAACTATGGGCTTGTCATTCTTCGCAAATGAGTAGGTGACTGGCACTATTTTTATGAAGAAGGCACAAAATTCATGAGGTTGCAGCTAATAAGGTGCCTTAATGCTTGTGTTTTGCTTATATATAACTACGAAAACAGATGATACAATTGTCTGTTAGTACAAGTGTGTTGGGAAATTGGGAGATTGCATTTTTCACCTGGGTTTGAGATTAATCTAAATGGTCCTTCTCTTGTAGGTATTTCTTGATGAAAAAAGAAATTTACTCCGCTGTGAACATTGGCAACTGATCTTTCTTACCTTCAAATTTGGTATTCTGAAATTCCATTTTTTCTCTTCCGATATTTTTGTCACAAACAATAATTCACTTGGTTAGCGGTGTACCGGGAATTCTCCATAGATGTCTTTAAATGATGCCTTGAGATTCTTGTTCCTGCATATTTTGCTTATGAAATCACCGCAATGTGAAATTGAGATTTTGGAGGGGACTAAGGTGTATTGGTTTGTGGGACATTCCAAGTGGTCTGGATCTACTATATGTCATTCTAATTTCAATCCGCGGGACTATCGGATTTAGTCTACGCCTTCAACTGCACTAAAGTGTATATTGGAGATTGTGTACACATTTCGTAGTGGCAATGGGATTAGAGTGATGCTTGTTATGGCAAGACTACAAGTTTCTTAAGGAATTGAGATAACTTCATATTTCAAGCATCGTGGTTGATATTAAGGGCCAAAGCCGCAACTTTGAGTTTTTTTGTGACGATTCTGAGAGCCTGTTTGGGATTGATTAAAAAAAGCAGATTCTGCTTAAATCTTAATCAGCTTTCAAAATTTGATTTAATCAGAATCAGTTTGCTATTTGGCAAAAGGAGTTGTAAATTAGATTAAATTTATAAAAAGTGTTTGGATAAAAAGTACTTAAATCAGTTTCACTATGACAAAATGACCATTGAGGGAACTCAATAAACAATTTTTATAATATCCAAACAACGTTAACATAACTTTTATTCGTAAATAATTATAATGCCCAAATAAATTATGAAAATAACTATTTTCACGTCCTACAAAAGTTGTTACTTTTTATTTTAAATGAAAAACATAAATAATCTCACGTTATTGCTTATAGTACGATAACATCCCCAAATTACAAATAAAGTTTATCTTGAGCATGACAATTACAGTATAATTTGCAATAAAGTAGAAGAAAAGATGAGAAGATGAGAAGAGAAAAGAACTGACATAAATAGTATGGAGGAAGAGGGCGGCTGTATCCCTCTGTGTATAGCCGTAGGAGAAGAGGTTAGCAGAGAATAGATAAACTCTAGCAATTATCTAATTAATTAAGGGGTATGAGAGGTCTTTTTTGTAAAAAATATAGGGATAGGATGGTAAATTACATGGTCAAACCTAATTATGGAAAAAGTGATTATTTCATAATTCTCACTTTTGAGGATTATGGATTAAATCAGTTTTTAGCTTTTGGAGATGGATTAAATCTGTTAATCTCTTTTGCCAAACACCCACAACCCTGAAAAAATTGCTTACCTTCTTATCTTCTACTCCTCCTGATCTTCTACTACATCCTTAAAAGAAGACAATGCCAAGTAAGCAAGACCAAGGTTTTAGAAGATGCAGAAGATAAGCTATTGACAAATTTTTCATAATAAAACAAAGCACAAACTTGCAACCCAAGGGATGTCCCCGATCTCGTGCATCAACTGCAATATATAAGTACACGTCAGATGCTCATTATAGGTCCCTCGAGATGCTATTAGCACTTGTTAGGTTCATAACATTAGACAATGACTTGGTTTTTTTAAGGAACACCACCACAAGATACTAAACTTCACCTTCCTCATGCAATCCCACAACCCAAACTTAGGTTTTCAATACCTAGAACAAATTGTCTCGATTATGCAATGAAAGACACTTACTTTAGATTGTGTTAGAATGCACAAGGATTTATCTGCTTTCCAACGGACTTAGTCACGGTAGACTAAAAGATATATTGGCAATTGACAAGTCTCGACCTCTAATTTGATTTTCCCTTTTTGTTTGAATTTCAAAAAATATAGGAAACATGGTATATTCTGATATCGGATTTATATCTCAAGACACAGTACAGCTACAACCGAAATAAGGGGAGCCTGGTCAGATTAGCTATGTTTTGCAGCAGTATAAAAAATTTGGCCTTGAGAAAAATAGGGTGCCTCATTGCGTGGCTTAGGGGTGAGCACCAAACCGTTTAAACATATCCGAACCACTCAAACCAAACCGATCCAATCCGAACCGTCCAAATATCTTAACTGTTCGGTTTCACATTTTTCAAACCGACTTTGGTTCAGTTCGATACGGTTCACAATTCACATTTTTGAAACATGTTCCAAACCGACCTATGGTATGTTAATCTATTTTTAGTAACACTCATTGATAATTTCACATATATGGTGTAAGAAAATCCAAATAAACAAATCTTGAAAGTTAAAAGAAAAGCAAATAATGAGAATGCAATTTAAAAAAATATAACTTCAGTTTTTAATAATTATTAGATCCAATAGTAGTGTGCAAAGAAATAACGTCCTTAAGTGAGTGCAAACCGTTTAAACCGACCAAACCGAACCGTCCGAACCGAACTGTCCAAACCAATGTTGTTTGGTTTGATTCGGTTCATAATTTTTCAAACTGAGGGGTAACAGTTTGATTTACGGTTTAACTCCTAAACCGAACCAAACCAAATTGTACTCACCCCTAGCACGGCTACTGCTTAAGCACATTTTCCTTATTTGCTATCCTCAAAATCCTATCCTGTGCCAAAAAAAAAGAAAAAAAATATACTTTATTCCACCTTGAATTGTCTGAGAGCATTCCTTTGAGAAAACTTTCAGGAGGTTCAAATTGTGGATGTGGTTATAATCATGTAGTGTTTGCCTTCTAGAGCTCCAGCCAGCTCCAGCTATTGTAAGTAGTTGTCTTAAAATTATTAGGAAATGAGAACGGAACCATTTCAGGTCATTGCAAATGGGTTATGGTAGGTGAGAGGCACTATTTTGATGAAGAATTCAGGTAATTCACGAGGCTGCTGTTTGGTTCGTGTGCCTATATCTATGAGAAAGGTTGGAGCTCGAGAGAACTGCAATTTCTTTTGGGTTTGGGAGATGTTGCAGTCTTGAATTTGGGATTAATCTAAATTATCATTCAATTCTAGGTGTATTATTTCACAGGCAAGGGACATTTTTTGCCGAACCACGTTAAACTTCATGTTCTTCGTGAGACTCCGTGCCCCGTGAACAATATGGTGATGGTGTTTTTCGGGAACTATTGATTGATATGGATATCTTGCGAATTGTTTCCTTATCTTGAATTGAAATATTGGAAGAAATCAAGGCAATCGATTTGTGGCTGGGAATGTACAGTACATTTCTCAAGTATCAGCTCCATGATCAGTTATAAAAAACATCGGCCATCGAATGAAATGAGGGGTTCATAATGGGAACCGGTGAACTATTGGCAGGGGCGATGGCGGGCTGGTAAGAAGATCGAAAATTAAAAAGTGAAAGTTAAAAACATGATGAGAGTCAGCAATTAGAGTATGTGAGTTTGATGGGAGTTTGTAAAGCTGAGTTCCCTCCAGTAATGAGTATGGAAGAAAGGTACTTTTTTTTGGGTGCAAATATGGAAGAAAGGTACTGCAAACAACAACAGAAAATAAAAAATGTTTATATGCTTTCTCTTGGCTCTATTAGGGACATAATTACCAGAAAATCAAAGGTGTTATTTGGATTTCTCAAATTGGCCCTTTTGATTTAAAAAGGTGAAATGATTTTGTTTCCCAAACAGTGTGATTTGTTTTTCAGTTTGCAGATTTCGAGTAATAATTGTACTTTGAAAATTTTAATAAATAAAATAAGATTTTTTTGGTACATGTGACCATACGAAATCTAAATAAATCAATTACCAATAACAAAAGTGAGTTGAGGATTCCTTAAACGTGTATTTATCCGTACGTATTATTTCAGTTTAAAAATATTTAGTATCCATCTATTTCAACTCACGTTTTCGAGAGAGAGAAAATATTTGGTTGCTACTCCGGTTAGAAGAATTTTCCTCGTACCCTCTATATAGCGACAATCAATCGTCTCTAAATATTTTTAGTGACACTAAAAAAATGCTGCTAATAATTGTCGCTGATAGTGTTAAAAAAAAGCCACTAAAAATATTTAGCGACTGTTAAGTGTCACTATACACGGAGTTGGAGGAATATTCCTACAACCCGGGTAGGAGCCAAAGTTTGTTTTCGAGAGAGTGGGTACAAGACCTTTGGGGTGTGTTTGGATATAGGATTTGAACTGGGGATTTGACTTTGGCATGATATTTGTAAATCACATGAACAAAATATCTTGTTTGGATAATTTAAAAGGGAATTTTTGAAATTTCGGAGTGATTTAAACTGTGGATTTGGGGTCACCAAATCCACAGTTCAAATCACTAGTTTGAACTAGTTATTTGTCAAATCACCCACAATAACTAGTTCCCTATTTTTTAGGAATCTTGCCTCCCACTTTTTTTAACAACATTTTGCTTCCTTTTTTTCAGACAAGATATTTCAAAATAATAGAATTTGTAAATCAGGGGATTTCAAAATGAGGTCATTTAGAAATACCCAGTATTTCAAAATTTCATATCCAAACACAGAGAGTGGTTCGATTGGCAGGTATTTAGGAGTGCGAGTACTGTAGAGCGGAGTTTAATAACCGAAAGGTTCCAACACGGTACGTTTGCCAACTTTAGAATCTTTTTTACTTGCTAATAAGCATTTGCGTCTTTAATTCAAATTAGAAAAGCTTCTAATTAATGTTGAGCAAAAAGGAAATCCAGAAAAGAAGATATGCTAATCATTCATATATTTCAGTTTTATTTTATGCTGTTTGATATTAATAGTATCTTATGTTTTGTTTTTCAAAATATGTAGAAAAGAGAGTTGATTTAATTGACAACCTATCCCTAGTTAGACGGTCAAAAATATTATATAATATAGTTTAAAGCTTGTAAGAAGGACATCCATGATAGAAGGACATGGATGAAGGACATCCATGATAGAAGGATATGCTAATTTATTCAAATTTGTTAAAGTTTCACTGATTATGTTGCTTAAAAAATCTGATATTTATAGTATCCTACTTTTCAAAAATTTAGAAAAGAGCGTAGATTTTTTGAATATTACATTAATTGACAATCTATTCCAACTAAGAAGGTCAAAATTTTATATAACGAATTACGAAGCTCCTTAATAGTGCAATAGTTAAATACCACTTGTGATTGCTAGTGGGACACGAATATTATATTAACACTAAAAAAAGTACTTATTTTTAAAATCATTTCAATTTTCTATATATCTTGAGACCTCTATTTTCTCACCTCTCCCTCCTCTTATGTAGAAAATGTCAGATGATCCTGCACTAATAATTCTGACCATTTAAGATCGTTGGGCTCATAGCAAAATAGCTTTATGTCTCATTTAGTTTCTCTGCCTATCGCATCAGTCTCCTCTTATCTAACGTTTCTAAATGTTCACGATACTACTATATTTACCCGTATTATGGTAAGGAGGAATATCAGTGTGTGAGAAGATATATAACGGTAATGAGAAATTTTTTGCTTCAAACTGATCTCAAAATATTAGTGTAAAGAGAAATGCTTTGCATTAATATAACGCCAAGGAAAAGAAATAAAGCTTCCTGTCATGCATATCTTATAAGTTTCCTCAACAGTTGTGTTTTCATTTTGCTACTAGCAACATTTAACTATGCTTCTGCACAATTATGATATTGGGAAGGAAATTGATGAGATAGTGATAAAGAATTTAATGGTTTAGTGATCAAGAATTAAATTAAAACACCATTTTGCATCATTAACCATTTCTTAAAATGGGAGGAAATTCTTAACTTTTGAATTCAAAGATATGCGATGAATAAATTCAGAAATTTTCTTATATACATGTGTGTGTGCGCGCGCGCTTTTCATACAAGAGTAAATAGCTCTTTATTTTGTGTGCATAAATGACTAGACATAGGCCTTCCATGGACAAATTTAATTACCAATTGAATGAGATTTCTTAAAATCGATACTAAAGATTCTACTTGCACAAAACGAGATAATTATCTTATGACTTCTTTTTTTGCACGTAACAAAGTAAAGCATTGAGCACCGGAAATATCAATAAATTTGCCACTCACGAATTTATCGTTAATCACGTTTTGAAAATGACTTCCATTGTCTCGATTTCTTGGTCATTTTTAAGAGTTCAAGACACAAGGCAATGTGTAATTTCTCACAAAAATACTTGCTTTGTATCTTCCAAAATCAAATAATTATGTTACGATTTCTTTTTCTGCACGTGCTAAAAAGAAGTAAAACATTGAGCATCAGTGAGAATCAGTCGATTTACCATTCACGGACTTATCGTGAATCACGTTTTACAATCGACTTCCACTGTCTCGATTTCCTGGTCATTTCCAAGAGGTTGTGATAAACCATAACAATTTCTCACAAAAATACTTGCTTTGCACTTCTTTACTCACACAATGTTCAAATCCCTAACTTACGTTTTCAGAGCCTTTTATTACATTGCAATACAGAGTTCAAATTTCATCCGCGTTAACTCGGTTTTGTGATTTTGGCCCATCACTTGGCCACTTTGCCGACTGAAGCACCCAACTCGATGAAAACTGAAAAGGCATTTTGAGTATCATAGAAGAAACAAATAGAGATGGCGATTTAGGCGTCTAATAGGATTTTCATTGTGTTTTATCTCGTGTTGTACTTATTTGGATAAATCGAGATGCCATAACTGAGGATTCAACCATTTGGGCCTTATGAATTTTTCTCATCCCACCTTAACCCAAATAGATTTTCAAACTTAATAATAGTACATGTTTCTTCTCATTTCTCTCCCACTCACACACAAGCCACAGTCAGCAATGACCACTGGCAACCGCTGCCAGAGAATATTGGCTTTCGTTGCCAAATCATCGACCAAAGTCGGGCAGCTCCGGGCTACTATCGGCCACCGCCCGCAATCTTCGACAGCCATCTACCTCTAGCAACCGCCGCCGAGAGAATCGGAGTGAGGCAAATGATTTTTTTGTTAAGGTAAGACTACAAGTTTCTTAAGATGATCAAATATTGTATAAAGACAAAGTCATAGAAGACACAGTATTTGTGTGCAACTTTAAATCTTGATGTGGGCAAGGTTGGTAGGAAAAAAAAGAGATAAAAGTAGCGAACAAACTTCATTGATGGATTAGAAGAAAGAAATACAATGTTCTCAAATTAAGTATGGATTTTGTGGATCTTGAAATGCAATTATCAATAGTAGGTTCTTGACCAATCTTACCCATTCCACTTTTCGATGATCTGTGGTTATGTTTTTCTAGTGTTTTTAAGGAATTGATATAACTTCATATTTCAAGCATCATACAATTTGGTTGATATTGGGGGCTAACGCTGCAATTTTGAGTGTTTCTGTGACGGTTACGAGTATAAAACACAATAAGAACTTTCACACCCCAATTACAGGCATTAGGCCCAAATTTTGAGATCACCTCATAAGGTTCCTAAACCATGAAAATTGGTTGCAGTTGCTTTATATGTTAGGGGGAAAGAAATTCTGGGGTGTGGCAACTAAGTTGCGCTCAAGCATTACGCCATCTAGCTCAATAATTATATAGGCCTATATGGGTTGGCTAAAATGCTAAAATTTTCACGCTTATGTTTTTACATCCTAAAAATAGTCGTAAACTATTTCATCGCATGGCCAACCTCAGGCACGATTAGGCTAACTCCGGCTATAATCCTGTGAACTCCGATCCGATGGTAGTGATTGAGTACTTAGAGTTGGCAAAAAATCAAATAAAACTTATTGGCAGTAATAGGTACCCAACCTAATTAGTGATGAATGAGAGCTGGTGGCACCATAAAGAAAAACACAAATAAAAAAGCCCAATATGTATTACAAACTATTTTATTCCCTTTTTTTAATCCACCCATTTCATCATGTCACACATAATATTTAAGTAGAAGAATTTGGATTGGAATCATTTATGGTCCTTTCAAATTGGTGAAGTCACAGGCACTATTTGTATGATACGATGCACATAATTCATAAGGCTGCTGCTTGGGTGCCTTTATTGCTTGTGTGACTATCACCTATATAAGGAATTCATTATGAGGCTGGATTCCTGTTCAATTCTTTTGTAGCGTGTTTTCTTGAACAGTAATTCACACATTGTTGGATTTTTGCAAATTGTTCGGTCACATCTTTGATTGATATGCTACGATGTTTTTGTAAGGTCGAGATCTTGACTAAGATATTGGGGGAAACTAAGCAATATCAAACTGAAACATTGCTTACCTTTTGATCTTCTACTTCATCGTTAAAAGACATCAATGCCAAGTAAACAAGACCAAGGTTTCAGAAGCGGCAAATAAAATGCTATGGACAAAATTTTCATTATGAAACAAAGCACAAACTTGGAACCAAGGGATGGCCCCAGTCTCGTCCATCCCAACTTATCACGTGCAATTGCAACATATAAGTACACGCCTAGTGTTCATAATACCTCGAGCTGGTGCTATTTAGCACTTGTTAGCTTTATAACATTGGACATTAACTTGGTTTTTTAGAGGAACACCACCAAAAGACACCAAACTTCACCTTCTTCATGCAATGTCGCAACCCGTTTTCAATCCTTAGACCAAAGACCAAACTTTTTCGATTAGACAATGTTTAGATTGTGTGAGAATGCAATAAGGATTTATCAGCTTTATAACAGTAATTCATCATGTTTGGTCTTCAAAATTCGTTTGTTTCCATAGCTTTGAAGTGTTGATCTTGGGATGCAAGAGACATTTTTGTCCCCTTTACAAGGATATTTTGGAGTCACAGTAAACCAAAGGATATATTGACAATTGAGATGTCTCAACCTCTAATTTGGCCTTTTTTTTTTTTAATTTCAAAAGAAAGGTATACAGGAAACTTTGTTTGGCTTATAAAAAACAAAAAGAATATACCTTAAGCTTAATCATCTTTGGGTGAAATTTCAGGGATATTAAACTAACTAACCAAATTTCAAAAAAAGTGATGAGTGCAGGATGCACCCAATATTATGTGCATCCTCTGCCATATGCTTTTGGGCTTTGTACATGTGATAAACCGACGGGTGATGAGCGAAAAGGTTCACAAGGCTTATGTGTTAAAGTATTAATAATCAATTTGCAAAAATTAGAGGCGTAAGCAGTACATTTTCTTGTTTGCTATCCGCGAAAGTAAAAAAAATGTTCCACCTTGACTGGTTTGTGAGCAATCCTTTGACAAGACATGCAGGAGGTTCAAATACCATAAAAAAATTGGTGGCAGTATCATTTAGGTACTCTAGATGTAGTTGTCATTATTAACATTTCATGTTTTACCAGGAAAAAAAAAGAAAGAAAAGGATTTTGGAAATTAAGTGCTCTTGGGCATTATTTGGAAATGCAGGATGGAACCATTTTCAGGTCATTGCAAATGGGTTGTGAGTTGGTGAGAGGCACTATTTCGATGAAGAATGCAGGTAATTCACAACGCTGTCGTTTGGTGCCTCGAGTGCCTATATATATATATATATATGTATGAGGAAGGAGGTCAGTGCACTCGCAGTATGGAGATGGTTGGGAGCTTGACATACTGCATTCTTCTTTTGGGTTCGAGAGAGCATGCAGCCTGGAATTTCGGATTAATCTGAATGATCCTTCATTTGTAGATGGAGTATCTCGCGGAACCACGCCAAATTTGGTGTGCTCGGCTTTCTTGGAACAATGTTCATGTGGTAAAGGTGTTTTTGGGGAACTATTGAGCGATATATTTGATGAATTGTTTCCTACAAATTCAAACACATGGAATCATCAATTAATGAGTTGAAATATTGGAGGAAACTAAGGCAATCGGTCTCTCCTCTGGAACGTACAATACAATCCTCTAGCATCAACTCGCTGATCACTTACAAAAAAAACCTCAGTCATCAGATGAAATTTAGTGTTTCATGTACAATACAATCCTCTAGCATTAACTCCCTGATCACTCACAAAAAACCTCCGCCATCGGATGAAATTTAGTGTTTCGGGCAATAAGTGAACAATAAGTGGTGGCAACGGCGAGATAATATTGTTAGTTAAAAAAATAGGGAGACTTTATCCACTCCTTAATATGCTAATCAATTATCTTTTTTGTCACTAAAAATTGACCAGTAAGTCTGTTTTAGTGCCATGAAGAATGTGGAAAAGCATATAAAAGGATAAAAATAACATCTACCTAAAGAATATAGCGTTTGAGCAAAAGCGAAGGTTACAAAAATGAAAAGGGTGAGCAGAAAGAGATTGTGGGTGAGCAACTTGTGTAAGCACCATGCATAACAGTGGTCGCAACAGATGCCATCCCATGCATGTAGGTGGAGGCGAGAAAGGAACAACTCATTATCTAACTTACAATGTCATATTGATCCACGAGAGTAGCTTAATTAGTACTTGTATTGATGGATATATGTATTTAGACAACTATCTAGTCACTTTTAAAACTTGTTGGTTTAATTGAACAATAAAGTAAGGAGTCTGTACAGTTAATGCTTCACTAATCTTATTGTGTCCACTTGTTTAACCTACTGCTGTGAGGGAGGAGAAACTACTTATGTATACAAGTGGAAGCGTAAAATTAGTGAAACCATGCTATCAGAATAGAGAAAGCAAAGAGTAACAAAAACACAAACCGCTGCTACAGCAGCAAGCCAAACATAAGCAAGGCCAACAAGAAATTTTACTGCCACCCAAGAAACCAGACCCTATAGTAGAGGCAGGGTGATACACTTTAAACCAACCCAATTTTCTCTTGGTATTTTTGTTAACTCACAAGACGTAATTCGTTATATTTGCGGTGGCTTTATTTTTCATGGGAAAAGTAATTCTGGGGTGTAGTGACTAGGCTGCGCTCGAGCATTACGCTATCTAGCCCAACAATTATATAGGCCTACATGGATCGGCTAAAAGCTTAAAAAATTTCACGAGCTTATCATTTTGCATCCTAAAAAATACACCGGACTACTTGTTAACTATGTCATTACGTTGTTAAAAGAACAAAAAACAGAATACCGCAATATTTTTTAAGGTTCTTCGCCTTCTCTGGTTTATCGATAGCATAATGTACATAAGGTGGCCAACCTCCGGCACAATACGGCTAAACGATCAACAAACTTTTGGTGTTCCAATATGACCTCCGGCAATAATCCAGTGAACTCCGGTTGTAGTAGTTGAGTAGTCGGCCAACCCAATTATAGTGATGAATGAGTTGGTGGGCACCATAAAAGAAAAGCCCAAATTTCCTTTTATAATTAAGAAATGCCCAACTTACCATCTATTTTTTTTTTTTTTACCATCTATTCTCGTTATCTCATACCTTATTTTTAAAATCACAATTTTTGGATTGAAACCATCTGGTCTTTGCAAATGTGTGAAGTCACAGGCACTATTTGTATGTAAGAAGGCACATAATTCACAAGGCTGGTGTTGGGTGCCCTATTCCATTTGTGTGATTATCACCTATATTTATTTAATCTAAAACATATGAGAAGACAGTAATGTGAGGTTGAGAGTAAGAATAGTTGACGGAGCTAGAAAAAAATTTCAGCCGAATCACGTCAAATTTGGTGTCTGTCTATGAGACTGGATAATCCTTTTCAACTCTTTCACTGTTGCTTTCTTGAACAATATAACGCACACGTTGTTGGGTTTTGCAAATTTTCCTGTGATACTATTGATTGATATGCTATGACGTTTTGGTACACATATCATACATGGAGACATCGAGATCTTGAGTTAGGATATTGGGGGAAATTAAGCAAAATATCAAATGTAGAAAGTGCTTACCTTCTAAGCTTTTAGGTCCAGGTGGTTTCTTAGAAGGGCGCCATCGAAGGCTATCAAATTTCACTTTATTCATGCAATCCCGCGACCCAAACTTAGGTTTGCAGTTCTTGGATGAAACAAGATCGGTTAGACAATGAAATGCACTTTTAGGTTAGTGTTAGAGTGTAATGAGGACTTATAAGCTTTTCAAAGATGATAACAGTAGTCAATGATGTCTAGTTTTCAAAGAGTCTTTTGTTTCCATTAATTTGAAGCATTGATATTGGAACGTGGGAGACCCTTTTATTAAGAGGAAAGCATATCTTGTAATCGCAGACCCAATGTAGACCAAATAATATGTTACGACTGACGAGTCTCAACCTCTAATTCGGTTCCCTTGACTTAAGATTGATGACTTTTGTGTGAAATTTCAAAGATATTTTGGCCCCGTTCTTTTACTATTTTTATTTTCTGTTTTTGCAATGACGACTAAAATGATTCTCTTTATTGCTTGCGTTTATCATTTTCAGTTTTTATTTTGGAGAAATCTAGCCCAAGTCACTTTCTTCCGGCCACCTCTCACTCAAAATTTGTCAAAATGATAAAGTATACAACCATAAGTCCTAACTGGATACGGAAATAAAAATAGAAAATAATAGTGGTAATCGAAAATACCAAAACCAAATATAAAAAGGAAACGGTAAGGCTCAAAGCTACAATTTTGGGGATGAATTGCGATAAAATTTTAGGGGAGAGAATACTTTTGAAAAGCATCCAGAATTTTGTGCCTTATTTGCTTTTGAGCTTTGTACATGTAAAAAAAATTGACAATGAGATGAGAGACTTATGAGACTTATAAATTAAAATGTTAATCATTATTTTGCCGCTATGGGATTTATATGTCAACAGTACAACTACAACTGTAGCAAGGGGACCGTCATGGTCAGATTACCTAAGTTTTGCATCGGTATTAAGAATTTCGCCTTGAGAAAAATAGGGTGCCTCTTTATTGGCTAAGGCCTAAGCACATTTTCCTTATTTGTTTTCCTCAAAATCCTATCTTTTGCCCCAAAAAAAAAAAAAAACAACAACAAAAAGATAATTTATTAGGTTCAAATTGTGGGTCTAGTTATAATTATGTTGTGTTTGCCTTCTTCAGCACCAGCCAATTTTTTTTTTTTTTTTTTTTGTAATAAGAGAATTGCATTGATAGAGATAAAAACTACAGGGAGTGAAATTTGCAGCCTTAAGGCTTTACAGAACTATTCTGAGTGTGAGTAAGTGTCAGAATAAAAATAGTAATAAACAGTAGCAAAATGATTTAAGCAAAGATACTACCCTCTAGGGACTCTACAAAATACTCCATCATATCTGAAGATCATCAGCTGCGCAGGGTGTCACTTATCCAATCTTGGTAGACGGGTATGCGAGCCTGACAGGCAAAACGAGCTAAGGATCGTGCTTCTGTCCGGAGGTGTGGTCCAGGCCTATGGATACTATACTGATGAAATTGAGTCAAAAGGTGACAAAAGTCATAGAGGATAGGTGCCACCGTATCCAATACGTCTTGAAATCCCGACATCTGATGTAAAAGGAAGGGAGATGTAGTTAGTACATGAATATGTAAGAAATTCTGTTTCAATGCCCATTGTGATGTAAGAAGCAGGCAATGTGTTAATGCAGTATAGTGATCGGATGAACTAATAAAGAAGGCTGTCGTTCCATAGCGATTATTATTTGTGTAGCATTCTAAACCAAAGCCGGCCCGTAGTTTTCGTTGGTCAAAACAGGTATGGATGAGCATGTTGATTGGTGCAGATTCTATGCAGAGGCAGGGTATCTGACTAGAATGCAAAGATATTGGCCCAGAAGGTGTGGGAAACCGTCTAATCGAATTCTCTGGGGAACAGTTTGGTTGTGGCAATTGTCGAGGCGCAAAGGGTAATGCATCCGAATATTGTGAGATGTTATTAGTTAGTTGACAAATTTGACGTATCAAAGCTATAGGTTGGAAAGGAATTTCCGGAAACACAAAGTTATTTCGGTGATTCCAGATAATCCAGATAGTGACAAAAATATATATAATTGTGCGTTGTAAGCAGTGGTCTTGCAGTTATTTGGAAATGAAGAATGGAGAACCATTTCAGGTGGCAAATGGGTTATGGGTAGGTGAGAGGCACTATTTTGATGAAGAAATGCAGATAATTCATGAGGCTGCTGTTTGGTGCCTCGTGTGCCTATATGTATGAGGAAGGTCAGTGCACTCCCAGTAGGGAGATAGTTGGGAGCTTCAGAGAACTGCAAATTTTCTTTTGGGTTTGGGAGAGGTTGCAATTTGGGATTAATCTAAATTATCATTCAATTCGAGGTGTGTTGTCTCGTAGGTAAGGGACATTTTTTGCCGAACCACGTTAAACTTCGTGTACTTCATGAGATTCCATGCCCCGTGATTTCCTAGAACAATATAGTAGTGGTGTTTTTCAGGAACTATTGCTTGATATGAATATCTTGCACAGTGTACGCCCATGGAATAATCACTTTTTGGAATTGAAATATTGGAGGAAATTGAGGTGATCGGTTTCTGACTGGGTACGCACCATGCATCTCTCTAGTATCAACTCCAAGATCAATTATGAAAAAACTCGGCGAGGGAGTGGAATGAAGTGTTGATAATGGGAACCAGTGAACAATTGGCAGGGGGAATGGCGAGATTGTAAGGAGATCGAAGATTAAAAATGAAAGCTAAAAACATGATGAGAGTCAGCCATTAGAATATGTGTGTGAGACAAGTGTGGAAGCACTAACCCGAAGGGGTTGGTGGAGTTGGAGGACCTCGAGGCCGAATTGATTCCCCCCCGGTTATATATATGAAATGCAGTCATAATATTTTCCAATTGGAAAATTTTCAAAAAAAAAAGTGTGGAAGCACTATTTTTTATAGTAGTGGTGGTGACAGAAGACATGCATGTAAGTGGAAGAGGAAAAGAAAAAGAACATTATTTAAAACGTATTAAAATGCTGGCGGCTTGTTAGGGCCACGGGCGGAACTTGAAGGAGACAAGAAGACGAAAGAAATTTGTCAAATAGAACGGATTTTAATTCTTTTTGCAAAAAAGCGCCGTTTGGTGCGGACCACTGGCATCACGCTCACACCAAACCACAAACTTGATTGTCATTAAGCTAATTACATGTGGTGCGAGAAACTACTAATCTATACATGTGAAAACAGTATAATTAATGAAACCCTATTAATAGAATAAAAAGTAACCGAAACACGAACCTCTAGAACAAGATCAAGCAAACAAAGGTAAGGCCTATAACAACCGTACAAAGTAACCAGAGCCTACAGAAGAGGCAGCAGAAACCCAAATCCAAGATACAAGGAAGAGGCTGACCAACTCATGATTCAGGACTGCTTGTTTTAGTAATTTTTTTTCTAGTGGTTAGTTGTTTTGCATATCCCAGAAAAAAAAAAATTCACTGTGTCATTGCCAATCGGTTTTAAATTTATCGCATTTTCTATCGGATGGGGTTGTCATCCGTAAGCATGTTTTGTATCTCTTTTCGTTTTCCTGGTATATATTTCTACTCTTCGATCCCAAAAAAAAAAAAACGAAAAGAAAATTGGGCACCTCTAGCAATTCCATCTTAAATGAGCTTTGAAACTTTGGTCCACTCCAAAACCTGATCTAATGCTTTACGAGAGACTCCGTAGCCCCAAGTATACACCCGTTATCACACAAATTACTGTGAAGATCACAATCAAAACGGTTTGGTGTTCGCCGAATCACATTTTTCTCCAGTTCTTTAGTGTTATAATATTTGCATGTTACTAAAAACAATTGAAATTTATGCAACTAAAAGTTACTGTTCTACGCCAAAATTGTCAGTGTTGATTAGTGCAAGAAACTTGGTAAAACATCCGTTCTTATTTTAGCTCCGTCTTCTCATAGTTATTTCTTGATTGTGGTTTCTAAAACCATTGAAGATCTCATCTTTACTCTAATGATTTTGCCTACTTTCTCTTGCTGGCCACAAATCCATTAGCAAAGATAAGGCTAGTAGAAAGAAAATTTTGCTATAACTTTGAAAATTGTGAAAAAATTGCCTTGATACTATCTATAGTTGTTAAGGAAGAAACAACTTCAAGTTACAATTAACTATGGCAAAAGAAAAGACAATAAGCCATAGATATATTCCTTTTTTCTAATTCACAGGTTCTGAATAGACGATGACGACAATGTTAACTGCGAACCACTTTATTTTGGCATCTCGAGAAGAAGATATAAGTACTCTAAATTGCTAATTTGTGGTATAATATAACTTTGGCATTGCTCAGAATGGCGAAAGAAATCAATTTGGAAACAAGGATGTAGAGTGGATAGACAGCTTGTGAAAGGAGTGGAAGTTACAGATTTGACAGGGAACCACTAGGCTCTTTGATTTGTGCTTCAACACCATTTACACCAACCTGAAATGCCCAGGAAGATATGAGGTGATGAGCAATTGCAAAGGGTCCAGGGATAAACATGGGAGCGAGTTCCCCGCTTTCCACGTTGAAGTCTGCAGAGAGGCTTTGTGCTTTACCGACTCCCATGCACATCTGGTCCACCTTAGCCGCTGCTGCTGTTTGTGCTTTCTTGTACTCGGCAACTGTCAATGCTTTTCTCACATCTTCCCTACTGTGCCATTTAGCATCTAGGCAAACAAAAAATGGTCGTAATAGTGTCAAGTTTTCCATACACATGCCTAACACCAGAGAACAACCTACTGCATGCTAATCGACTGTACAATACTCCAACACCCCACGAAGGCATGAACAAAACAGGAAAAGGAAAGACAATAGATGGGGGCAGGGGGGAGCAATCATAATAGCTACATACATTTCAAGAACATTAGCTTCATTTTCAGAAATGATTTGCAAAGTTTTCCACAGGAATTGTTCAACACCAGCATCACATCAGCAAAGTCTTTGAAATGGTGAAGACTGGATACAAATCTTTTCAGATTAGCTATGATCAATCTACTTTACTAGAAAGTCTTGGTTCTAGACGTAACTGAGGAAGCTTTATAACGGCTTGTAGGATCAGCCTACTAGAATGTACTGTACAGTGGGCACACAGCTTTAACATTTTCATAAAAGCATTAGCAGCTGAAACGGATAAATGAACAGGCTCAGAATGCAACAACTGATGATAACTCTTATTGTCGCATGCAATATACATCTCATCTACAACTTGAGTTCAAATAGCACAAACCATGGAAGGAGAGCTATTTTTAGAATTTCACAATACCTTCCAACTCTTCCTTGTCCACATTTATTTCAAGTGACTTAGCATATGCAAAGAATCCTACCATCAATTGGCATGGCATGCTACTGGGTCCAACTGCCAAAGAAACCAAATGAAGTTACAATAATCAACAGAGACACTGGAGATGCAAGTCACACGTCTTTAACAACATGTAAACATGGATCACTAGGAAGGATCACTATGAAACGCAACAAAGTTACCTTAGATGCTATTAGACTGTTGGGACAACTAAAATTAGCTGAAGATTGCATCCATAAAGTTCAAGGCAAGGTTGACAGTTGTCATGTATGGCTTAATGAGGTAGATTTACACCAATGGAGTGTCTAATACTAATCTATTTAATTCTGTGCAATGGACTACAATTAAATGCAAAGCTTTTATATGATTCTTATACAAGATTCCCCGTCCTTGTCTAACAAAGAACTTGGGTCAAGACTCTAAAACAGACCCTAGCTTTTTCTTGAGGTTACTGAAACGAATGGATACCAGAAAGTTTTGGAGTAAAAAGAGCACAATGAATGGCCTCATCAGAGAATGTGGCGTAAGGAATGCTTGCATGGGATGCTTCTCAAACTCCTTTCCCAGTTCAAACATGTTTTGCTGAAACATGTTAAAAGTGTTAATCTGCCTAGACAATATGCTAGTTCTGGCTTGAGATCAGATAGGAGATACTAGAAGTTTAAAACACGCTAAGCATACATCCTAAAACTATGGCACTCATATTCCGAAACAATAAACTAAGTGATTGAAAAGACTGTTCTCCACAGTTACCGCTCTCAACATCTCTCTAAGTAAGAAGAAAGTAAGCAATATATGAATCATTATTTAAGGCAATACAAATGCGTCAATGGAGAACACAAAGTCCTTTTCAAGTAAAATAGGTCTCAGGACTAGAAACGAAACCTGTATAATATTTTCATACAAATCAATAAGTGAGGCGTTGCGTTTTGCTTTATTGACAAAGTGCTGCAGGGAGATATAGGGGAATGTCGTGTGCGTAAGAGCCAGTTTTTGGTTGTCCTGCCTTTGAATATTGGTTGTGGTGAAAAGATGTCAAAGCACCTCCTTAGATGCTTTTGTTAAACACCGAAATTGCTTTATGCTCAATTGAAAAGCAGTTCGTAGGCATTCGCGCCAAGCCACTGCTTTTGAGGCTCTCAAAAGGGTTTTTGCAGTGTGGAGTACAAAAGAGTAACTACTTTTATTCAGAATCTGCTGTAGGATTAGAGTTGAGTCACTTTTGTTGCTTGGGAAGGGTTATGAGGAAGAATCAAAAGGTTCAATGCTACTCTTTAAGCAATGTTGACTCAGTACAGAAACAGGTGACATTTAAGGGGGAGTGGTTCTTATCATAGAAGTGATACAGTTGTAATGGATGAACTTTCCTCCATATTTTACTTAAAAACTTCACTCCAAATTCTTTTGGAGGAGATTGATATCTCCACAGACATGCAGGCAGATGTGCTCCTCTTTATACTTCAGGTGTATTTGGCCAAGCCCCCAAACCCCACCTTCCTCCTTTTTTCCTTACTTTCGTTGTGTCTTTTATTATTTCTCTTTTGGTTTATAGTCCAACAGGGTGAAAGAGACAAAAGAAGGTGGAGAGTTGGTGGCCAGAACGGGTTGTGGGCATGCTTTTGTTAGTAATAAGCACGAAGAAACAATTTAACTTGGGACTCCTTTCAAAAATCAGGGGCATAGTCAAAGAAGGACAGGCACTTGGATGGCCCTCCTTTACTAATAGAGCTACAAAAGAGAACTTCTCCAATCCCTACGTATCTCACCCGGATCAACTATCTATGGGAAATATCACTTCAGTCAGGTGACCAGATGGAATACAAAGAGAGCTAATAGTTTTAGTAACAGGACCCAATGGATGCCCAGATTTTCTACTTCCATTATTGCTCTCTGCATACCCTTCTCTCTCTACATTACCTTGCCCAAGACCTCCCATACATACCTTCATACTCCGGATCAACCATCACTATCTTCACCGACCCACCATCTCACCACCAAAATGAACAAAATAGCAGAATCCCACCTCCCCACTGTGACAAACCCCAAAGCAAGCACGAAAATATTATAACTCAGGCGGAACCTTCAACCTATTCTAGCAATTTCACCCACATCACAACCCCCTCTTTCCCAATATATTCAAAACCTCAATTTCACAAATTCAAGGCTATTGTTTTTACGCTCTGATCTGCTTTATATTACCTGAAACTAAGGATGTTGCTGGTGGACAATTCCTCGACATTCTTCCTTTGCTGTTCTTCCAATAGGTACTATACTTCTTCCTTTTTTTGCTCTTTTTTCTGATCCGTCTTTCAATTTTGATGACTGGGATAGGCTGTCAGGTATCATTGGTGGTTGGGAGTGAGGGGTTAAATGTGATTGCGTGGTGGAGGGTTGATGGTGGTAGTGGATCTTATTAGTAGCAGTTGTGGTCATGGTGGCGCTGATGGCCAATGTTAGCAGAAGGGGTTGGTGGTCTAAGTGATTATGGTGGTTGTGCTGAGAAATAGATGAAGAAAAAGATTTCGGTCGTACCTTACTGTATGCACTGCGCATGTTCTGTATCCACATTTTGAATTGAAGATTAATGATGCTAGCATATACAGTATAAAGTTATTCCAGGATATTACTGATATTGTCCTATGGGAAAATTTGGTCCAACAAAACTATTCCTAAACCATGGGGAAAACAAGCTCTCATCCAGCCTTTACCCTTACCATATATTCAGAGACATACATATCCAGTATGTGATGTTAATTGACAGTTTGAATCAACATATGAAGCTTCTAACGTACAACCCAGCGCCATTGCCACAACCACATGCACAAAATGCCTTACAGAGAAGTCGTCTACTAAGTTATTCTGTCAGGAAGGTCCTTAAAGAATCCTTTTATAAGACTGCATACCCATTTTGTCACCTGCATGCCTTCTGCTAAGACTACAATTGGTTACTGGGTCGATGAAAGATGAGGCACCGCTGGTAACCAACTGCTTTTCATCTGTGGTGTTTAGACGCTTATGTGACACTTGCAAAGTCAAGGGTGTGCTGAGGAGAGGGGGGGGGGGGAACTGCAGAAATCTAAAATCATGGTCGTCCTTCGTAGCAATATGTTGTTACAGGCAACTCTGCTGCGTCATCTGTCCTAGTCAAAGAAATCCAGAACATGTTCACACACATGAATTGCTGTTAATCATTTCATTCTGCTCAAAAGGACACAACAGGAAGAAGGAATCTTGCCATGACAACAGCTTTTCAAAAAGTGTCTCCTTCAATCAGAACGTCCCAGGTTTTTAGATATCTCATTGATCCAGTAATTATATCATAGCAAAACTAAGGAAACGAACAAACACAGCAGATAGAAGCAAGCTTAATAAAGAGTACCAGGCCATGGCTGAGAACTATGATAGATGACTTCACCAACTTCGATGCCAGTCTCCTCCCATGTTTCTCTCCTCACAGCCTCTTCCAAGCTTTCTCCTGGCTAAGGACAATAAGTTAAGTATACTGACTAATCAAATCCTTTGGGGATCGAGAAGGATGTGAGGGGGGCAGGAGAAGGGGGGTGTTAAAAAAAATTCCGTAAACATTGAACATGATAAAGAAATCATTTTACTGCTTCCATCGGATAACGACAACAAAAATAGTTACTTGCTTTAGCTTACAAAGGGACGCTAACAGAATGTTCTCAATGTCAACCTTTTTTATTCACTAGGGATTCCTTAAGAAAAATGAAAAGGCAGCGCCAAGTGTCTAAAGAATCTACCTCTATAAAACCAGCAAGGCAGCTCCACATGCGTGGCACAAATCTGGACTGTCTACTCAGAAGTACACGGTCCTTCTCTCTGTCTATGACCAACATAATGACGACCTAAAAAGGATAGATGGTTAGCAACGAAATGCAGTGCCTCTAGCATGGCAGAATCGCAAAACCAGTCAAAAATGTGAAATTGGACACCACCATACTGGATCAACTCGAGGGTAGATCCTCTTTTTACATGAATCGTTTGAGCATTGCTTCCGTCTCCCAGCTTCCTCTGGGATTGTTTTTCCTCCACAATGTCCACAGAAACGTGATACCTCATGCCATTCTAGTAATGCTCTTGCCTGAGCCAATATAACAACAGGAGAATATATACACAACTCAGTGAAACAAATTGCAGTCAACACCAGTGACAAGTAGAGTAAGAGTGACAACTAAAAGCTTGGAAGTTGCACATTACAACCTCTATGAAATCAAAGAGAGGAAGTGATAAGAACTATATAAATTTTAACAGGTTGGGGGCAGTGCATCAGAATCTCTTTCTAGATTGAAAGGTGGAAGACAGTCATCAAAACCTCTATGGCAACTTTTTTCTCATAAAATTTTTGTTTGGCTGAGTAATGTGTATTCAAGAGTGTTAAAAAGAGGCCCCTTATAAAAGCTACTTATTTCAATGACTGCAGAGCATGTGATCTATTATCTTCACCCCCTGAAGGCAATTGACTCTATAGGCAGTGCATCTGACCTTCTGTCAGTAAGATCTGATTGTCTCTACCAACTGAACCTCTCTCTCCCCTAGCAAGAGAACTCAATGGAAAAAGGGTGATAGACCCATTTACGCTTGAAGTACTGGTAGATAAAATAATCAATCACAAGTTGCTGCTCTGAAGTCAGCTTTTGTTCTCTTTCTTCATATATGTTTTATAAGAACAGAGACTGCAATATGGCGCCTTGCAAAATCTTTGATAACTCAAACTCAAACTTAGAGGTGCACAAAGGTTGGAGGTATGGAATATTGGTCATTTATCAGAACAAACAAAGCAACAAGCTATACAAGGCTCAAAGGCCACGGCATCCCCTTGGACCGAAAACAAACAACAGCTCAGACCTTACTCTCGATTGAACCTCGAACCTGAAAGAATTCAGCCTTGGAGAATGCTCCCAGAAATTTTTAGATCAACAGCACTTCCCATAGTTCCTAGGTGTACTTCTCGACACAGTAACTTTGACACAAACAATTTTCAGCCTCTTTGACTATTAGGAGACTGCGCGGCTTGTCTTTAACGCCCTTCCGTTCCTTTCCCTTCACAAACAGTAGGCACACGCTGCTAATGCAGACTGTTAAGTTAAGCAATCATCCACTTTCCTATGTTAGTATGACCGGATAGTCTAGTCTCTCAGGCCATCCCATTCTGACGAGCTGTAACTTATTCGGTTGTGTCAAGTACTTATTGTACTAAACGTAGCATTAACGGTTCCTTGAAGGTATTAAAATACTGTTCTAATTCTGTTGATATATCTATTGGGTGGTGGTCGTTGGCGAGAGTGTAAATAGACAACAAAGGGAATTTGTATTAAGAGCAGGCATCATGAGGATCGGTGGATGATTCTTGATTAAACAAAAAAAAGGTGCAGTAAACAGCATGGTGGCATAACAGCAATGTGGTGCTATTGTTTCTACTGAATGACTTGGTTAGAAGAAAATTGTATTTACTTGAGTGCGATGGGTGTACAGATAGACAATGGAGGATCAAATAGACGAGAGAGAGAGAGAGAGAGAGAAACTGATAATCACTAATTATACTTATACTTGGTCTTTATACTAGAAGTGTTCACTATGTGCATATTTACTGGTTCTTGACAATGGCACTGAGAAAAACTTGGATGGCTGAAGTTTTTCGTGCACATTCTCCATCGAATTCTACAGAAACCCAGTCTGATAATGCTCTATTCGGCAAAATATTTAGAGATCGGGTTTTTTATCGGCTTTTACTGGCTCTTACGGAAAGTTCGTACATGGAGGATCTTGCTTTTTCTTTCTTTACCTTCTCAATGATCTTAGAAAAGGAACTACAAGAACAAACCTGCTTCTATACTAGGAGATCTGAAACTAAAAGCATTGTGCATGATGATTGTGATAACTCCGAATACGCCAACAAATAAAGCACTGATGAATACCGATAACCCTGCATGCTAGGCTGGTAGTATAGACTTAAAGGCCCATTCTGATAGCTCAATGGACTTAAGATACGGATTTAGCTAATCTAATTAAGTTGCTATGGAAGGTGGAGGGACACACGCATCTCATGCAAGAAAAATCTCCACTGCTACGGATACATGATGTCTAAAGTTACCATGCTTCTAATTTTGTTGAATCTCATCCTAAGAATACTCTAATCCCATTTCAAATCCATATACCCAAACAGAAACTTTTGCTTCAACTGTTCTCATCTTTATTAACGTACAACCTCGTTAATATCCAAGCTGTATGTTCGTACAAACCCTTATTTGTCCTTAAAGAGAGACTGCTTTGACCCTTTGACAGAACCTCTGTCCCTAAAGGAGACTGCTTTCACTTCGACAATTCATGTTGTTGACATATAGTTGGCATCTTGACAAAATTTCGTTTTACATTTCTTTGAAGGAATTGTCATCTTAAACCCTTCCAACAAAACTATCTTTTCATCTTTTTAAGAACAGAGGAAGTAATCCAGAAAAGATTATTAAAGAATGGCTAATATCCTTCGAGAATAAACAAATGAACTATTAGTTAACTCTTTACATGAACAGAAACAGCAAGATAATAAGTTTCTAACCCTTCTATAAATTACTAGTATTCAACTTATACCAGAATAGAGACAGGCAAATTTGCAAGTATTGATTAAAAACAATTAATTTCACTTATTCATCACCACTTACGTGACCAGCAACAGCAAGATCACCCATTGCTTGTTCATCAGCCCAATCAGTAGCAACCATCAAAGTCCTCAACTCAACAAAGCAAAACTGCATACTCCCCAACTCACTCGCCAACCGAGTTGACTCAGAAACATCGATAGCCCAATACACTACATCGTCCTCAGACTTTGAACCCAAATAAACCAACGAATCTTCAGTCATTGGAAGCTCCGAATTCTCCAAGAAAGCCCTGCAATCACTCAAACTAAGCCAACCCAGATGCCAGTTTGGTGTCAAGTCACCCGCTGTGCCGGTCAAAGGTTTGCCATTCTTGAAGGGCAGGACCTTGAAGGTGGGTGATGAGGGCTGGTGGGTGTGGGCTGAAAGCAGGGTTCTGAGGGTCTGCAGGGCAGAAGTGTGTGAAAACGGGTCGGACTGTTTTGGGGTCTTGGATCTTATTGGGTTGCCTGCAAAGGCATGGGAGTTGAGGTTTATGGACATGGTGAACAGTGAGGGCCTTGTTAGGAGTGGAGGGAGGGTCTTAGTGAGAGAAAATAGGTGGGAGGTGGGTGATGAGAGGAGAGAGAGCATAATGGCTCTCCTTTTGCCATTGGTTGATTGAAATGGTTGAAGATGGAGGGACGTAGGTGATGACTCAATGAGTTGGACCTGGTGTATTGACACGTGGTATATCTAACACATAGTATAAAAGGGGCTAACTTCATTTCCACCCATTTTAACACATTGTCCACATTTGTTCAACAAATTACGGATCATGCCATTGTCTTATGATTTGGAACATATGCCAGGGTGACAGCTGAGAGCTTCATCTTCCTCACGTGGGTACAGCTGGTTCTGCATAATGCCAATATTCCATCTTCCTCTTCCGGTTCTAACTTTCGTGTTTGTCTTCTCGGTACACGTGCGCATGGGAAATGAATATTTGGTTTTACCCACATTCTCATCTTCATCTTCTTCGACATCAACTCATCTAGATGTTCCAGCTGCCTCTTTGTGCTTACACTCGCAGCTGACGATCGTCTCCCACCAGAGAGTTGCACCTTTTGTTCTTCTTATCCTTTTAAACCATTCAAACAGCAGGAATTCTGCCAGAATTTTATACGGCTAGAATAACGAAGACCACCTTGTTACCGCCGCTAACAATTGGAAGAGGGAGGTAATTAGTACTTTACTAATTCTCTCATATATATCTTCAATTCCTTACCTTATTTCAGAACTCATATTTTGCCAAATTCAATTACATACTTTCTGTAAAAATCCAATTGATTGGAGCTTCTCCAATGAGAATACAATGAAATTAGAGAGATATGCGTTATAGTGAAAACTGAAAAGCACGGTAATCCATTCACCACCTTCCCCTCTGAAAATAAAAACGAAATAACTCTTCTTTGGTTTTACTGAAAACGGAAGATTAATATGTTGAGAGCTTGAGGTCAGATTACAGTTGAGGTAGTCCAGTGAAAAGTGTTGTCCATATTGTTTGATAGATGATGAAAGTTTGTTATATGGGTAACTTAAAATCATTATTTCAAGCAAATATGGTTTTCTGAAGCAAATATGGTCAGGTTAAAATCATGTACCACATGGATACCATTTCAAACAGTAACGCCAGTACGCCACTATTGTATGCTTGCACCTTTGGTAGTGAATTTCATAATTCTCCAGTTAAATGTGAACCAATTAGGCGATATCAAGAACATAAGCGAACCTGTTGCATCATGGTACTCGATAATACACAAAATTGAAGCGATGTAGGTCTCTAGGTGTATGTAAAATGATATTTTGTAGAAGACGAGTAGTATGTTCCCAGGCGTGGCGGTTAGTTTCAGGCTCATCAAAAAATAGTATTGTGCTTATAGACTTTAAAAGCGTCATGGCATAACCATCCTTAAATTCCTTTTAGCAAGAAGATAGTTGATAGTTGCAATTTTTTTTTTCTAAATTCTTGACATTTGCGTATGGCAACACAAAGTTTAACCCAAAACAACAATGTCCGGATGATGCTAGATGAAAATCTGTTTGAATGGCAGGCGATCCAGTCAAACTCTCCCAAGCACCTTTTTAAAGTTTAGCATATTAAAGCTCTACAGTATTGATTATACGTTTGTGCAGGTAAAGATTGAATGTGGATTTTAAAGTGAGGTATATGATCTTGCCGCTTATGCATACTCAACTCCAGTTGCTAAAATGGGCCATTCATTTGGAAATAAGATAGATGATTATGTTGTTTCTTCCATTTTTTCAGTGCCAGCATGGATGCGTGAACTCTGATTGATTAATCATGGATGCTGGAATTTGTCGCTTCTTCTGCTATTACTACTCGATTCCATACAGGCCCTCTCAATAACTTCATACTAATATATGCCTTAATCTATTTAGTTTGAGGGTTAGTGGTTCAACTGAATTTATATAATTTGCAATGCAAGTTCGATCCAAAGTTAGAGGGGCACTCTCATTGTTTGTCTCATGGCTTTGCTGAGCCAGTGGAATGTGAGTCCCTACTTCTGTCATAATAGGAGGAAAGGATATGCCCAGCATTAGGTTCTTTGTTGCTCTTCGACATCTTTTTCTTTTTTTAATGTCTTACACCTCGTTACTTCGATAGATTACTTTCCTTTGATAACTACTGTACTATTTTACAAGAAGCCTTATCATTTCTATATATTTCCCAGGACGAGCTAGAAACACATTCGAAGCCAGGCAGTGTTTCAGTTTGTGTTCACTATGCAACGACCCCAAGGTGATAGCAGAACCTGATATAGTGTTGACAACTTATGGTGTCCTAACAGCGGCTTATAAAACCGTAAGCAAGTTTAAATTTTCTTTTTTTTAACAGTGGCTTATAATAGCGTAGGCTACTTTATATTTTTCTTTCCCTATGTATTTTTCGTACTTTCCCTTCTTTGATTATTCATTGACCAGTGAAAGTTCTGACTATATTATTGATTTTCCTACAGGATGGAGAGTGCAGCATTTTTCATGAGGTTGATTGGTACATGGTGGTTTTAGATGAAACTCACACCATAAAATCTTCAAGGACCCAATGTGCTCAGGCTGCATTCAAATTGTCCTCACATTGCCGGTGGTGTCTTACTGGCACCCCTCTTCAGGTAAGTAAATTGTGTCTATATTGAGAATAATTTAATAGGCATTCTGATAGTTATTTTGTCAATACTGATATTCACATGGTACTGGTTTTTTATGTCATTTATGTAAATTGTTGGTATCTTGTTGGTTCAATTATTGAAGTGTTAAGTTTATGGCACATATCTGTTACTGCAAACCAATCTTTTTGTCACAGAATAACTTGGAAGACCTGTACAGTCTCCTTTGCTTCTTACATGTTGACCCATGGTGCAACTGGGCATGGTATGCATAAACAATTTAACTTTAACGAAGTAAATATCTGTACATATATGCTCTGAGTAAGAACAATGTGGAGAAAGTTCAAATATGGAGGCATTTTGATGACTTCTTGGACAAAATTAATATGTTTGAAGGATCTTTGGTTATTGCCAGTTACATGATTCCTGTTGGTGCCTTCTTCATAGTATATACATGAAAGTTTACCTGTTCTTCTTTTTCAATTCATCAAGATTCCATGATTTCCATGCACTTGTTGATGTATATTGTGAGTTGTGCAATTTGTGTTTGTAGGGGGTTCATGCAGATGATTTACTTTTATTTGTGGCTGTAAATTTCATTTGACCAGAAGAATTAAGTGGTTCACCAGGGATTTAGAAAGTTCTGTTTGCTTCTTATGATTTATCTTATGATTTATTATGTAAAGAAGAAATGGTACAATTTAGAATCACGCATTTTGCATTCTTGCATTTTCTGTAATGAATTTCATAATTTTTCCAATTAAGTATGAAATGTGATACAACGGGTATATATTTTCCTAAAGATGTTGGAAATTCATGGAAACTCAATAATTGCAATAGTTGAGGTGTAAATAAACATACGAGAATGCACGCTTCACATATCTATACTTGCATTGGTCTCAAGATTTAGATGGCCTGTGTAGCATTGTGCCACTGTCAGTTCCTGAGGATGTCAAAGCTCTTTCATATCTGCATTATAAGTGACTTGCTCCATGCATGTACCCACTCCTCAAAGAGGGTTTCAAACTTGTGCTTTAAAAGATGAGTTTGTTGCATTTTGTATTATCTGTGATTCCTGTAATGGATATGAGTTAGGGAAAAAATGCAACATCTTTTCAACACATGATAACAGCCAATCTCGACCAAAACACACTATTAGAAAATAAAATAACTCTAAGCTACATATCAATGTACACAAATTTATTCTGAGATTATTTTGCTCTTGGAGCTCAATGACAGCACTTTAGTATACCCATGTTTGGATAATAGTGAAAGTGGGCTTCTACTTGATGAATATACACTGAAAAAGTCAAAGCAATGCTGGAAATGAAATGACTTTAATTGTTGGCTTTCCCCATAACAATATCTAGAATATGGATTATAGTGAAAGTGGACTTTTACCTGATAAATATACACTGAAAAAGTCAAAGCAATGCTGGAAATGAAATGACTTTAGTTGGTGGCTTTCCTCCTTGTCTAATTCTTATGTCTTGAAAACTATCAGAAAGGAAGGCTGCAGAATGTATGTATTCAAGTACCTTTGGATCGCATAAGAAGGTAAAAAGAACTGATTTCCTTAAATTATTAATTCTCTCACACTCTTATCTGTTTTTCTTTGTTTATTTGCATTTCTATAGGACATGTCACCCAAATTATATTCAGCTTCGCGGGTGCTCTTCTTGTTGAAGATGCAGGGGAAGGGATCATGGCGTACCGCGTATTTGGGTAAGGCGTCTTTTACTTTTCCCAAGTTATGTGGCATTCCAATTTTCTGTGATAACGTTTCCCTTTAAGATCCATCCGTTTCTAAGTTAAGGTGGAGATGGCTGATATCTCTTATGGATTATGTATTTCAAGCATCTTAATTCTACCCTCCATAATGTAATTGAATTAAGGAGACCATTTGATTTCATGAGGAAGCTGTCCTGATAAGTTGCTGGCTTCTTCTTTCTTGGTTTAGAAATGCTGCTTTGCAGCCTATCAGTAAAATGACACCCAAAACAAAGGAAGAGCTTCGTGATGTTAAAGGCATTGGCAAGTTAGTGCAAGTGTACATTAAATCAAGATTGCTTATTAGCCGACTATTCTACCTATATGTTGTCCTTATTCAGAGTAAAGATAAGAAACTATGTTTGGGTGTAAGTAACTATGGTCAGTTACCTCCTTCTTATTAGCCGACTATTCTAGCGCCTTTTATACTATGTGTATAGACACACTTGCCGCTCTACCTACCAAAATACAGGTTACAACTTACAATGCATCTTGTGACTCCTTGCACATCTTACCCCTCATAGCACACGTGCACACCATGGGCTTCGCCTTCCTTCCACTCTCATCCCCTCTTTTTCTCAAAATTTTCCTCTCATCAGTTACCTCCTTCTTCCCAAGCGCAAGTAATCTGATTGCTTTCTTCAACAGCTAATTTCGTTCCTCTCTAGGAATTTTGTTGTAAATTTGTGATGTTTACTTTGTCCAGTTTTAGTTGATTCTTATTTTCGATTGTCAGTTCTAGAAAGAACTATTGCTGACTAGCTACAGCAATTTCCACCTAATTTTGTCAATTTTTATTTCTTCCTCTTTGGTTTGTGTGAAGATGGGAGATTTTTTTCAAATGTGTATATTTAAGGCTGAGGTTGAGATCCTCTCATCGACTCGGAAAAGCGCAATAGCGACTACAAGACCGACAACTCTTTAGTCACTTGTGCACAAGCTCAATATCCCCTTCCTCAGGTACTTTAATTTCTTACAAGTTATAATTTTTTAGATAATTCATTTTTTGTCCTTTGTTGGTTGATGTTAGGCGGCACAGCCAGTAATTTCCCCGATAATTCGTGTCATTGAGCCTAACATCAATGACAGAGAAATGTATTTTTGATGGCTGTTAGAAATTTTTGAGCCTGATTTGTCCACCTTTTTTGGGTGTTGAGGGGGAAGGCCAATGAAATGTTTCTTTGATGGCTTCATAAGTTCTGGATAAAATGATTCTGTTCTAGAGCCTAGCCATTAGGATGTTTCTGCTGTTATTGTTCACGATTCTATGTTCATTTGTTCTGGCTCTATTTTTTCCAATAAAAATTCAAATATGAGATATGATTGTCGCTCTTTTCTCACCTCCTGTTGTGCTAAGACTAGACTGCCGCCTCCCTCCCACTCCATTTCAAGTATGGACTCTAGATTTGTCCATTCAAAACAATATACTTTTACACCTCTTAAACTTTTATGAAGTCCAAAGCCTTTAGTCTTCACACACTGTAAATGGTTTTCTTTTATAGGATAGGCCCTCATGTAATGTTCACATTATATTAAGAATTGCGGTCATATACCTCCTCATACATGAAATCATTTAGAAAGATATTTAGTTACTTTACTCACTTGTAGGTGCAACGCATTCATTGTCAACCCAGTTCCTATAATATAAATATATTCATTATTCTTGCTTTTCAACACTCCGCTGTTCTCATAATAATCCTTTTTTTTTTATGGGTGCAAGTTGGGCACTTTCTTAGGTGTGTGGGTGACTATTCTTTGTTTTCATCCGATTTTCCAGAACTGTCCATGAAGATATTTTGATGCTCAATCCACTTACATCTAGAGGATGTTCTAAACTTTATCACCTGGATATATCTCTCCATTATATACTGTCCACTTAATAAGGTTATTTCAAAGTTGACAATTTACATTATGTATGCCTATAGCAAATGCTCCTCAGCTCCAAGTTGGACCTCCATTTGTAACCACGGCACTTGCTACAATTAATGTGAAGGTGCTTTTAATTGGATGGTATAGTTCTGACTGTAAATTCTATACAAGTTTGTTGTGGCAATAGTATGATTCTTTTTTCTCTTTTTTACCTGATTAGGTCCACACTTTTAACTTTTTTAATGGGTTGATTTCTGCCGATTCAATTTGCCCTTTCTCTATATTTCCCAATGATGTACATGTGATGATCTCTTTGTTGTGGTAAGAATTGGGATCTCGCGAAAACATATTAGTGTAGCTGTTATGGGTAGGTAGATCTGTAATTGAATACAATATATCTGTTTTTTGTGTGTCTATGCTATTTTTTTGACGTTTCTCCTAATCGCCTGTCTCGCTTTCTTATTTTCTCTGCTTGGATTTTATGAAATTTCTCTATTGATGCTGATTGTTTCTTATCCTTCTTTGGCATACTATTTTAATTTTTTGGCTTATTGAAGTATTTCTTTTTCATTTTGAGAATTTAAATAGCGTTTATAGTATTGTTTTGTTCTCAATTTTTTTTGTTGTTGTTGGTAATCCTTAACTATTTTTCCCTAGATTATTAATCTAAATTGTTGTGTGTTGATTTCAAATGTTACGGGGAGTAAGTTGTTCATAATTCTTACTTAATTTGGATTGATTCAAGGTTCTTGTTAATTTCTTATTTAATTTGATGCCCCCTATCTCTGGTTTTCTTTTTAACTTTTATTCACTTTCTCTAACATTTTAGCAATCATATAGTAAGCAGTGTTAAAGGTAGCTTCTTCTGCTAAAATCTACTTCCAAATCTTTAGTTCGAGAGTTGATTGCCTTTTAATACATTGTTAATGATGTTGAACCCTTCCCAGATGTATCCTTGTCCTTAAGTTATTGTAGAACATATCTCACATAATTGTTATTCTTTGTGTATGTTAATGTTGAACATTTTAATGCAGATTGCTTTAGGCAACACCAAGACGAACTACGTTGTAACTCACTGTACTCTATCCGACTTGTGGCAGCACATGCATCTAGGGAGCTACTTTTAGTTAATTGATTGCTACAAAAATCTGGCTGGAGGTTTTATAACTGTGGGAGTTTGTGTTATTTCTTATCCCTCTTATGGTGGTAAAATTTTCATAAGGTACCTTGACTCTCTTACATCGTTGTGGCTAGATATCTCCATATTAGTGAATATGTTATATTATGCCTTTGCTCTTTAAGATTTCTCCTACTTTCTTAGGTATAAGTCTTCTTGGCTTTTGGCTACTCGGATAACCATAGTAATTCTAAAGCTAACATGTGTGCCACGAGCTTTTGGCGAAAATGGAAATTGATTATGCTGAAAGATCATTTTGTCTCAAAAGCAATCCACCCCAAAGGGTTGATTGGACTTCTGGATAATGATTAGTTGATTTGTATATCTAGGTGTTGGACATAACTAGCTTCATGTAATGCAAATTTGGCTTATTGAAACATATTTACATGATATTTTTTCTAGTTTCCTTTTTTTTGACCCATCCTTGTTCACTTGTAAAATATGCTAATCAGATGGTAACAATTGCTAACCAATTGTAAGTAGCTCTCCTATAAAACTAACAATAGGATCCAAGAACTCTAGAACATGTCACAATTTATGGCGCTACTACTGCTGGCATCTTCTTTACAAAACATGGCAACAAAAAGTAGTCACCATTAACTGATACAGCTTATATGTTTACTAGCACCAATTCTCTTTTTCAATCTTTAATCTTGAAATCTGAAAGATTATAGTAGCCGCAACAAACTCATTCTCATCTTTCTTTATTGTTCTTTCATTCATATTTTTCTTAAATTATTTCCTATTTTACCAACAAACCTAGGTAGACAACCCCGCGCGTAGCGCGTGGGAGTCTCCCTAGTAAACTTAAAAGTGTCATCTTGAAGTTTTGAGCGGTTGTATTTAGATTAATTTTGTACTCTTAAGTGTTTTACACTACAAATCATTTTCTTATATTATGAAAGAGAAGTGTTATCAGAGATTCATTACATTTGAGCTCCATAGTATGCGAAAGTGATTACAACGATAAAAGTAAAGTTCAATTGATCGAAAGTGAAGCTCAAATCTTACTTACTATGTTAATTACATTCTAAGTAGTACATCATTAACAACCACCTCGTAAACTTAGTTTACAGATCTAAATAATTAACATCAATCCAAGCAATAGCGCTATTTTGGTGCATGCCAAGTCCAACTAGTGGAATATTCGAGAAAATTCAATCCGAAAGGGCATATCAGTTTTACACGAAATGTTATTTTAATACGACGTTGATTACAGCATTCCACAGTACAAAACAAAACATCAATTATGCGAAGACATTACTTTCCTTTATAATGTCAAATCATAGCTCTCCGCATCTTGTATTAAAGATGTCGACGATATGCTGTTAATGTAGTTGGTAAGGGAGGCGGGTCCAAGAAAACAGCACTGTGGTTAGGAATTGTTGGCACAGTAATACAATCGACATCTTTCTCTAGAGGTTTCATTTGAATTTAGTACCCGAAATGGTAATAATAATTGGTTTCCTCCAATACTTCAAATCAAGAGAGCGATACAACCATTGGGAAAAAGATCAGCCGAACAATAAATCAATATTCTTCTTGGCTTAAGCCCTTTATATGAAAACATGCCATGCACAAGGTCGGAAACGAAGATGCCTGACTTTCTCACACACGGTTTTTGCTTGAAATCAAATTCACGTGTGTAGTGTTTTGGTACAATACTTGGAGATTACTCACTGTGTTGGCACTTGGCAGCAAGATAATGCAGATTCTTGAAGATTCGTTGATTTTTTTTTCTCTTTTTAGAGTTTAGGGGGTTACATTTTTGTGATCTTATAAGACTAGGCAGATTTATGTATGTTTGCACATTGCAGCCCGTAGTTCTCTTTAAAGCGCAATTTTTTCGAAATTTTTCTATAAAATATCCACGATAAAGAGATTTTATGTTCTTCCTTTCTAGACGTTAAAAAGGTGGTTGTTTATAGGCATAGCATGGAGAGGAAGAGGTCATGGGTTGGTTGGTCTTGTCATGGGAGAGAGGATTTTAGTGAGGGATAAAATTTGGCTGCTGCCCTAGTTGAAAGAATCTTCCTCCTACCCTTCATATAGTGACAATTAATGGTCGCTTTATGTTTTCAGTAATTTTTATTTAGAGACGCTAAAAAGTATTATTAAGAATTATCGTTGAAAGTGTTTGCAGAAAAGTCACTAGAAACTTTTAGCGATTATTAATTATAACTATATACGGAGTTAAAGGAAAATTCTTACAACCCTGATAGCAGCCAAAATTTGTTCTTTAGCGAAAGAGGAGGTGGGTGATGGGAGGAAGAAGAGCATGGTGGCTAACTTCTAGTAAATATTGGGTGGTTGAACTGTAATTAATCCTTGTATTGTTTATTTAAGTTTGTTCAACAATACACTAATGTGATCTCGTTTTACCCAAAATTTGCAGGGGATCGACGGTCGGAACTTGAAGGTCAGCGACAGTTGTGGTGGTTTTGTTGTTAACTGGGGTGATTATGTTGCTAGCGGGTTTGCGAGGAAGATAACACAAGTTGGCTAATTTCCTCTCACCTTTTTGTTAGATTTGATTGTTGTGTTCCCTAATCGCTAAAGTGGGATATTGGTGGGGTGGGCAGTGCCTATAACGGTCATGGTGTTGGTGGTGGTCAATGCCTGTGGTGGTTGGCGGTGGTGATGGGTGTTTTCGGCAGTGATAGGTGTTGGTAATGAAGATGAAAGGAAGAAGAGAATTAAAACGATTTCAACAAAAATTAAAAGATCAATATCAAAAGAAGAATGAGAACTGAAAACTAAAAACTTTGGAGTTTTCAAAAAATTGAGATTATCGAAAAGTGTTAATTGAAAAACATGTTATGTCGTTATTCTGTGGTCTGGTATCTTGCTAATGTGGCGATCGTCGTAATGATGAGACGCCTTGTGGGCAGTGGCGGAACCAGGATTTCATCCCGGGGGGGGGGGCTAAAAATATATCGAATGAGAAAAATATTTTTATAAGTAAAATAGCACACAAAAACAAAGTGCAATTTTCGATAATACACAAAACATACTAAAAAGCATCTAAAATGTCTTATTAAGTTTCATGAGAGCCACTAAGGACTCTTTACAACACAAAAGAAGAGAATACAAAATACACATTTCAGTGTTTACAAACGAAAGCACTAAATAACTACTCGATGAGGCGCCGAATATTGGTACCGTTTGATAATAGCCTCATTTGTAAATGTCAAACCAAGAAGAAACAAATCGACGAGACTGAGTTCCTAATTGTGTAAATGGAAAATTGTGGTGACGAGGTTGGCAAGGACCTTTCGACCAATACGCTCGTCGAACTTTATCTCGAACATTAGGACCATAATCCAAAATATTCGGACGCAACCCAGGATCCGCAATAAGCTCGTCAGAATTGAACTCATCGCTAGCTCTGCTTGAATGTCCGGAATGAATATCACGATACACAATATGAGCCTTGTCCGTTACTGTTGGAATCAGAGACTCATTCTTATTAGACTGTAATAAATTTTTCACATTTGGTTTCTTTTGATTGAACCTTTCCATTCTGAAAAAAAAATATTTTATTTTAAGTATCAATCCATCAATTATCAATCAAATAACCTAGTTAATTACAAATATTTTATTCTTTTACTTTTCCAGTCATGTTTTATTATCGCGTTAACCTAATTAACTTAATTTGGGTCAAATACACGTAGGTACCCTGGAACTACCACAAAGTCTCAATTAAGGGTCCCAAAGTTTAATTTTTACACATAAGGGCCTGTAACTCCAAATTTGCAGCAAGTAAGTACATCCGTCCAAATTTTTAACGATTCAGCCTTTTCCGTCAGGGGCAATTTTGGGTTTCCATATTTTGGGTTTCATTTTGGGCTTCCGTCAAGGGTACTTTTCGTAAGTTGGCATCTCAAG
The DNA here is from genome assembly GCA_033065855.1 of Escallonia rubra. Classification (NCBI taxonomy): domain Eukaryota; kingdom Viridiplantae; phylum Streptophyta; class Magnoliopsida; order Escalloniales; family Escalloniaceae; genus Escallonia; species Escallonia rubra. The sequence continues at coordinate 100,723 of JAVXUO010003138.1, read as the reverse complement.
AAGCATCACGAAGCAGAACTTCTTTGTTCGTTTTCAAAGAGCATTTTTGGTTCATTCAATTCCACTAGAAACTCAAGATGATGAGAGTGAGAGGCGCGGCGGCATCTCATGGGTGACTGATTAATGGCCGTTGGTGGCCCTCGGTCTCTGACAGTGGTGGTTGTGCTGGGAATTACTACGGCAGCATGGATGGAGCCCTGATGGTAGGACTTAACCAACAGCGGCCGTGGGTGGGCTGATTAATGGAGGCCGTCTCATGGGTGGCCATTGGTGGCACTTGGCGTGCGATTTATAGTGGTGATTGTGCTGATGTATGTGTGTGTGTGTTTGTTGGTGGCGGTAAGTCATCTGCTCTTGCACACCACTGCTGATGTGCGAGTTGTTGGTTGAACAAGGATTTAAGGTGGATCAGGAGGGGTCGAAGAGAGATCGTGGTGATGGGGGAGCGGTGTTGGTCGTTGGACGATATTGGTCAGCGGTGGATCTGAGGTAATTAAATGGTTTTGCGATCGATTGGGCCACCAACGATACTGATCTGGGTGTCGGTGGCGCTGCTATGATGGCTCAGTGATGCCGGCGGGCTGTGCTGATTTGGTGGTGTGGTGGTGAGGCCGATCTCATGGTGGTTTTAGGTGGACGATCTGGCCATCGGTGATACTGCGCGCGATGAGGCCGACGGTGCTAGGTGATTTGGTGGTTTGCCGGTGTTACGGTGGCTGTGTAGTGCCCGTGAGTGTAGAGATGGTGCGAGCAGTGATGGTTTGTGAGCGGCGATGGTTGTGCACTCAGTGGTTGTAGTCTTCGCCGGTGGTGCTGTGATAAGACGGCACCGGCGGTGATTGTCAGTTGACGGCAGTGGGGTAGTTGAAAGGTTTGGGAATGTTTTCAAACTAGGGTTTTAAGAAAACAAATTTGACTTGACGAAATTGCCCCTGACAGTTTATCTAGATCGTTAAAAATTTGGACGGATGTACTTACTTGCTGCAAATTTGGAGTTACAGGCCCTTATGTGTAAAAATTAAACTTTGGGACCCTTAATTGAGACTTTGTGGTAGTTCCAGGGTACCTACGTGTATTTGACCCACTTAATTTCAACCCACCATTCAATTAAATCACATATCCGACATCTCAATCCAATTGGGTCACATCCTCCATCAATCATCTCAATTCTCAAATGCTCAATGCACAATTAACAACATATAATCAGCATGAAAATAATCAACATATAATCAGCATGAAAATAATCAACATATAATCAGCATGAAAATAATCTCAACATATAATCAGCATAAAATTCAATTGGGTCCCATCCTCCATCAACAATCTCAAATCTAAGTGCTCAATGCACGATTAACATCCATAAAGCATCAATTAATAATCTAAATTATCAAATACACAACTAACAACCTAAAATTAGTAATCAATTCTCAATAGCAAAAGAAATTGTTCAAAATGCACACTGACCTCAGTCCTCAGAAATCGGAACGGCGTCGCCGGAGTTGGGTGGGGACTGGCCAACTTAGAGGTGAACTTAGATCTGCCAGATCTGGCCGGAGCCGCCGGAGTTGGGTGGGGACTGGCTAGAGTTGGGGTGGGGACCGCCGGACTGGGGAGGGCCTTTGCCAATCGCTGGCTTTGCGCTTCGAAATCGGGGGACAGCGACCGGTGACCGGCGTCACCTTACTGATGAGCCCAGCCGACAACCGGTGGTCGCGGGTCGGTGGGTGGTGCCGGCGTGCGGCGAGCCGTGGTGGCTGAGAGAGTCGACTGCCGGGAGCAGGGGCGGAGTCGCGAAGATGCCGGCGTGACTCGTGACTTGTAGTCGTGAGAGCGTCTGAGACTAAGAGAGCCGAGAGCCCGAGAGAGGAGGAGAGCTGCCGAGCTGCCGTCTGCCGAGCTGCCGTCTGCCGGAGTGCCGGCGTGCCGCGGTGAGCCGGTGTCTGCCGTGAGCCGTCCGGTGACTGAGAGTGCGAGATTGTGACTTGTGAGAGCCGGCCGAGAGAGGAAGAGAGAGAGGGGAAAAGTTAAAAATGAAAAAAAAACACTATATATATATATATATATATATTTTTTTTTTTTTTTTTTGAGGGGGGGCTATAGCACCCCCTCGTACAAGCCTAGTTCCGCCCCTGCTTGTGGGACGACCTATACTATGTTGGGACACTTTCCTAACATATGGTTTGAGATCCAAAGTTTTATTCCGCGCCATCAATCCCACTCCCCCTTAATATTACCGTGCCATCGTCTTTACATCCTTGTTTCATGTAACAGGGCACTTTTGCCTCTGGGTTGGGAAGCTGGAAGCCAAGGTGTGAAGCCAGCACCTCTTCAGTCAAGCTGGATGAAGTTGTAGTGCTCATTTCTGCTCAACCAAATTAAGCAGTTGCCTAGTACTTGTGTGGGCTACATGAGTTTCTAGCCTATTTTGTTGTCTGATACAGTAATTTTGAGCAACCCGATTTCGCATTTTCCCCACATAGTAGTGAGTAGTGACGAAATCTTTCCTTCGTTATGCACACTTGATGGTTATTCTGTGTAAGGTTTTTTTTTTTTTGGTTAATAAGAGAATAGCATTGATAATTAAAAGGGTTACAGAGTTGTCCAATGGCGAGTAAAGGTCACGATAATCCCGTGACTCTGTGTATACACGACCACAAAGGTCAGAAACTAACAACGAACCTATAAACTCAAAACCAATTACAATTAAACTAAAGCAGAGCATATCTTACACTTTAGATTAACTTTAAGTAATAAGTACAAGTCTAAAGGTTATAAACACACCTAGTATACTAAAAAGAATACTATAAAATAATAGTACCATTTGAGCAGATAATCGGAAACAACCGCGCGACCCTAAAACTGAAACAACCCTCTATGGAGGCGCTAACACAGATTTTCAATAAGACAAATTTGCAATCTTCCCCTATCTCGTACCGAAACCGGACCAAACAATCTCTATACCCATAAGGAATGCAGACACAAATAAGACACTCAAGCTCCAAGCCAATAGAGGCCCTAAACCCCACCGAACCCCCACCCCACCCTACCCCACCCACAGATTACCCGAAAAGACCCCAACAGTCAGACCCATTCCCCCCCTCCCAGAGCCCGAAACACGCCCCGCCCCCCCACCCCACTCTCCCCCCCAAAACAACCCCTAACAGGACACCCATGCAGGCCCTCTACCCCCACCCCTCCCTCCCAAGACACCAGGGGACCCCAAAGTAAAGCCTAAAAAGGGCTAGGACCCTACTACAAACTCAGGTGTTAGCCAAAATAGTTCCCAAATTGTCTCACAAACCCAAATTCAACCATACAAACCCCACACCCTAGTTCAACTACCACAAAATAGGAATGATAAAAATGGAAGATGCAAAAAGAGGAAAGTCAATCCAGCAAATCCGGTTAAACGCCATTCCGACCACTGTCAAAAAATTTCCGATCACCGTCGGTGAGAAATCTGGTCACCGCCGGTGTGAATCCGGTCACATTCTCCGAGCAGTAGAGGAGATGTAGATCTAGCCGATCTACATAGATCAAGCTAGAGCAAACAAGAACGGAGACTTTCTGGAAAGAGCTCCATCTCTGATCGTTTTAGGAGAGACGCGGCCAGCTTTCCGGTGATGCGCCATTGCCAATCGGTTCAGGGGAGAGGTGCCCTTTGTCGTGCCGTCGTCGTCATCCAGTCAGTGGCAAGATCGACCGAGGTCTGAGCCTTTCCGGCAAGGTCGCCATCTCCGTTCAGATCTGAGGAGAGGCGCCGTCATCTCATTGTCGTTATCTTCCCTTCAGTGGTGTCGCCGGCCAAATTCCGATCACTCCTCGAAACGGTACTACCACACAGACGTTACGACAAAACTACATATTATGCCGCCGGAGCGGCCATCGCCCCACGCGCGCGGAAGCACGGTGGGGCGGCTAGGGTGGCCTTCTGTGATGAGTTTCTAGAGAGAAGGCAGAGAAAAAGGTTTTTAGAGAAAGAGTGTAGCAAAAAGCGAGAAAATATTCTGTGTAAGGTTGTTCCTATACTCTGATGTAACTATTTTTATACGAATCATATTTTCTTAAACAAATATATTAGCTGATCTGACCACATTATGTAACTATTTTTGAAGAGATGTTAGCTGATCTGACCACATTATGTCTCATTATTATCAATTCTTTGAGCTTAACTCTTAGGCTCTGTTTAGTAACACTTTTAGTTTCATTTTTGTTTAAAGAAAACTGAAAGGAGTTTTGATTTTTTTTCCCCACCAATTTAGTTTAAAAAACTGGTGGACGTTTGACAAAGTTTATTTTTTTCAAAAAACAGAAAAGAACAAGCGTTTGACAAGACAGTTCTTTGGGTTTATTTTTTTTAATATACATTTTCACATAATTAAATAAGTATATTACAATGTCTTACAAATAATTAAACATAATTCCCCAATTGTATTACAATGTCTTACAAATAATTAAACATAATTAAACAAATACATTACACTGTCTTACACATAATTAAACAAATATATTACAATGTTTTACATCCCTAATCCTTAATTCAAGTGGTATTAACCGAATCTCAACAATAAATCAATGTCCGCCGTCCCAAATTCTTGCAGCAATGCGGTCTCTAACTTTCCCCATTTTCTTTTGTTGTTGAGGGTTACTTAGATACATCTGATTTTGATCTTGTGACCCGTCGATCTGAGAGCCTTTAGGAATCATATCTTCCCTTGCAAAATCCAGAAAATCCAGATCACCTCGATCTTGAAAATGCACATAAAAAATATGTTACTCGGATGAAAATGAACATAAAGTTGCCTAGAGGAAATTATCCTAATCCAAGAAGAACATAAAGTTGCCTAGAGCAAATTATCCTTTTCCCTTTGTCCCTGTTTTGTAAAGAAAGGTCTCTGAAGACATAAAACCTTCTCAAATGTGACACCAAAAGCATCACGAAAACGAAACTCAATGCAGGCATAAAAAACTCCGGGTGTTTTAACTAGGCTATTTGAGTGCCTTAGGAAACACTTGCTTACCCAACAGAAATGATTTCTCAATAGATTCCAGAGGACAACATATGGAATTTGTAAATTTTAGCTTAGATGAAGTGAAAGCATTGAGCATGCAACTATTGATCTAAGTTACTTCTGAAGAAAAGAAGTAACCGAGAGAAGCATAGTGTCGGCGAATTTGTCAAAATCCGGTTCCTTCCAACAGCCTTTCTTAGAAGAAAGAAAACCGCAAGTATCATTTTGTGTTTGTGATTCAGTAAGCCTTCCAGCACTATATGTCTTTATAACTTGGATTCGTACGCACTTGTATCATGCATTACAAAATTCAAGAGCCAATCATAGAAGTTAGAAAGCAGGCTACCTCTCTGTACCAGTTCAGGGTCTACCAAGGCGCAACAGAGGCTGGAACTATCCTAATGATTCCCAGTTTAGGCTGCCATCCTAGTCTATTATGCTAGAACAACTATCGGCCAGGCTTCATCCATTGAGCGTTGAGAATAATAGACATACTTATCACTTCCAGCATCATACACTCTCTTTATAGAAAATCTCTCTGCTAAAGGACTAAAGGGATGCCAATTATCACTCAGTATGAAATAACCAAGAGAAGGGTAATCATCCAAAAATCCACAAGTAAAGTGCATAAACAAATATGAATAAACAAATAAGATGAGAACAACATAATCAAGTTTGCACAGAAATCTGAACTTAATATAACTGCTCGAGAGAATGTGTGTGGTGTTGTTGGACCAACTTTTCAAAGAAAGGAAGCCTAGAATTGCCAGAGAAAAGGTGAGCTGCTGATATACATAGAATCTCCAGCTGTGCTTCCTGCAGATTGCAGTAGCACGAAGAAAGGGCTCTCGTAAATAGAGAAAACATCAAAGCGGAAGCCAAGATAATAATAGCTCTGGTGACGTGCTCCAATACATTTCAATTATATTTTCTCATTCACTCTAAAAAATACATTACATATATCGGCAGCTTCTAAAGGCATGGGAAAGATGGGTCTTATAGTTTGATGCCAGATTTGGGATAGGGCACAAGAGATTCAAAGCTAATGGAATGTCGACGGCTGCTAACGGCTGAATCAAATAAAATTGGAGAGGGTGGTCTAGGTACTGGGCACACATATGCACATACAGCAAGAAAAGAAGCTAAAGACGAGCATCTAGTACATGGAATCAGGGAAAGGGCAACCTCAAGATATGATTACAGTACGAGAGGAAAAGGGGAACCACCATACCTTTGCAATTCGTGGCTGCGTCGGAGAAAGAAGACGGAGGCGGTGACCGGTGGCCGGTGTTTTGCGATGGAGGCGGTGGGCTGTGGAGTCGGTGAGTGAGATGCAGATGCGGGCCGATCGAGCTCAGGGAGAAGACCTCATTAATTCGGGCCTCAGCCCCGCGTGAAGATGGGTTTCCAGAACTAGAGTATGCTCTTTTTGGAAACGGGCCCTCTTTTTAAAGTCTTGGACCCTCTATAAAAAAAAGAAAGACAACCAAACACCCCTATGTTTTTTGGGCTTTTGAGAAATTTTAAAACTGGGCCTAAAAAGAGCAAAAATAACATTTGTCAAACGGGGCCTATATTTGGAGAATGGCTTTTTGTGTACAAAATGGATTATTTGCCCCTTTATTCTAAGTACCAATTTACCTTTCATCTCCTGATCTCCATGTACATCTATGTACAAAAGGACAAAAGAAGAAAAAAAATATCAAAGAGGGCAGGTCAATCCACAAGGGATTATTTTTTATTTTTTTTGGTTAAAAGCAAAAGTATTTTGCTAATATTCAGTGGGTGGTTATTGGAGCCATATCGACCATTTAGTAGTTAATCAAAACAAAAAGTAAAGTAGAAAATTAAAAAAGAAGATAAAGCAACTTTTATTTCTGCACTAACGGGAAACAATTTGAGGAAAGAAATGAAGGAAAACTATTCTCATGAAACCCACAATTTTGCTTGACAATAAAAAATATTGCAGGAAATAAATTTAGAGTCTCTTCAAGACGTGAGATTGATAATGTTTTAATACAATTTCCAACCCTGAGCTCTCATTATAACTAGTGAAAATTATGTTTAATATGTAATAAGGTTGTCTATATTGTATAGTTGATCTGAATGTTGACATGTTATGTCTCATGACCATTGAATATCTATCCGCTATAAGAATTTTGAATTTTGGAGCCAAGAAATAAACTTGGGTGACAGGCTCTTGACTCGCACAACATGAATAAAATGGTTGCATGTGATACCAGTTAACCGTTAATCCAAAAAGCAAAAAACATAATTAATGAACCAAAAAAAAAATGAAGAAATAAAACTTTTACGGTTTTGCTTGTAACAATACGGCACCGTCTTAAGGCAATCTGGCACTTGGTTATCTTCAAGTCCTCCGCTTTGGGTTTTGCCCTCGAGCTGTAGCACTTGTGGGTGTGCGTGTGTTGTGTGCTTGTGCTTGTTTTTGTGTGTAAGGGTGCTCACGGAGGCGATTGAGAACAGCTTAAAAAGGGTACTGATGACGTTAATTACCGTAGACAATGCTTCTGTATGTTTGTGCTTGTGTGTGCGTGTATTTGTGTAGTAGTACATATCTGTATACGCATTAGTTGTTCTATATGTCTTAGTTAAGTTGCCTAGTTTCATGTCAAATTACAGCTGTATCTTGGGCTATCAACAGCATACAATCTACTGATTAATGCGTGTGGAAGGTGGAGGTAATTACAAACAGCTTAAGAAGGGTGCTAGTGAGGTAGTTACAAGAGATAGATATCTGGGTGTTTTTGAGGGTGTGAAAGTTAATTATCTTGGCAATTCGTTTCTTCAATGTCTGATTTGGAATTTGCCTCTCAATTACAGCATTGCGCCTTTATGTGTCTGTTTGTGTGTGTGTGTGAAAGCAATCCCACGTGTAATGGATTTAATCGACTTTTGTGTTTTTTTTCCAGTTTGTCTAATTTGAGTTTTGTTTCCAGCCACAAAAACCCTGAACAGGGGTATATCTGAGTTTGTGGTAATGTCAGCGGACACTGAGCCACTTGAGAGTCTTCTCCATCTCTCCCTCCTTGCTGAAGATAAGGTACTCTTCTGGAAAAATACATACACTTAAATATATTTACGGTTGAAATTGCATATAGGATGTGCTTTCTTTAACGAGTACGATCTGATGGTTTACTTTGGTTGATTCAATGGGTAATCAGTTTGGCTTGAAAATTAGTAAGAGGGGACTGATAGAACAATACAAAATTTGCCATGTTTCTGCATTGATCTTGGCATAATCTCAGCGGTATGGTTTTCACAGAACTGTTTGTGGTTTATGTTGGACCATGGATGTATCACGTCTTTGTGGACTCCAATCATTAGGTAAGGTTATGAATTAGGAAATGTACTTTTCAAAACTGTTAAATAATGTGCATAATGGACTCACTTCTTTGGAGATTGGTGACATTCCCATTAAACGTCTCCATCATACTACACCATATCAGGTGATAATATGAGTATGTAGCTGTATACATATCCTCGGAGTAGGGATAAGATGAACCTCGATGATTACGCTTCCCATCCTACCTCTGCTTTTCAAGGCCATATAGCATTGCTTGGGTACGGCTGCTTGTTTGCTTCCTTTTTCTTTTGTAAATGACAATGATCTTATCTACAAGGCAGCTGAACGGTTGGGGATTTTGGAGTCCAAATAAATTTCACCTTTCTACACATAGGCCTGTGCTATACTTTGTACACAAATTTGTCTTTAACAAGGCTCAAGATGTGCCATTCTCTGCATCTCACGACGGGTACCATCACCATCGGATTGTACTTACAAGCTTTTAGGCAATAGAACTTTTGAGTTTTCTGCTTGTCTCTTGCTTAGATACCATGATGCCCTGGTACCATCATGTATAGTACTTACCATTGTGCTATGTCTTACGCAACTGCCTGTAGAAACAAGAATCTAAATACTTTATGTTTTAAAAATGAATAGCATGAGGTGGAAGAAGGTCAAGGAAACTAGGGGCAATTATATGGACATTATTTGCATCAGTTCGATCTATCACGGAACTTTTGGTATAGTAAAAAGTTTTCAAATTGTTTGAAATTTGTTGTGCTTCAAAGGTTTACTCTTTTGTTATGCAAATTCGTAGATAGGACTGTGGCAAATGCATTTTTTTATCCATTTACTCGTGAGGAGCTGGATGAGATGATTCTACATAAAGGCAAAAAAATCAGATTAAAAGGTTTAGGAGAAGACTTGGTGATATCTCCTCTCTTTAGAGGCATGGAAGGAGAACAAGGAGAGATTTTCATCCTTCTAATCCTGTACATATATGAGCAAATGTTCATTCGAATTTGAAAACTCCTAAAGTTTTAAATTTCGCCCCACCTCCTCTCCTTAGATTATATATGTAAGTAGACTTATTATCGAGTACTCTTGCGTTCATGTGTGACGTTTCTTGGCTTGAGAAGGATCTTAGTTATCTTCTCTCCTGGCTGTCCGGACTAGACTAGTTATTACCATTTGTAGATAAATAAATTGTCAAAAGAGGGTCTTATTTATAGGTCTAGGAGCTTTGGGGTCAATATGTTCGACCTCAAAAAAGAATTAGAACGACGTAATGTGCTCATGGGTCCCGTGTTTCAGCATCATTTCGATGTCTTTGGTCTGTCTTTGCCCCTTGATACAATAATTTGTTGCAAGCGAAGTGTTTTTGTTTAAATTTTTCAGCAGTCCAGCCCTAAAGCCTTTTAGGATAACCAAATTACCTTCCACTGTTCAGGAATTGGTTCAGTCACCTACATATACGGAAAATTGTTTATACATGGACGTCTCTGATCTGGGTGAGGAAACTTGTTGGTGTGCTGAATAGACGTGATAAAAGGAGAGTATAACTCTTGATGGATTAGAATAGGAAGTAGGTTGGGTCTGGATGGCTGAAATAGCATCCCAGAATAAAAAGCGAGTAAAACCATAATAAAAAATCCAAAGAAAATAGTAATGGCTATACTAGTCAGAAAGCTTTGGAAAAAAATAGTAAGAATGAGAGCTCCCTTGAGGTTTGCCTTTACAAGGACCTCTCTTGCCTTTCCTGAAGTAGCACCGTGTTCCCCTCTGCTTCCATTGGCATTGTATAGACCTCTGCTAATTGATATTTTTGTTCTTTGAAGTGGATTGGCTGATATCAGGCTTTGCAGTCACCTTGAAGAGAGAAGCCTGTTGTGTCATTGTTATGAGACGCTTTCTGTATCTTGTTATTGATATATGGGAGCGTCTATTCCCACACCTTATATGCTGTTCCACACCCTCAATTTGTCGCTAAAAAGTGCATTAATGGCGAAACATTAATCTTAAAGTGTGGAAAAGCATAACATGGTGTTGCTATGGACATTCCGTTGATATATTTAAGCTCCTCGCTGAAATCAGTTATTTCCAAGATTCTATTCGTTTTTAAGGTTTTTTGCGGTAAACTTTAAGAATTTCATTAAGAAAAGGGAAGTTTTAAAACTTACTTACCGACATATGATATTACCGTAGCTTTGGCAGTTATAAAAATGGTTTATGTAGTAGCATTGCTAACCGGACTGTATTACAGATTAAGATGTGAACGAATGTCGTATATTTTGCAGAATGCGCCCGTCCCGTCAAAGCAAGCACCTGGGCGAGCATGTGGAGTTACGAGACCTGTCATTGCATGTTCAGTTACGAGTAACGAGCGGAGTCAACTAAAATCCCAAATTAGAAATTGTTCCTCCAATATGGATATCCTGAGCAGCCACAACAACAGCATCACGTGGTTCCTGAAGGATCGAGGTTTCGATGATCAAAGCATTCAGGAAATGTTGAAAAAGTGCAAGCGCCTGGAGGGTGTCCAAAGGGAAAGAGCTTCTGAAAACTGGGCTTATTTGAGCAGCATTGGCATCCAAGATAGAAAGATTCCTTCTATTGTTGCCAGGTGTCCCAAAATTCTTGCTCTTGGTTTGAATGAGAAGCTTGTCCCCATGGTTCAGTGCCTTGTAACCCTGGGATCAAAACCCGGCGAGGTTGCTTCTGCAATAACCAAATTCCCTCACATACTCTCGCACAGTGTGGAAGAGAAGCTTTGTCCCCTCCTTGCCTTCTTTGAAGCTCTTGGGGTCCGTGAAAAGCAACTCGGTAAGATGCTATTGCTCAACCCAAGGATTATTAGCTATAGCATTGAAGCAAAGCTTTCTCATATTGTGGATTTTCTTGCTAGTATTGGTCTGAATAGAGAAGAGATGATTGGTAAAGTTTTGGTTAGAAACCCATCCCTTATGGGTTATGGCGTCGACAAAAGATTACGTCCTACTTCAGAGTTTCTGGTATCTTTAGGACTGACGGCATTGGATCTTCAGAAAGTGGTGATCAACTTTCCTGAAGTGCTATGTAGAGATGTGAACAAGGCTCTGAGACCTAATGTTACTTACCTAAAGGCATGCGGCTTTGGGTGTGGACAAATAGCAGCTTTGGTTACTGGTTATCCCCCCGTTTTGATCAAGAGCATAAAAAATTCCTTAGAACCAAGGATCAGGTTTTTGGTAGAAGTGATGGGTAGACGAATTGAAGAAGTTACTGATTATCCAGAATTCTTTCGGCATGGTTTGAAGAAGAAACTGGAGTTGAGGCAAAAACTTGTGAAACAAAAGAATGCGTGTTGTAGCCTGCGTGAAATGCTGGACTGTAATCAAAAGAAGTTCATATTGAGGTTTAGTTCGGTGGACCAGCTTGCCTAAGGTACAATCATAATAACCCCTTCTTCTCTGTATTCAATTTTGTAATATCAGCTTAGTCTTGTTCAAACCTATCAGTGTATAACCTTTGTTTCAACCGGTATCCAGTCATGGCAGACTGATGAGGATTTAGCAATGAACATTTGGAGAGATTAATGTATGAGTTCTAACTTGGATACATCATTTGTATGACCCTCTGATTATGGGTTGCCCTCATTATTAGCTTCTAGAGTCAGCTTCACAAAAAAATTGCAGCTTTTTTTTGCCATTTGGTAATATAGGATTTCAGACCTTTGTTGTTACGAGATAAAAACCCCAAGGATCTAAAAAGTATCATAGCACAACCATTTATACGGCAGAAAGTAACGCACACAAGATGTGCGGTCGACTTATATCTCCAAAGAAGAAGGTCAACACAACCATAGCTGACAAAATAAATTTAGGAAACTGAACCGTGTCAGTAGTATAAACCAATGTATAGAAGACATCATAACAGTATTGTGCCTACTACATTTCATCTTTGATTACAGGATCTTTATATTTTTCTACATCTTTGAATACTTACATGAAAAACTAGGTTTATGCTGTTTAGGTTAAAGATCGTACTATCAGTATTCATTAGTCTGAGATCTTGTGGTTTTTGTGGGTTCTCTTGGAGCTCTCATCCATGGAGCAGCAGCTTAGTTGGTAGCAGTACATAGAGCAACTTAAGCACTAGACTATTTTTCCCAGATTGCTGTGAGGTGCTAATAGACAAATTGATGTGCTGATGTTCATAGGGGTCGAGTGAGACTGAGCCAAAAGGTTGATGGTCACGGTCGAACCCAACTTGACATAAAAGCTTTAAGCCAATAGGTCTAGTGTGCTGGCTTTACATCACCTTTCAATGTGGAATGGGCAGTACCTCACATAACCTTTCGAAGTCTCCCACTTAACGTTTGCATGCTATTCCTTCACCATAACGCTTCTGGAATCAAACTAGCAACGACGACGGATAACCCACGAGCAACTGTCATCTCAAGTGCCAGCCATACCATCGAGGTGCATGAGTGCAAAGCCAAATGCTTGGAGAGTCCGAAAGCCCCGGTTGTACCCGGGTGCTCCGATTCCACTTGTTAGGGAGCGAGGTAGGTACTCATCTTGGAACCCAACTTGACCTAAAAGCTTAAGTCGAAGTGTAGTGGGTCCTTGGGGTGTTTGTGTGTGTGCGATTTTAGTGTATAGTTAAACTTTTTGTGAGCTGCCCAAAAAAGACGTAGTAACTAAAGATATCTTAATTGGTAGAAATCATGTCAAACTGACCAAGAAAAAAGTATTTACTTTCATATCAAGATAAACAAAAATAAGTAGACATGCCAAAAAAAAAAAGAAAAACAATTGTGGTAGGCAAGAATGTTACCTACACCAACCGTGCCAAATATAGTTTCAATTGCATGACAAGAATCATGTGAGTTTTAGGTTGGATCCCATTCAAGATAAAAGGTCTACAAATCCTCTGTTTCAAGGGAAGACCACGTTTGGTTCCAAGTATCAACTTAATGACTCCCTCACTAGATAAGGTAAATTCGGACCTAGATTGTTTATTTAAATTAAAACTGGATGGCCTCTAGGTTAATTTGGATGTAAATTAAAGTAGACCACTTGAGAGCAATTTTACTTTAAAGCAGACCACATAAGTAGATTAACTTTTGAAATGGGTATACTACCTATTTATTTGGTTTTTTTTTTTTTGTGTGATAAAGATGAGAAAATTGAGAATAGCATTGAAATTAAAGCGCTTTGTAGCGATTACAAGATTTTGCCAAACGGCTGAAAAGGTCACGACATTTTCGTGACTCTGTGTATACAAGAAATTAACAACTAACCTATAAGCCGTATACTAATTACAATTAAACTGAAGTAGAGCATATCCTACACTTCAGCCTAACTTAAAGTAACATGTGAAGGCCTACATGTTATAAACAACAACAACAACAAATAAAACCGATACAAACAAAATATAAAAAGCACAAAGATTACAATGAGGAAGTACGAAATAGTAGCCATACGAAAATTGAAGGTGTACTCAATAACCAAAGGGATCGCATCGCAAAAATAGGAGGCTGTAAGCCTTGCATAGGTTATGATATTTCACGATATTTTACCAACATTGTCACCCCAAAACACGGCAATTGAAAAGCCTTGGCAGCAAACCAAACAATCACAACTAGCTAAGCCAGACTGTATCCCCTCCCCCCCCCCCCCAGCCTGCTTTTAAGCCCGCATTGCTGCCTGAAAATTTCTGCTGCCGCCGGTGGAAATCCGGCCACTGTCGGAATTGAAGAAAAACACCCTAGCAACGACAACCTCGTCAATCAAGCATATTACTGAGCACGATCAACCCACAGCCTATAGATCCCACACTTTGCTGGCTGGATTCCGGCACCGCCGGTGAAATCCCGGCCACGTCGATTTCGGTCCAAACGAGCTAGTAGATCAAGGAAAAAATCCAGATCTACATAGATATAGAGAGATCGGCGCAGACCAAGGTAGATGGCGCCTCACCGCACCACTGTTGTCCCCGTTCGGCCACCCTACATCCGTCGCCAGCCACTATAGTACCCAAACCTCAAAGAACCCAACACACATCTTAACGGAACACAAATCTAAGGCTAGGCCGGAATCTGGCCGCCGCCCCACGCGCGCCAACGCATGGTGGGGCGGCCATGGTGGCTTTGCTATGGAAAGTTAGGTTGTAGAGAGAAGGCAGAGAATCGAGAGAAATTGAGAGGGGTGTTAATAATGCTGATATTTATTTGATTTGAGTTTGTAAGAAGTTAAAATGGGTAACGAACAACTTAGATGGACGACTAGAGAACTTTATGAGTAGATTAACCCCCCCGTCATGACACCGTTTTATTTCAAGGGCTAATTACACCTATATCCCTGAGGTTTAGGGGTAATTACACTCATGTCCACAAAGTTTCAAAATGTAACACACGTGACCAAAAACTTTAAACAAAGTATCACTTTTATCCAACCGTTAGTATTCCGTCCAAAAAGTGTAATTTTCGTCAATACGTATTTTGAAAATGGCAATACTACCCCTGTTGATATCCTAATTTTCTCTCTCCACAATTTAAACCCTAAATCTGAAGTCACCGCCGGCAGCCCCCCTCCGCCGCCCCACGCCGCCGGCAGCCGCCCTCCCCCGCCCCACGCTTCCGGCAGTCCCCCTCGCCCCACCATCCGGCAGACTTGCCCCACCACGCCGGCAAGCCCTTGGCGATGGGAAGGAGACAGATCTGGGGATGTAGCTCGGTGGAAGAGGCCGGTGTCGCGACGTAGCTCGGTGGGGATGCTTGCGATCTCGGACGGCGCGGGGTACGGAGGTAGGTCGCGGCGGTGATGGTGGCGACTGGAGGGCCTGCTACTGCGGCCTGCCTCGCCGGAGGGCCTGCTACTGCGCAGACGGCGTGGGGGCGGGGTACGGAGGTAGGTCGCGGCGGTGATGGTGGCGACTGGAGGGCCTGCTACTGCGGCCTGCCTCGCCGGCGCAGACGGCGTGGGGGCGGGGGGTGTGGGGAGAGGAAGAGGCAGACGGCGTTGGGGGGGGTGGGGGCGCGGGGGGTGGGGGGGTGGGTGTGGGGAGAAGAAGAATGAACAGTAAATTAATTAGGTAATATATTTTAAAGTCAGGGGCAATCAAGTCTTTTCATTAAAACCGTTAAGATTTTTAGGGTTCCGTTTGTCGATGGACATGAGTGTTACATTTTGAAACTTTGTGGACATGAGTGTAATTACCCCCAAACCTCAGGGACATAGGTGTAATTAGCCCTTATTTCAAAGGTAACATGGTACTCACTTGTGACACCGTTTTATTTAAAAAAGAACACGGTACTCCATAAAGTATGATACATATCGTTTAAGATGGAAGTATGACTAAATAATACCCTCTATCTAACTTCAAATTCCACTTGAAGTGGATACCTAATTCACCTATGGTTTCTACGAGTTTGGCTCACACTTTTAAGTCTGAGTTCAGATGCCATTTTCACTTAGAAATTATGCTTGAATTATTGGAAGTGGCAAACTTCGAAAAGCGGTTACGAGGACATCTAACGACGGAGTATTTTAGAAACCCTTTTATATCGTTGATGCAAACACTCCCCTTGAACTTTTTCTCGTGTTGATCTTCCCATCAACTGCCCTAGATCAGTACCTCACAAGTTCATCCGGAGTAGGCAACCCCACGATTTGACCATGCAATTTGATGGAATATAATTTGCTTGAATTATCATCCACGTAATAATTGTTAAAAGGATAAAACGTTCACTTGCAGACCTCTTTTATGCTTTATCTGTTTGTTTGCCTTGGCCTGCACTTGGAGGTCCTCCATTCAGTTAAGCTATCACTGAAGCAACTAATGAGGTACAAATAAAGATAAGCATTACTGTATCGATATCCAAGTAAACAGCAATCTATGATATTAAAGTAACGCATTATGCTCTGAGTGGCTAATGATACAATTAGGAATGTTATTCAAGGCAGTCAGTCATCGATCTTTATACATGGCATTAGATTCCAGTAGGCCAAATATCAAATATGCTTTCACGATTCCTCACTGAGCCCGCCCCCCCGTCTCATGTTCCCAACACGGCAACACCTATACAAGTTATTCTCTTTTAGTGAAACTTAAAGCGAAGAATTCTAATAGGAGTAGGATTCTATTAGCACTACAATTCTTCTATAATAAGACTTTCTTTTCAATTAGAATCCTTAGTCAACTAGAAGTGTTGGTGGAAAACAATTCTAAGGGCACTCAACTTAAAGAAATTGAGTTCATTTAGGCCTTTAGGAAATATAGACAGAAATCTAGGTTGCCTCCCGTAGGGTCAGGCAGAATTACGTGGCTTTGATCCCGGTTAGTCTGACCGGCTATGCAGACCACTTGACTCTCAATATTAGGTTCAAACCAAACTTAGGATTAGTTAAGGTTTTGTTCTTTACTTATGCACGTTTTATCATTCGTTAATTTTTTTTGGGATAAAAATAAAAAAAATCATATTAAACAAGTTAGAGACCATTAGGCTATCCTACCACATTTCTGTTGTGAAATTTAATCCTGGACCGAAATATGATTTTCTTTTTTTTCCCCCCCGTATGTCGATCACTAATCACAAAATAAGATACCGAATCGAGTTACACCTTCTCGACTTGAAAGCAGTTCGCTAGACCCGGTTTAGATGAATATTTTGTAACTGATTGTCATGTATACCATGATATGTGTATCGACGTATGTAAAACCACAAGGCTAAAAATGTTAACCTTATAGATGTTATCTTATTTATGCTATTCTTCTATTTGTTAAAAGAAAAAACAAGTGCAATACAGGACAAACTAATTTGTTTCTCATGTTATCAAGTAGCAGTTGCAGTTTTGGTTTGGTTTTTAGAGAAGCTCATACTTTTTGGGTTTGAGATGATTCTTTAATTTCATCTTGATACCATCTTGATCTCCCCTCAGACATGGTGTTGGACACGTGCTAATAAGCTGGCAAAGGGTAGTGGGCATGTGTCATTTAGAGACTGCCCCTGATGCCTTTGTGTGACAGGTGGCAAATTCTTAGTTTGGTTATGTTTATCCTACTCCCCACAAAAAAAGAATATAAAAATATGACCAGTATGTTGGCTTTACTTTTACTGTTGATTTATTGTTATGTTTGTTTCTTTGGATGTTAGTTTCATGTTTGTGATACCTACCGAAAGGGGTTGACGTCTGTATAAATATTTATCATTATTGTTATCTTGATAAGTAGTGTGTACTTCGATTGTTTTGCAATCTTTTCCAGATGTCTAAAAAAAAAAAAGGTCCCTATATGAGAATCTTTAAAATCGAAATCAAAGGTAAAATCCTAAACCTCTTATTGGATTGCGGATTTGGAACAGAAACTCAACGTTGTATTTCAATTTCTCAAAGAACTAGAATTGGAAAAGAACTTGAAATTTCATTGCTCTTGATACACCATAGAATTTGAATACGAAATAACATTTGCACCCGACGAGGAGCGAGGGCCGACACTGGACGACGGGAGGCAACGTCAGGGGGTGGCCGTCGGTGGCAAAAAGGCAGTAGCTTGTGAAGGCCATTAATTGTTGGCCCTTGTTACACTTACAATAGTTTCTGGTTAAAGACGTAAGAATTGAGAATTGACCAGCACACTATAAAACTAGTTCCATATGGAATTGGGTAATAATTCATACTCCAAATCGAAAGAGATGATTCAAACAGTAGCATTGCAACTCTTAGGATCCAATTCCAATTCCTAATTTAAGGCTAATTCCGTGATCCAATCGAAGCCTCACTGTATTAACAACTTTTAACTTTTTTTTTTTTTTCCCGTCCCCAGAGGAAGCCTTCTACCTCATTCCAAAACCTTAGAAGGCCACAAAACACTAACTAAATGCAAGATTCAGTATCAATACACCCAGAACCTGAAGAAACAAAGTAAAAAAGGGAGATACAAAACAATGCTGTTCTTAAAATTTGCGACAGCAATTTTTTTCTTTTTGTTACCAAAATCCAATAGAGAGCCATTCCCATCTAAGTACCAAGGAAACCTCTAAGTTCTAGCAGAAGTTACAACTGATGTCAAGTCAGATCTCAAGATGCTTAAAAAAAGAATGAACTGTTGGATATATCTCCCTCCACAGATGAGTAGTATCAGATTACAGATTGACATTTAAACTGGTGACTCCTTTTAATGTACTCAAGTTTCATAGTACCATGGACAACCAATACATTCATCTGGCCAGATCTATATCCTACCATCTCTCTACTATCCTTTACTTACCATATTGGCATTAGCAAGTGCTTTTGAAGAAAACAAAATTTCTGATAATCAACAAGATAGCAAATTTATCAATATTGAAACCTGATGGCAACAAAAAAGATTTCCTCTTGAAACTAACTCCCACATAAAATCAACTTTCCACCTTGCTTGGCAACATGTGTGGTGGTAATAAATCATCAATCCAATCAGCATAAATACGATTAATCTTCTTCTGCCCTTTCCATTTAGAAAAGCACTTCTTGCCCTCCTCCCTATCTACCATTGCAGGAGCACCAACCACCACAGTAGTAGGAGAGGTGTCATTTAAAGGCACCGGGAGAGGCCTCGTGGGGATGGAACCATTACTCATCAAAAGTTCGGCCTCAACGCATCCACCAAGCACCTGTAACTCTGTTATAGCATGTTCAACATCAGGTTATGAATAACTAATGCAGGATGCACCAAGTCATGTACTGTGCAACATGATTGCTATCAAACTCAGCTTAATGAAAATTTTCACCAGAAACCCTGAAAGTGAATACTCCCAGCTGCATCAAGTAAAACTCAGCATAAATAGGGATGGAAAATTAAATCCGATCCGGCAGATATCCGACTTGTTAGGAGCGGATTTTTTTTAACTTTGACCGGGTATGGTATTTATATTAGTAACCCACAGCGGGTTTGTTATGCTCTCTAATCCGCCCCGGTTTAATATAATCCTACCTCTAACTGCTATGCAATCCATCTAATAGTATAAATACTCACATTAGAAAGAAGAAACCCTATCACTCTTTTCTTTTCTCTTCAGCCGCTCACTTTTCTAAAACTCTCTTCAGTCCCAAAGATCCATGATTTCTCTACCACATTGGTACTTAGAGTGGCCTTCCGTTCCATTGATACCGAGAAGATGACCAAACCCATTACAGTGATTCAACCCATGCAAGAGGTGTTTGCAGATCAAAAGCGCCATTACTCAGAGGCTTATTCCACTCATCGTCCTTTGGAAGTCAATGATTGCAACTCCAAGTCCAAGATCCGTTGTTAAAGAAGGGCATGAGGCTGTGGGTAGTGGTCATTTCCAATGGTTTTATGAACCTTCTCTTGTTTAACTTTGTACTTCACTTTTCTGCACTAGCTTGTGTATGTGTGGGTTGTACAGTGTGGTTGATCTATGTAAAATTTAGATGATGAAAGTCGTCCATGATAATTATTTAGTTTATTGGCTGTGTTTCTGTTTGAGGAACGAAGGGGTTAAAACTAGACACGCACCCCTAGTTTTTTCGTAGTCCTTGTTTAGTGGTAATTCCTTTTCGGGTAGCAAACTCTCCGGTTTCAACGTAGCCTACATTGAAACTAGAGAGTTAGCTACCCGAAAAGGAATTACCACTAAACAAGGACTAGGGTGCGTGTGTAGTTTTAACCCCTTCGTTCCTCAAATAGAAACACAACCAATAAACTAAATAATTATCATGGACGACTTTCATCATCTAAATTTTACATAGATCAACCACACTTTACAACCCACACATACACAAGCTAGTGCAGAAAAGTGAAGTACAAAGTTAAACAAGAGAAGGTTCGTAAAACCATTGGAAATGACCACTACCCACAGCCTCATGCCCTTCTTTAACAACGGATCTTGGACTTGGAGTTGCAATCATTGACTTCCAAAGGACGATGAGTGGAATAAGCCTCTGAGTGATGGCGCTTTTGATCTGCAAACACCTCTTGCATGGGTTGAATCACTGTAATGGATTTGGTCATCTTCTTTGTATCAATGGAACGGAAGGCCACTCTAAGTACCAATGTGGTAGAGAAATCATGGATCTTTGGGACTGAAGAGAGTTTTAGAGAAGAGAGCGGCTGAAGAGAAAAGAAAAGAGTGATAGGGTTTCTTCTTTCTAATGTGAGTATTTATACTATTAGATGGACGGTTAGGATTGCATAGCATTTAGAGGTAGGATTATATTAAACCGGGGCGGATTAGAGAGAATACCAAACCCGCCCCGTACCAGCTGCGGGTTACTAATATAAATACCATACCCGCCCCATAACCCGGTCAAAGTAAGAAAAATTCGCTCCTAAAGGGTCGGATATCTGCCGGATCGGATTTAATTTGCCATCCCTAAACACATCTGATTTTCCCTAGTGCAAAACCATATTAAGTCATTGACTCAAAGTTCAAGAGGGGGTGTGCATAGCAAAACAGAGAATGACACATAATTACATCGCAAAACTAGGTGATAGTAAAGGTATGGGTTACTTTTTGTGACTGAACATTGATAAATCCAGCCTTTAATCCACAATCACAAAATTGAGGAACTTCATCTTTTACAAGCCAGAGATAAGCTAGTTTTAATTTTCACTGTCTCTGTTTATACTTCAAACATTTCCACCGTGGTTGATTATTATAATACGACCTACCTAGAAAATAGCTAGTGTTAATGAACAGCTACAGGAATAGTAACACAGCTATGGTGGGTTTGATTGACCTTCATCTATATGCTAATATTTGTCTATAAGCTTTCTTGTTACAATGTGAAAGAACACTATTCTTACCTCTAAGAAAGTTATAGTGTTTGCTAACGCAAACGTTAACAGTAGTGATGATTCTTGCCTGCTGAAAAGCACTTTAAAGTTCACTTATTAGAATTCTTTCAACTCTCACTTTTTCTTTAACCACTGCTTTTATCAAGTTATTCTGAAAGCATATCCACAAATCCATGCTAGAGCAAGAAGAAAAAAGTGTTGCATCATAAAGATATTGAGTAATGAAATAAAGTATGAGCCATAATTATACCTGATTCCCCATGAGCAAAGTGACATCTCTCTCCAAAATGACAGTAACCAGTGGCCTCCCATTTACTACAAATTTTAGTCTTCCAAAAGGCAGGTTTCAGTATATTAACTCGATGAGCATCCGAACCAGAATTCACTTGCTTATTAACTTCAGCTTGATCAGTGTCACCTCTATGACCCATATAAGCACCCATTGTTCCAACGATTATTGCAGAACTTTCCCTATCCCTTGGTATTTCTGTTTCAGTCTGAAACTTGATTGGCCTTTCATGAAGAAAATTGCACCTTTCCCCATACGGGCACTCTTCACCATTATAAAACTTCTTACAAATTTTCATCCTATGTATTCGCTGATCCTCGTTCCAACTCCCCGCCCCTCTATCCTTAACAAGTTCTTGCCAGTTAGGCGGCGGTTCTCGCAAATCCTCAGAACCATGTGCAAAAGTACAATTATCCCCATTCCGGCAATTGCCCTCCAAGAATTTCGCACACATTCGAGTCTTAAAAAAGATATGTGTTGTTCCTTTATTCACAGGAGGATTTATTCTCGGATTCATGGGTGGGAAAGGTGCAGGATTGGGTGAGCTGTTGTTGTTGTCTGATATCCTTGGTCTCTTGAAGGAAGGCATGTGCTCGAAACGCGAATGTGGGAGAGGAGAATCATTGTTCATTGGAGGTTGAGGCCAGAATCCACCATCACTGCTGTTACCATTGCTATTGCCACCATAGAAAGGTGGTGGAAAGAATGGAATTGGTTGTGATGGGGGATCAGAGAAACTCATCCTAATTCAGAAATTGCTTTCTTGAAAAGAATCCGACTTTATACTTGCTTGCTCTAAAGAAATTGACCAACGAATCACCCAAAATCAAAAACTTGATATACCCTGTAATGGCAACAAACTGAGGACAGACAATTAACTACACAGACAAATACGAAACACACAATGGAAATAAAACATGCATAAATAGGCAACGAAGAACAGATGGCTAATTGTGTTTAATTGCACCAAATAGACATGAAACAAGAATTAGCAAACCTGACGACGAAGCTGATCAAGAATACCCAGATGGATGAATTGCTATAACACACAAATTTTCAAAGAGAGTTAAAGCCCACAAGAAAGGGTGATCAAAAGGGTGGAACTTTATATATCTGTTAGACTGTTACTTTAGAAAGAGAAAAAAAAAACCTTCGATGTGGGAAAAATTGAAACCCTAGCCGCCTAAAAGAGGATCCTAAAGGAGAAGAAAACCAATCAAAGGCAATGAGAACCCTAAAACCCAAAACGGCTAAACCCCTAACAGTCAAAGAGGCCTTGTCACTAAAGGAGATTATTGTGGGATTTATATAATATGGTAATCCTATTGCAGGTGGACTTGTCAAACAGTTTTGTTTATTGCCTTTTAACCCCTGTTATTCGGATGGAGTTGAGGTTTACTCACCTTAACTTTAAAATTTGCACCAAAAAAACCCACCTCCTCAGTTTCGAAATTTTCACCAGCTGTTGAAGATTTACTTTTAACCCCTACTGGTGACTTTCAATGACCTTTTGCCACCATTGTGTGATTCAGCAATACAAGACTCAACCTTGAGTGCCTATCCCTTAATCGATCGGCGTATTTGGTACTGTTTAAAGGAGAAAAGCAATTCGGTAAAGATGGATGGGTGTAGTGGCGGAGCTAAAAACGTTTAGCGGGTTCATAGTTATCAATATCGTGTCGGTACTGGCAGATACGTACTACTTTTGCCTTTTACTAATACAATATCTTTTTATATTTCGTATCAGTCAGAATATTGGCAAGTACCAGCCAATACAGGTGATAGCAGCTTAGAACTACATATCAGCCGAGATATTGTGTATTGTAACGATTCCTTAAGAAATGAAAACTTTTACAATTTTTATTGTAAAATTTAGCAAATTAACCATATAAAGACCAAATAAAAAAAAAATTCTAGGTTCTATTATTCGATCAAAGCCTCTGTCACCTTTTTCTCACAACATTCATTATAATTTACAAAATCTTTTCCGGTAAATTTTCATTCTCCATCTCAATTTTTTGTTTACTTTTACTTTTCTTCTTAACTTCGATTATGAGACTCTTTCATCTAATGATGTGCAACTTTACGAGCACAACACTCACAAACTTGAATCCAAAAACGTTATTCTTGAACAAACAACTTATTATTTTATAAGAATTCACTAACGAGCTAGTTGAAGGGAGGGGGGGGGGGGGGGGGGGGAGGGAATTATAGAGGAGATATTTTCAATTGAATTAGTTATTTTTCCCTAATATTATTATGTTAAATCCAAAGACGTTATTTTTTAACAAACAACTTATTATTTTATAAGAATTCACTAATGAGCTAGTTGGACGGCCCGCGGGCTGCCCCGGCCCTGCATGTGAACAGTGATGGTCCGATAATGAAGGGCTTTAAGCCAGGGCTTGGACCAGGCCGAAGTATTCCCGAAATTATCCAGGCCCGGCCCGGCCCTAAAAAGCCCGGGTCAGGCCCTAAAAAACGAGCTGGCCTGAAACAGGCCCCTTTTTTAGGCCCTGACTCGGTTTTTTGGGCTGGCCCAAATTTGGCCCAAATTTCAGCCCTTTTTTGGCCCAGTTTTAGGCCCGGTTTTTATGGCTTGATTAATATTACCTAGCTCGAGCAACTCCACACTTTACTGGGACTCAAGCATGTAATTAATTGTTCATGACTGTGTATTCAATTATGTCGTTCACAAAGAACATCATGGACAACTATGGAATGGCATTAGTAGGAGTGACAACAGGTCCATCCAAACACCAATAATATGGCGTAAGGAATGATAGGTTAAGTTGATTTGAACTCGCTGTAGCAGTAAATTGGGACTAAATTTTGCAACATCACATTTTATATAACTGGAATAGACTGGATTCATATAAATCTCTGGTTTTGTTATATCTCTTGAAGATATTTGCTTTGCAGTTGTCCATAAAGGTCTTAGATTCAGCCAAAGGGAGGAGGAGAAAAAAGAAAGGGCTAATTACACCTATGTCCCTCAGGTTATGGGGTAATTACAGTCAAGGACACAAAGTTTCAAAATGTAACATTCCGTGACCAAAAGTGTTTCAAATGTATCACCCGTGTCCAACCGTCAGGGTTCCGTCCAAAAAGTGTAATTTTCATCATTTTGTATTTTAAAAATGACAATACTGCCCTTGTACAGTATATCCTGAATAATTTTTATAATTTTTAAATTAGGATATCAAATCTTAATTCTTTAAAATTAGGGTTTGAAACTAATTTGCAAATTAAGCTTTTAAAATTTGCAAATTAAGCTTTCAAATGTCCAAATGATTTAATTAGGGTTTCAGAACCCTAATTTTAAAATTAGGGTTTCTCTTTTGCACATCTGGAATCTTGCGGCCGGCAGCCCCAGTTCCCTCCCTCGACCCATGTCGCCGGTAACCCAAGCCCCCTCCCCTCCCCCAAGCCCACGCCGTCGCTGCCCTTCCCTCAGCCCCACATCGTCGCCGCCGTGACAGATCTCCACCTTCGCCGCAGATCTCCCATACAAGCGGAGTGGTTTCAGCCGGCGGAAAGGGGGTGCCGTGGCGATAAAAGGCCGCAGTTGCTGATCCGGGGTGGGCGGTGACGGGGAAGGGGGAGGCAGGCGGGGTGTGGCGACGGGGAAGAGGAGGAAGACGGGGTTGGCGGGTGACGGGGAAGGAGGAGGTAGGCGGTGACGGGGAAGGGGGAGACAAGTGGGGTGCGGCGTCGGGGAAGGGGAGGAAGAAGGGGTGGGTGGGTGACGGGGAAGAGGGATGCAGATGGGGTGGGTGGGGGGTGGGGGGGGGGGTTAAGAGTAAAGTAAAGATGAAGTATTCTTTTTTTTAATGAAGTAATGGCATTAAAAAAAAAGGTTCCAACTCAGGGGCAATATAGTCTTTTCATTAAAACTGTTAAGATTTTTAGGGTTCCATTTGGTCAATGGACACAAGTGTAATTTGTCCAAACTATTGTCCTTACCTGTAATTACCTCCAAACCTGAGGGACATAGGTGTAATTAGCTCAAAAAGAAAAGGATAAACATCCTTGATCATTGACATCTTTTATTGCAAGTCATATACAAAGTCTTATTTACTCTGCCATCAACTAGTTTTCTGAAAGAGAGAAAACTATTCATGGGATTGGAGATATAATAACCTTTCCAGTAGCTCGGTTTGTTTCAAAATAAGAGAAAGCTTCGACTACCGTAGAAAATGGAAACGGCCCCTTGGAGTCAACCACTGGCTTTACTTTCCCACTCTCCAAATATGGGCTTAGTTTGGTCAAGACGGAGCCATTAGAAGTTACAACGAATCTGAAACCAGGAGGTGTGACTGCTCCTGTTAGGACCGCCACACTGCCCCCTTCTTTCACTGCCTTCACTGCCCTATCATATTGACCTGTTATTTTAACAACAAAAACGAAATGAGGTCATTTGTCACAGAGGAGTGCTTGATGTTTCAAAGACTCGTGACAGAGCACAAATGAAGGATGATAATAATATGTTGAAGTTCTGGTGTTTTCTATATAGAAGTTTTGAATGGTGTTGAGAACATATCTCCAGGATCAACCGGACTTCAATTATGGCACAAGAGACACTCTAAAAGGTTTGTTTTTCTTTTTAGACTGAGACTATCAGTTTTGGGACTAACAGCATGGGTGGTCATCACCTTTCCTCAGATCCTCAGATGGGCAGGCAGATTTTCCTAACGTTGATCTGCCAAGTCTAGGCTTTTCTATTTTTATGTTGTTTACCATTGATATTTGGCAAATCAATTTGCTTACATAATAACAAGAAATTATTGCAATTAAAGTCTTCACTTTGAATAACAAGAAATTAAAATAAAATAAAAAAGTTGGGCCCAGGCCCGGCCCTAAATATTGGGCCTAGGGCTAGGGCTTGGACTGGACCTAGTTACACCTCTTCTCTGGCCCGGCCCGGCCCGTTTCCCCACCACAGTGGCCCGGCCCCGTCCCTTTTTCACTCTTGGCCCGCTGGGCCAGCCCAAGCCCGGCCCATTGCCACCTCTGGGGGGGGGGGGGATTATAGAGGAGATATTTTCAATTGAATTAGTTATTTTTTTCCTAATACTATTATGTGGGAACATACAACTTGGTTGAAAAATAAGGTAATTCAAGCTATATAAGAAAAAAATATTTTATTTTAGAGGAGATGTGAGGGAAAAAATACATGTATATATTCTTAGCTTGCTAATGAATGAGGATTATACAAGTTTAAGATAGTTGAAAAATCTGATACGATATCGGAACCGATACATACCATTTTTACGGAAAAAACTGACATGCACTCCAGTATGATATTTATAAACATGAGCGGGGTAGACACTTGAATTTGTTTTTTATGTTGCAGGGATAAGGGTACGACTAAACTCATGCCATAATATGTTTCTCAACGCTTTTTCGTTACCAAAAGTTAACATAGTGCCGTTACAACAACAACAAAAAAAAACATGATAACATTGTTGAGCACATTTTCTAACAACTTAAACATTTAGAACAACCGATAACACAATCCGCTGTCTCGTTGTGCAAGGTCTTGGAGATTGATTATTTATGTGCGCATATGTGGTCTTCACGTAATAATAGTGCGATTTGCACTCCGTTTATCGGTGCAACTTGGTGGTAATGCACATTCGTTTATATCTCATGGATTTTTTCCATCACGTGCAATCGAAAGTTTGCACGTCATGGAGGATGTTAAGTATAATAATATTGTTGGGTCCATTCTCTAACTCTTTAAACTTTTAGAACAACCGATTACATAATATTAACGAGTTATTACCTACGGATAAAATTGTGAATAGAATAATAGTGTGAAATAATTCTCCAATGTGGGTCACTGGACTATGGACAACATCACCATAAACAGGGGGCACGTCTGTTTAAAGCATCACAGCTATACATACATTATACATATATGAAAGTGTGGGTTTTGCAAAGGTATAGTGGGCATGTGCCCACTGGTGCACCCTGCTGCTTCCCCCCTGGGTGGGTACGGGTGGGGGAGGAGGGGTGGGTTATGTCCCTTAGGATAGCCATTTGTTTTAGATAGAATCACCATTGAAGATCCTATTCCCATAGGCGTAGTCTACCACTGTTAAGTTACCATCTGCTCTAAAAGCTTAAGCTATTAGAGAATGGGCCCAACAATGTTATCATGCTTAATACTCCCCCTCACGTGCAAGCCCCCGATTGCACGTGGAGAGACATACCAAGTCAGAAATAAATTGAGTGCAAATAGCAGAGCTCTGATACCATGTTAAGTTACCATCTGCTCTAAAAGCTTAAGCTATTAGAGAATGGGCCCAACAATGTTATCATGCTTAATAACCACCATCAAGGCTCTCACTACATGCTACTCAGCTGCATATTTTGGATGGAAAAGGTTTTCTTGATACTTCAGTAGTCTCAGATTCTATGAATGACAGTTAAGTTACTTGAAGAAAGCATTTGGTCTATCAGAACCATTGAGCATAAGCAGTGGAACAAAAGCAATGATTCAAATCAAAGACATAATAATTCCATGAAAATGCAGTTTGATGTGATTGCTGTAGCAAGTCTCAATCAGAAGTATAGAACAGGCTGCAAGTCAAAGACTCCCTTCCTTAACCAGCCATCTCAGAACTCAAAGACATATTGCAGCATATGCCTGAATTAAAATTATTTGTTCCCTTGTTCCCAGGGAAATTTGGTGTTTCCCAGCAAATTTCATCATATTCGTCCCCCCGCGACTCTAGCTTCTCGATTAGTACATTGAAGAAGTTCATTCACACAGGAAACATGCCTATTGACAAACTGATGTTGCATATGAAGATGCCTTCAAGCACTGATATGGGGGGGGGGGGGGAAACCGTTAAGATAAGAAGAACTCAAAGATCAGAGCAGCGTGCATGTTCTTGTAAAATATTCTTTGGTTTCCAATAATCATCAGTAGACGGTGACATGAAATATTGACTTCTTGTCTTACAATTAGTCGGTTCTTTCTTTAAGATGGCAATGGATGGGATGTTTCTTCCTTCTTCTCCCCTTTAGAGCACAATCGATCGAATGTTAACTCCTCTCTTTTACGACAAAGTTTAAGCGCTTGAATCTGATACAACTAAACATAATTTCCACTTCAAATCACTTTTCTTTGACTAAGATGTCAGAACAAATATAAAGGGAGAGAAAGTGAAAAAGGGTTTGATCTATATTTGTGGTTGGTTCATCTTGTCTGCATCCAGGGAGATATGCTGTGGAACTACTTCACATGAAGTTGGGAACTTTTGCCCAACATCAGGAATATGAGGTGATATAAAGCTGGACTTGAGGGAGGCAAGAATCTTTTCAAAGTTAAGCAATGGAGTCTAGGGAAGACAGCAATGTAATCTTAACCACTTTTAAACCAATTATCAACACATATTCAACATTCCCACCAAGTCAACCAAGGGAACCTAATTATGCTTAAGAAGTCCTTAGCATATATGGAAACTATTTCGCCATTCATAAAGCATTTGAAAAATGGATACATGTCGCAGCGAACTGTGAAAGTATCAACAAACTGTGAATGCAGAGGAAGAAAGGATAAATCGAAAAAGGAGATGGACTCAAAATTGCACCTCAAATTGCATCTGTGCTCATAAAGGAAGAGCATCCGGTTCTTATCTGCGTAATTATTGGCACTTCTTTGGGATATGATGCTTAAAGGAACAACGTTTATTGCTCCAAAACAAGGCCTTCTTCTGAAGTGAACTACTCTCTGGAGATTCTTTGAATCTGAGAAATGATTCTTCCATTTTCCTGTTATCGTTGCATCCGTTGGACACAGTGCCTAAATTGTGGTCCATGGTTGGGGGTTTTAGTTGCTCTAGAGTCTTAAGCAACTTGGTTTGACAGTTATAATTCCCATACCACTATAAAAAATTCCTTGGACCACACACGAAAGCGCTTTGGGTTATAGATGTTCCGACACTTCATACATACGCACATACACACGCGCAGACTATGATTTTCAAAAGAAGGGATTTCATTAGCTTCATCTAAGAACAGCTTGCACCATACAAATATAGGTAGAAAATCTCTTGGTGAATAGACATGGCAATGCTAGTGAAAAAAAAGGGGTCATCCACCATGAACATTAGGGTTTATTATACCAAGAGGGAAGGAAGGCAAAAGAAAAAAGATAGAGCAGAAGAGAAAAATGGTGCTCTTGGAGGGTTAGAAGTGCAGAGAACTTTTGGCTATTCATGTGATCTCCTCTTTCAGCTCACTTTCATTAGACTGCACCTCCTGAAAATAAAAGGAATGAATGATTCAGGGAAACGAAATTCAATAGCAATTCGAGCAGGAATAAAATGAACATAAATGAGTCTATGAGATTGCTCACCATAATCCCTTGATGTTTTGCATTTGTAACATTCCATCCTACTCGCGTAGTTGTGTACACCACATCCTAGTCTGACCAAATCCAGAATGCACTCATATTAGAACTTATATGGAGTTAGCGTATCCACCAGAACTCAGGTAGTAGTTTTCTTGTCTTTATTCTTTAGTGTCTCGGACACCTATATATGCTATTATTTGGTATCTGAATTACCATTGGAAAAAAGGATATAGCTCCTAGAAGTTTAAGAAAGAGATTTTTGTGATTAGTGTCATTGCATACGACAATGCCAGGCTAAAAGTTAGCCGTTTTACTTTCATGATTATATGTTGGTAATATGGTTCGTGCACTCGTACATTTTCCTTGTATTGACTAACTCAGCATCTCTGCTCAAATTCATGTACCTATATCAACTAACCTGGTGCAAATCCAGTCACCCGTTTTCCAACCAGGAGGAGCACTGGCATCATAGGATCCAATCATGCCACCCCCATACGCACAATAGCCATCCTTTGATGCACCACAGCGAAAGCAGCTTGTTCGGCTAGCATAGTTATGTGCACCACAATTCATGGCACTGCAATACCAGTCCCCTGCCAAGACTTCGGTTTGGTTTACTCCATATGACGACATATCAGGACTGCCACCATACTTGGGGAACCTACATCGTTGGCATGCATCACGCTTTTTAAAATTCAGATGCTGGCATGAACCGCACATCCAATCTCCACTGCTCATTTTCCCTGTCTAAGATATCAGAAAGCAGAGAAGGGAAACAATGAGAAACTAAGATAACATATCTTATCAGGGACAAAAAGGAAAAGTCACATCCCCTTGGTTAACAAATGTACTAATGTAGGGGATTAAACAAGAACAGAATAAGTAAAGAACCCTTGTCCCTGTTGCTCCTCACTAGTACTATAAGAATTAAGACAGCTTTTCATGTGATGCTATCAGCTACCCAAACTACTAGTAACTACAAAACAATTTCACCACGCCTAAATATGAACCTCTTATTGAATCAGCGTTTTTTGTAGAATGCAGAATATGCAAAAACAAGGCTAGAATTTGGAACGATAAGTTCCACTAGGATTACAGAATAACTAGTTGTGGTGGATTGAAGGATACTAGAGCTATGAACCTTAGAACAATTTAATATGCAAAAGCTTCGAGTAAAAAGACTCACCTTAAGAAAAACTATATTAAGGCTTCAAAGAATGAAAGCAAGAAAGAACGGTTGAGCTTGCTAGTAGCAGAAGAGAATTGTCAAAGGTGTTGGTGAATTTTGGTGAATGCGCTCGAATGGTTTATATACTTGCCGAGGACTCATGAGTGGGGTCATACTGCACCTTTTCATGTCATATTGCAGTGAGCTCCAGATGGTCTCCCCTTAGTATGTGATTCCAAAAGTAGAAATTTCTGAAAGACTTAGATAAGCCTCTTTCTTTTGTTGGGGGGAAGGGGGTGGGGTGGGGTTGGTTGGGGGGGGTGGTGGAGAGGATAGGCTGTGGAAAAGAAGAACCTCAAGAGATGTTTAAGTTCATGCATAGAAGTGAAATTTTACAAATTTAAAAATCATAGGATGTTTGTCCCTCTTTACTTGATTCCCAGTGCATTATTTGAATAAAAGGCTTATAGAGCTTATTCTCTTTTCCATATCTAGTTCTGGTGAGGTCTTATGAGGGGAAGTTGTCATGTGAGAGGTGGGCATAGGGATATTTCACCTCCATCTCTTACTCGTGGCGGCCCCATTTGGGACCATGACATGGATACATACGTGCATACTTTACGTGCCTACATGGATTCCTGACGAGCAGGCTTATGCAGTTCCGGTGTACGCAGTTCAGACTTGAAGCCAGGCAAAGAGACTAGAGAAATTTGCCACTTGGGAATCAATTCCTTATAATGCACATCCATTGACAAATTCTATTCTCCCTTGTTTCTATTCCTTCTTTCTGCAATAATTCAAAAGGCATTTGAAGATTCATATCCAGTGGCATTCTTTACATCTCCAATTAACTTTATGCATCTGTATATACATGTCTAGTGACAATACATGCTTATAGGTAATTGATTAGAACCTTAAAGCTTTGGATGTGTACAGCCTAGATGATATTTCTCACCAAACTTCTCTGGACCTTGTAGTATGAATACAACAGTTTTTTATGTCATTCAAAGGAATGTCCAAATTGAAGATTTTTATGCTTCTTTAACAAACTTTATTTCAGAGAACTTGCTTTTTCTATTCCCCGCATAACATGAAGGTGAATTGGTAGCGCTACACAAAAAGGGAGTAATAGTGGGGGAGGCTGGTTATTCCTGAATGTGGTGAATTTGAATTGGGCTTCTTTTGATAAATAATATATAGAAGATCTTCCCTTTCTATGTAAATTTTCATAAAATAGTCATGCATTAGATACTCACTAGCCATCTAGGATTTAGCTCATGAAAGCTCATAGATTCTTATTGTCATTCACTTCTGTCGTCTTAGCACCCGGAACAAGAATCAGAATACAATGGAATGCCTAATATTCTGCCGTCTGCCTTGACAATTTGCAAAGACACGTGCAAGACTGGAAAGAAATGAGCTTTATACATATATTTGGTCCATGACGTTATACCATTTTAATCAAGCTATTACTCTAAATCTTATTTTCATCAGTTCTACTAAACAAAGGCTGGGCTTTCAGGCAAAGAGATTGATTATTCCGAGCCACAACCGAGCTACAATATGCCAGCATTCTTCACAATGGAGAGTATGCATGTGCTCACAAATGCAGAGTACATTATTTCGTTATCATCACTACCATCAAAGCTCAATTGGTGATATAGCGACAATTGCAAGGACATAAAAGTTCTAGAAGCCATGGCATCCAGGAAAGTGCTAAACTTTGTGGTACGATTGAGCCAAGGACTTTCTCTATGAAAGAATGCATGTAACTAGCGTTACATGCATTCTCTTTTATCATGAGGATTTCAGTACAAATCTGTCACATATTTTAAAGTTAGAGTTTGCTTCTCTTTTATCGCCTCTATCAATGAAGGTAATACTCAGGGATAGAAAGGAATACAGGAAAAAGAAGGAACACAGAACCTTCTTGGACAATCTTACATTTCAGCAAGGTGGTTTTGTACCCTGGTGGGTGAAGAGCGGGATCCAAATCTCACCAAACTCACGAAACACAGATTCTTTCCACCTTCACTTCCTTCATGTTAAAGTGAAAACACCCCTCTAGGGTGGAATTTTACGAAGGACTCGTTACTGTTCAATAGAGACATAGCAGATGGAAATCTCTCCATTGCTCTATGTTATTCTTTGAGTGGCACACTCATATGCATGTGATCATTATTCAATCTGCTTCTGTGACAAATAACAGTGCGAAGATTGAAACAAATCTAACATTGCGTACATTCCAAATACCAGGATTGATTTATAATCAGAATAACGAAACTTAATTTGCTTTTGACATCGACGTGAAAAAACATAGACTTTGATTTTGCTTTCGCATGCATCAGATCAGAAAGCACTTCATGGTTTACAGTACTAGCTACCACTTGGTAGTTCACACAACAACAAAGATATAGCTGTATTGGATAGATTGAAATTTGTGCTTATATTATTGTAGCCTTGCTTTCCTTGTGGGCACAAGAGGATAACAAAGATATTGTGACTTTCCAAGTCATAATTTACCAGTGTTACCAAGAATATACTTATTTGAAGGACCTATACACACATCAGAATGCCCTTTGACCATGGGGGTTTGGCCCATGTCTGCTGCTGACATGTCAAATCTAAACGATTCCGTTCACGCTCATACGCTTACGTGTTGACCTAGGATTTGAAAAGAAGGAATCCTAATCACCATTTTCAATTTCCAACCAACCAAAATGAATATTCCAGTAAGAAAACCTTCGACAAAGCCCCACTCTTATTCTATATCTGTGACCATTCTCAAAATGGGGCCAATTCTTCTCAATAATAGTCTGAGAATCCACATCCTTACCGAGATGCAAAAACTAGCTGCTGCTTTAGATTGTGAATATTCCTTTCTTTATATTGGTATTTTCGGGGCATGGAAAACGTTAATCTGATCTGAATAATGTTCTTCTTTGCTTGCTACACAGATGTCTAGAAAATATTTTTTTCACTTCATATAATTCAATGAATAAAAACCTCTCAGCTTATTTGGTGGAAATAATGTTCTCCCATTGCATATTTATTACTCAGACCAGTTGAAGCAAGATGTATCCGTTAATGCCTTTTTTCACCCCCTCTTGCTGCAAAGGCTGCTGCAAAATATGAGCATTAGGGGTTGCGAAAAGGGTTCTGGGAAATGTAGGTAAATTCATGAAGCGCGCCGACCCCAAACTCATATGAGACATCAGAGCAACCTAGCTAGTTGTTGCACCATGTCTTAAATTTATTTTATCTGCTATTAACGGATTACATTGCAGAGCTAATGCAGGAGAGGGAGAGGGAGCAATTCAGCAGTATAGTTGTTAAACTCCAGTGGTATTGACCTGAAAGAACTTTAACCAATGCCTGATACAGCAGTTTGGCCGCATGACCTTGAGATAGTTCCCTTTTGAAACCAACATAAAGTAACACACATTTTTCTAAGTTTTCTTCTTAATGTTTTCATCAAGATTAGCAACCTTTTTCGCTTCAATTTTTTTTTTCGGGGGTGTTGATGGGCTTCACCAACTAGCTTTTCCAGGAAAATCATCTCAGGATCCAAACAAAGCTAGAGATGTACGACCCCAAATAACTAATAATTAAAATATTGTTATGTTTAGGGCATATTTGCAAATTTTAGTTATTTTTTGGGTATTTTGAATAAGTAATGAATGTTTAGGGGTCTTTTAGTTATTTACCAAACTTAGAGACTTTTAAGGGCTAGTCAAGTCTACACATTCAGTTTTAGCTTCCAGAGAGATAGAAGAAACGAAAAACTAGGAGTTTGAAGGATTGCAATTTTCTGCGCATAATAGGTAAGTGATCTTGAACCCCCTTTGATTATAAGGATGAATTAATTCACTTTAGGATTGTGTTTACGAAGAATTTAACGTAATTGAGTTGATTAAACTATATAGGTTTTGAGATTTTCGGAAGGTTACACAAATTGGTGAAGATTATTACATAAAAATTGAGGTAAGGGTTACACTCATAATATCTTATAAGGATTTTACCTCTGATCATTGATATCGTTATGTTAGCTATTGTTCGATTCTTTATTGATTCGTTAAACAGTCGAAATTTTGTTTTGCTTTTACCGATCGTATTTAGTGTCATATTTTCCTTTCTGGTGACACAATTTTAATACTTATCGGTAAAACCCGCTGTGCACATAAGAAATTTATTGGTGTTCGCGTGGAAATTTCAACCACGGTGCAGTGCAGACCTTTCTGACATGCACTCCTGCATGCATAGGCTGACCTCTTTATTTTGTGTCATGCAATAGCACACCTTTTTGTCATTTGGTTCATGCGGCAAACCATGAATCATGCATTGGCATACCATCCTATACATGACATTTTTCCTTATCGTAGCAATAACATTTTCAATTCTTTCCAGGTTCAGGCGTGTAACTCATATGTTAGTCCATGTGTCTATCCTTCAATGGTCTTGAACTTAGAACATTTACGTGCTTAAGTGCTTAAGTTAACGTACTTTACAGTAACGTATTACGTGATTGTATCGTGTTTGATTATTAGTTCAATTAATCGAATGTGTTCATTTGACGTTGACTTTGATTTGATCTTTGATGAGTTGGATATCGCGAAATGAGATTAATTGTCGTGCTAAGATTATTTATCGTTTTTACACTTTCGTTATGTTTTGTTTGGACTCAGACATATGTTATTGTATATCTGCGTTGTATTCTGTGAGTGTGTGCGTGTGATCCTTGCTGGGCTTTGTGTTCAGCCCCCCATTCTCCTCTCATTTCAGGTAATTGAGCTAAGATAACGGTAGATAAGATAGCTATATGCATGAGCTTGGGGTTCTTCTTAAATTTTAGACTCTCTTTAGTCACTTGAGAATAAGGATTTTTTAATAGTTTGATTAAGTAACTTTTCGAAACCCCGGTTCCTGGAAAGTAATTATTGTTATCGGAATTTCGCTGCATTTATTAGACATTGATGGTGAATGCAAATGATATTGATTTGGGATATGTTTAGAGTTCTGATTACTTTTTAAGGTTATATTTTTATAAAATATGTGGGGTATCATATTTCTGGTAAGTAAGAATATTTTGAAATAGTATATGAAGGTCTGTCTCTGGGTCGGGGACGTGGCAAGATAGGACTGTTCTGGTAAGATATTTCGAAGTCCTAGATGCTTGGCTCAGCCCGTTTCTATTTTTACGTTGATTTACGTCTATTTTAGGATAGTTGTTGTGTCCATCCCTTAGTTGTAGGAAACTCCTAATATGGTGACGTTTCTCTCTCGGAAACTCGCTTTTGCGATCCCAAGTTAGGAGCTTCATGGGATCTCGTCCCAAGCTAATATGGGAACTCGATCCCGTTAACTGGATAGAGATGCATGGAACAAGTGAGAGAATACCTGAAAATTAGGCCCTTTTCAACTCAATTTCTTGTTTATCTCTTCCTTCAAGTCCTTAAAGCCTCCTTGTTTGTTGTTGTTGGTTATGTAAATTATACTAAACAAATGATAATACTCTTTACGCATTTATTTATTCAAGCCGCTCCCAACCTCAGATTCTTCTTGGTGCTTACGCGCCCCCCCCCCCCCCCCCCGCCCCCCCCCCTCTTTGTGCAACTAATGTCCATCCCCTTCGAAGAACTGGAACATGTGATCAAGCACAGAAGAAAGGCGCAAGTTAATGATTAATGGGAATCTACTGAACAGAGGAACAAGCAACATTAGGAATGATAAAGACATGCTTTGTTTATTGGGATAATAGGTGATGAATCACGTACCAGTATTAACGCCATCTTTTAGCATTCTGCAGCCTGCCTGCCGAGTGCCACCATAAGTTGTACAAGAACTGATCTAATCAAGCTTATGCGACTAACCAATAACAGGTCCAGGGCAAACTCCACAGCTACGGGCCATCAGCCCTCCATTATTAGTTCTCGCAGTTCTAACAACTTAGAGGCAGATTATTAAGTTTGCAATAACAGTTGAATTGACGGAGGGTAGTACCTCTTAGCATCTCTGTCACTTGCAAATGAAGGTCTAGTTGGATCTGCAATTGGTTTCTACAGAATTACAGTTGAATCAAAGGCAGAACACTATCTAGAAAACTACGAGGCCATGATCACCCTGCGGCTTTTATCAAACACACCTTGAGTACATGTCGTGTATATCGAAAATACCAACTAATTATAGATATCAAACACCTACCATTTTTGAAAAAATAGGTGATTGTAAACAAGAGTCTACAGTTTGTTATCCAAACAAACTAACCTAGTTATACATGAGAGTGTTAATGTTACAAATGCGTCAATTATCAAAATCATTGTTAAGATATCTGAACACATTGTAAGCCTAATATAACATCAATAAGCAACATTCTCAAGTGCGAGCGAAAACAATGCATTTTGAATGATAATGAAGTTTCTCCTTATCTGTTTCTACTGGTAATGGAAGCATTTTCAGGATTGCTAGATGAGTACTCTGCCTACCCTGGATTCAAATTCCACCCTAAATGTGAAGACCTCCATATTAATCATGTAAGTTTTGCAGATGATTTGTTTACACTAGCTGCTGCGGATCAAGTATCCTTATCTCAGATAAGGAGGGCCTTGAATGAGTTTGGCATGCTTTCTGGACTGTACCCTAACCTATAGAAAAGTGCAATGTATACATCTGGAGTATCTATTGAAGTAGCTGAATCTCTACAACAGCTTATGGAAATTCCACTTGGCCAGCTCCCTGTGACCTATTTAGGGGTGCCACTAATCTCCACAAAGCTTGCTTTTAAAGATTGTCAGGTATAGATTCAAAGGTTGTCCAAGAAAATAAAGAGCTGGACTACAAGATATCTATACTATGCTGGAAGAATACAACTGGCAACATCTGTTCTAATGAGCATGCAAGTGTATTGGTACTCAATCTTTATCTTACCTAAGAAAATTATACAGAAATGAGAAGCCATGATCAGAGCATTTATATGGCATGGTAAGGAGACCAAGTGTACAGGTGCTAAGGTAACTTGGAAAGAGGTTTGCTTACCTAAACAAGAGGGAGGACTGGGGATATTAAAGTTAGAAGAGTGGAACAAGGCATCTATTTGTAGACATTTATGGGACCTTGTTCATAAGAAAGATTCACTATAGGTGAAATGGTGTCACTCATATATATCATTAAAGATCAACACCTTTGGACCTTTAAGCCTCCAGCAATACTATCATGGACTTGGTGCAAGTTTATTAAGATGAGGGCTACCATTCAATGTTTATCAAGTATAAAATTGGAAATGGTCAGAAAACTTGGCTTTGGTTGGATAATTGGATGAATGCAGGTCCTATTGTTGTAAAGTTTGGAAACAGGATTGTGTATGATGCAGGAATGGCACTACAGAGCAAAGTTGCAGAGATAATTGGCAACAGTCAATGCATCCTTCCACTGGCTAGGTCAATAGCATTAAGAGCCTGGCATGAGGATATGCAGATAATGGCAGCACCACAACCTGATCTAGAGGATAAGCTTGTGTGGATGTTGGAAAAAAGTGGGAATTTCTCAGTGAAATCAGCATGGAATGCTTTTAGAACAGCACAGGGTGTGGCTCCATGGTGGAAGATAGTTCAGTTTAGTGGAAATATTCCAAGGTGTGCTATCATATTATGGATGATGTGGAAAGGTGGCCTAAGAACAAAGGCAAAACTCAAACACTGGAATTGCATTGACAATGATACATGCTCATTATGCTTTGATCAGCAGGAAAATGAAGACCATCTCTTCTGGAATTGCAAATACACTAAAACCATTTGGAATGAAGTTTTATCTAAATTCAAGATAAGGCTAGCAGGATAGAGATGGAAGCAAGTAATGGACCTCGTTGCTCAGAAATTCAGACGGAAAAGTTTCCTAGCTAGATTTAGGAAACTAGCACAATCAGTCATAATCTACACCATATGGTATGAAAGAAATCAAATGATTTTTTTACAACAACAACAGGCTGAAGAAGGATGCATGATGATGATCAAGAATATTGTACAAATGAAAGTTAGCAGCTGGAAAAAGGTAGCAAGAACAGTAGAAAACAGACATATATGCAAGGAATGGGGACTGTATGAAAGAGTTTTAATGAGCAGTCGGGGAGCAGGATATATGCATTATGTTGTTGGACTACTATGATTGTAAGAGATAGATGAGTATGTAAGTAATTGAAGTTATAATAACTGATCTTTTACCAACAACAAAAAAAATACTGAAGTTTCAGTATTTCTGTACGCTGCCAACATATCATATTGAAAATAACTCGTTAAAGTAATATAATAGCACGGAATCAGGATCTTCTGCAGTCTGCAATACAGCAGCAAACGGTTCTCGCCTAAAGTCCAAAAATTGCCACTCGTAATAAGTTTCTATTAGCACCATACATGTTGCAAACAAATGACAAATTTGTACCTTTAGCGACGAACTGAGGAATCAACTATCTGTATCTTCAGCGAGGAATCGACGATCCTCTGCTACTTTTTGGCGGGTAAAACTCAACTACCAACCATATTTCAAAAAAAAAAATCACCTCACTCACAGGTCACAGCTCTCCTTATCCCTTTCATCTCATCATGCCCTCTTCACCGTTACCCTCCACCCTTCACATCCTACCCAGTTCCGATCCTCCGTACAAACTACTCCAAACCCACCCGTCTCTAGCCCTACTCTCCAAGTGCAAAAGCATCAAACACTTCAAGCAAATCCACTCCCACATCATCAAAACCGGCCTCCACAACACCCACTTCGCGCTAAGCAAAATCGTCGAATTTTGCGCCATTAACCCGTTCGGCAGCCTCCCATACGCCCTCTTGATCTTCAACTCAATAGAACAACCGAATCAAATCATCTATAACACCATTATCCGCAGTTACTCGCTAAGTTTGTCACCAAGTTTGGCTATAAACTTCTACATCCGCATGCTTTATTCGGGTGTAGAGCCAAATAATTACACGTTTCCTTTTGTTTTTAAGTCTTGCGCGAAAGTCAGGGGGACCCACGAAGGGAAACAAGTACATGGACATGTTTTGAAGCTTGGGCTTGAGAGTGATGTGTTTGTGCACACTAGTATTGTTAATATGTATGCACACAATGATGAATTGGGTTATGCGCGCTTGGTTTTTGATAAAAGTCCTCACAGAGACGCGGTTTCTTTTACTGCGTTGCTCACTGGATATACTTCTAGGGGGTTGTTAGATGATGCGCGTAAACTGTTTGACGAAATTCCTGCGAGAGATGTTGTGTCGTGGAATGCGATGATTGCGGGTTTTGCTCAGAGTGGGCAGTTAGAGGAGGCGTTGGGTTTCTTTAGGGAGATGCAGAGAGAAAAAGTTAAACCCGATGAGAGTACACTGGTGACTGTTTTGTCTGCCTGTGCTCAATTGGGTTCGCTAGAATTGGGGAATTGGATTAGGTGCTTGATTGAAGAAAATGGACTCGGTTCAAGACTTCGGATTGTTAATTCACTTATTGATATGTATTCTAAGTGTGGTGACCTTGACACAGCGTGGAACTTGTTCGAGGGTCTACATCAAAAGGATTTGATCTCTTGGAATGTTATGATTGGCGGTTATACTCATATGAGCCATTATAGAGAAGCCTTGGCTCTCTTTCGGGAAATGCAGCAGTATTCTAACCACGAGCCTAATGATGTGACATTCTTAAGCATTCTCCCAGCTTGTGCTCAGTTAGGAGCTCTTGATCTTGGTAAATGGATTCATGCTTATATTGACAAAAACTTCGAGAACTTTGCTAATAACTTACTTTGGACAAGTCTCATCAATATGTATGCTAAATGTGGAAATATTGAAGCTGCACAAGATGTCTTTAGGAATATGAATCCTAAATCTTTGGCTTCATGTAATGCCATGATCTCAGGGCTAGCCATGCATGGGCAAGCACATCGGGCGCTCGAGCTTTTCATGAAAATGGATAATTATGGTTTAAGTCCAGATGATATTTCATTTGTTGGTGTTTTATCGGCTTGTAGCCATGCTGGTTTTGTTGATCTGGGCCGCCACTATTTTAATTCCATGATCCATGATTACAAATTTTCACCAAAATTGCAACATTATGGATGTATGGTCGATCTTCTAGGCCGAGCTGGTTTGTTTGATGAAGCGGAGGCTATGGTTAATAGTATGGAGATGAGGCCAGATGCTGCAATATGGGGTTCACTTCTTGGGGCTTGTAGAGTTAATGGAAATGTTAAGTTGGGTGAATATGCTGCGGGGCACCTCATTCAATTGGAACCAAAGAACCCTGGAGCTTATGTGCTTTTATCAAACATCTATGCAGGAGCTGGTAGATGGGATGACGTAGCGAAAATAAGAACGACATTGAATGACGTAGGAATGAAGAAAGTTCCTGGTTGTACCTCCATTGAGGTGGATAGTGTTGTTCACGAGTTTCTTGTCAGCGACAAAACTCATCCTCAGAGCAAAGATATTTATAAGATGTTGGATGAAATAGACGGGCTTTTGGAAATGGCCGGGCATGTGCCCGATACGTCGGAGGTGCTCTACGATGTGGATGAGGAGTGGAAGGAGGGGATCTTGTGTGAACATAGTGAAAGGCTGGCTATTGCTTTTGGGTTGATCAGTACAAAACCTGGGACAACACTCAGGATTGTTAAAAATCTTCGTGTTTGTGGCAATTGTCATTCAGCTACAAAATTGATTTCCAAGATCTTCAAAAGGGAAATTATTGCTAGGGATCGAACTCGTTTCCATCATTTCAAAGATGGTTCCTGTTCATGCATGGACTATTGGTGAAAATAGTGCCACTTGAGAGTCTATATTGGTTTCTCCAACCGATTGTAATTGGCTCAGACAATCTAATTGTGGTAATTTGTCTCTGAAATGGTTCAATGCTACCATTGATGTTAGCCGTCTGTGAAAAATATGCTATTTAGCATATGATGTTACAACATAAAATGGGATTGTACAGATCACTCGAGGCCAATTTATGTGCAGGATCAGCGACGAGCCAATTCCTGGGTAATTGAAGTTAGAACAGAAGAGAAATCTTACGCAGCGAGCTAGATTTGGTAAAGGATAATGGTGAATTGGATTGTTTGTATTCTTTGTGCTAGAAAAGAAAAGGAATGGCATCAAAATTTAGGTGGGGATAAGGGTTAAATTGCAGCCAAACTACATTATTTAATGCATGTTCAAATGCTATGATGTTCTTGGAGTCAAATCCCACCCTTTTATTTATATTCGCTCTTGTAGATGTGGATCTTTTACATACCAAACTGCATAACTGTTCACTGAAATACAAACAGTACTGAGCATATCAAAATGAG
The DNA here is from genome assembly GCA_033065855.1 of Escallonia rubra. NCBI lineage: Eukaryota > Viridiplantae > Streptophyta > Magnoliopsida > Escalloniales > Escalloniaceae > Escallonia > Escallonia rubra. The sequence continues at coordinate 58,476 of JAVXUO010003138.1, read as the reverse complement.
CACCCAGAATTCATGCTTCCATGTTAGAGAGTGAACCCTGCTTGAAGGAGTTTCGCCTTGCTGATGCTAGAACGGTCTTGTCTGCAACTATGAAATACGCTGCTCCTGCCACTGCCATTTCATAACCAATTTATCAGCAAAAATAGTAATAGGAGAGAGTGATGATATCAGAAGGTTATTATGGTCAGTAACCTGTGGAGATAATGAGAGCTTGAGCAGTGTGATTGAGGTTGGCTCTTGCCCAAGGCAGCATCCTTGCACTAGCCATCTGATATATATACATATCACAAGTACATTAGTCCTACCCAAGCTCGAAAACTCTAGATTCAGGTGCATTAGTACTTCATATATTGTCGCACACACCCACAATACACGCTCTCACATATGCGCGCACACACGCATAGACACACACACTTAAACACATATAGACAGTATGAAAGGCAGGAGACTTTACGGTTGGAATGGCAGTTGCAATAGTGGCGAGCACAGCTGCCTTAGCTCCTGCAACAACACCCTCTGCAGATCCACCATGAAAAATTGAAAACTCAGGCAATAGAAAAAGAAGAGAAACTAGACAACCTTTTTAAAGTTCATCTTGTTCCCCTCCCAAACACTAAATGATTCCTTCAAGCATATACTAGTATTTGAAGAAGTAGCAGTAGAATTGCCAGTGAGTTGCATCATGTGACCAAATCTGAATTCATAGTTTCTCGTCGATCAGCATTCACCAATCCTGATCGTCACATGATCAGTCAAAGCACCCCCTTCCCCTCCCAAAAATATGGTGCATATTTGGCATTGGCATTATTCTCTTTGAAAAGAGTACAGGCCTCTTTGGAAAATGGACTCCCACAAAAAATCCCAGCAGAGAACTCGAGGAATGATTTAATTGAAAATAGACAAAAATAAATAAATAAAATTTGGCAGAAAGGGCATTTTCTGATGAACAGTACTAGTACCATAACCGAGACATGCATGTTGACCATAGATAATATATATGTAAATCCAATGAAAGTAGTCATGTAACCATCTAATACCAAGATCTCCATCAACTTATTAGGAGAAACTGCCTAACTGTAATTACTTGGAGATATTGGTTTTTATAATTCCCCGAAAGAAAAGAAAAAGGGCGGTACTCATGATGCTATCAAAGTAGCATATTGCAAAGTGATGAACCATTAAAACCCCTAGAATAAGTTGCTCAAATGGAAACAAAACTAAAGTACTGTACATAAATCAATTGAACAATCAGAACTTGTCAATTACAAGTAAGTTTTCGCAGACAAAAGAGGGTGATAAAATCACAAAAAAGCCTTTCTTGCTTTCAAAATGAATGCAACTCTTTTCAAGAAAAAGGGACCTGGGAAGGCAAAATGTACCATGAGAACAACGCTTGGCCATGGCCAGCTTCTGGTCCAGTGAAGCTATGCCTTTTCGTTCGAGTGGAGACTGAGCTACATTCTTTGCCATTGTAGAGTTTGGTACTGTGTCTTGTATCGTTTTACAGGAAACTGAGTTGGTTTTTGAAGCTTTGGATGAAGAGGTATTGAGGTGAGGGCTAGGTTATTTATAAGCATTTTGCCTTATTAGTACGAGGTTTTGGATAGAGTTTGATGGTTTCATTTTCATTTCTAACGTCTGCAGTCAGTTGTTTTGCTCTCCCTTACCTTATTACCGCATAGGTTTCTGTTGTGGTCGGTAGGTTCCATTTGAGGTATTGCCAGATTGATGGCCAGTTTCATGGAATTAAGTGGGACTTACCATATTGACCCTTCCTCCTAGTTTTTTAATGTGTACGGAAGTTCAACATGTTGAAAAATTAGCAATAAAATAAGTTGGTACAGATGTCAGCAATTTTGGGTTTAGTTTATGATACTTTGTTGTACAAAAATTAGTACCAATTCAGCGAATGTCGCTCCATCTAATTAACTTGATTTAAGGGTTCGAAATGTTAAACAGTCTATTTCCAGAAGTTAAAAATACATATATATATATTATATATATAACGCTCTTGAGCGCCTGTAAGAACAAAACAAGCGTAAACTAAGCCGTTCTTTAATCAATCTCATTATGGAGCGCGGACCACTTAAACCTTTACTAGATTTCCCCTAACTCTGGGGTGTGAGGAGTTTGAAACCCAAAAGTATCTTCCAATACATTTGTTTGTTAGGGTTAAAGACATACCTAAACAGGTTAAGCTACTAAATAAGGTTGATATGATCATCAAGAGAGCCAATTGATCAGGTCTGAACCGTAATATCCCAAACTGCAGGGGCTTGAGGATTCTGTTTAAAGTGAGCTGCGTTTTCTTTCATTTTTTTCGCTGTGCAGAGAGATCAGAGGAAGCCACTGGTTTGGGACAAAAGTTAGCCTCAAAACCATGGGTAAAAGCTTTCTATCCTACTCATGTCCTTTTTCGGATCTAATGCACCTGCCAAGTCCATGAGATGGAGACACATATCCCACACCAAGGGCTCAGATTCATGGCCCAAAAAACATGGCTCAGTGGGTTTCAGTTTCTTGGTCTCTGGAGGGTGGGTAGCCAAACTAGGAGTAAGTTGGCCAGTGGCCAGTGGGTTTGGCTGCCTCTGTGTGCTTGGGTACTCTACTTGGTGCTCACTTTAGTTACTTTCACTTGTTTCATATTGGCTTTTTAAGAGTACATTTAAAAGAGTTGTTTTGATTAAATCCATATGGTTGCGGTAAAGAAGCTAAGTGGACAAAGAGGTGGTGTTCTATCTATTTTCTCTTAATTTGTTTGGCCATGTGATCAATAAAGTGCAATAAAGTGTGCCTCTTTTTCTTGATATACTTGAGGCTCCTATTCCCTCAAGAGAAGGATTAAACTACAAGAAACTTAGAGGACATTTGAGAGATATAAATCCTACATCGGGTAAATAATAAACAACAGTACGATATATGAGTCTTTTAGGCATCTCTTCTCATTGTCAATTAGTTTCGAGTTGGATGCTTTCAAACGGTATTAAAACCGGTCGATCTAAATTCAGCAGACAATTCAAAAATTAATTTATTCACCGCTACCCAGTCTAATTCTCCACGTGCTAGACTCACTCAAAAGAAGTCTCGCTACATGTGAGGAGGCGTGTTGAGAGATATAAATTCTACATCGGATAAATAATAACTAATATCTTCTCACTGCCAATAGTTTTTTAGCGTGATACTTTCACACGAAACACCAAACACTACATGTTAGGCTTTTTTCTTTTTTTCCCTTTCTTGCAAGAGTTGAGTATAAACACTTCCAGGTCACTTTCTCCCTGTTGCTGGTAGTGGGGAAAAAGGCCAACCAAAAGAAAGAGACCCCCCAACCTCCTCCCCCTTCCCCTCCCAACACAAAAGAAAGAAAACAAGGAAAAAGAAAAAGGGATTGCAGCTAAAAGGCCCGCGTGCAAATGCGAGCTGACAGGCTCATGAATGGGGCTAACAATCATCCTTTTTGGGCCTTCATTAGATTTGACTGCATCTGCTTCTGGTTGGTTGGTTTTTTTTTTTTTTTTTTGGTTGAGACAAGTTAAAAACTATATATCATATTAGTAACTGAATATACAAGAAAGTAGAGGTTAGCAGACGAGTTGGATGACAATCTCATCCAAATAAGTAACAAAAAGTAACAAGGAATCAAAACACCACTAGGACTGTGATAAGACTCTGGACCGATACAAGGAAAGGGTAACACAGGCTGTACATGAGCAAACCATTCCTAAGGTACCCCCTGTCCTGGTCGTAAAACAAACGATGCCAAAGCAGTTGGTTGGTTGCACCTATATTTGCAACATACTTATTTTCCTTTTTGGCTAAAGAAAAAACTAGAAAAAAAAAATACTAACAAATTTCTGTCATTATGGCTCTGCAAATGCATTGCGAAGGTGCTGTGTGGAGGGTTCCAAAAAGGCCTTCTAAGTTAAAGAGGTGGCTGAAGAAATTGGGGTGGGAAGCTTTTGCATATCTCGATGATATGATTCACTTGGACTATATTATTGAATTGCAAATTATTGTGAAACATGTCACTTTTAGTCATTCTGCTTGAGTATTCGCAGAAACCATGAACCTTGTTCATTCTTGTCAATAATGCCATTTTGTATAATCATTTTAGTAAAAAAGTAAGGAGTTCATACAACCTTCCTTAAACACTATATTTTGGAAAAAATTCTCTCTTCTAATGCTACTCAATTGACCATACCAACTCTCTCTCTCTCCCTCCTTATTCGCTAATCTTATTATTATTTTTACTTGGCATGTCTACAATTTTAACATTTAAAATTCAACCAATTAAATAGATTTTGCATTAATTCTTACTCTTCCATATCAACATGTCCCACTTAAAAATTGTATTAATAGATTTGCAATGCGACTGATCCCTAGGATTTGCAAACACCCTCTTTCCCTTTGTAAACTTAGGTTTCTCCTTCTATAATCGTAAATGTTTCTTTTTAGATAAGCCCAATATTCCTTCACAGTTTATCTGTCTAACAAGCCTTATATCACTCCTTTTATTTCAATTTAAATTATATATATAGTATCTCTAATTTATTTTTTTAATCATTTTTATACTTTTTCATTCTCTTCTTCATGGCATTCATTAGTACAAACCTCAAAGCTCAACACACGAATTATTATTATTATTCTTCAAGAATGAAAGACTATTTCTACCATTTTATATGTTATTTTACCTTTTCATATGTTGCTAAAAGGCTAACAATTTTTAATAGAATAAACTTTTTACCATGAAAAGTGATTATAAACCCATGTAAAAAAAAAGTGAAAATATTTATGTTATCATTATTATACTGTTATTGCTATTTAAAAAAAAGACTATGAGGCATACACGTATGAGCCTTCTAAACGAGTATTTTCTCGGTTAGCGTTTCTTGTGCATGCACGAAATCAAAACTAGTCGAGAAGGAAAAAAGAAAGGCTTTAAAACATAGAGATAACTTTACAAGCATGAGAAGGAAAAGTTGAAATTTATGAGATGAGATTTCCTAAAGTGCTAATATATCATAAAATAGGTTGAAGAAAGAAAGTAGCAATGATGATCTTGTTTTCATTCTGCTACTTTAATCGGAGGAAGGTACATGCAAATGCGGGGATTTGAATAAAAAGCAGAGATATTAACAAAAAGGGAGAGGAAGGTTTATTTTTGCAACTTTTTTATCGTATTATTTTACCCATTATTGAGGAAGTAATAATGGTTATCACATGAGCTCATGAGTTCTGATGAGAAAAACATGGGGACTATAATGAGCGGCCCCCATCCCTTTACACGTATTCATGTCATAAACTATAGCCTAAAATTTCATGACTAAAAGCTACACCAAAGGCTCCATGGCCTAGTAAATGATCCATAGGTGCTTGCAATTTGCATATCACATGACAGCCTATAATGAATAAACTTGTTTTGTGATCCTTCTCAAGTGATATTTGAAGCTAATCTCAATTCGACTCGACTCTAAGTGACTCCGATGGTTCATGATTGCAATCTTCAGACGATCATGACCGACGCATGTCAATCATACATATTGAGAAATCAGTTTTTGTGCAGAGTTAAAGATTAAATGAACGGTTTATGAGCTGATTAGATGATAGTGATCAACAACGGGGTTGTGCGCTCTTTTCTTTGTACAACCTCTTATATCATAAGATGGCAGATTGCATGTAAAATTGATGTCATTGAACAAACAAATACAAACAGTTTTGTTAAACTGGAAAATATTTCTAATTATCTAGGAAAAGTCTTAACACCACAAACATTTACTTTTCCTGCTCTATCTAATTTACAATTAAAAGTAGTCAAAATGATGGGGAATCTGATAGGGTGCCTCCCTTTCTTTCTTGCTCAACTTTGGTATCACACCTCTACTCCTCATCTTGTGCACATCACTAGGTACCTCTGGTGGCCTAACTGACCTAATCAAAGCCCAATTCACACCCTTAAAAAACTCATGCCCCTTGATCTCCAGAGAACCCTTTAAGCTTCCAAGTCTCTTCTTGGGATTCTTCACAAGTAATTTGCTTATAAGGTCTTGAACTTTCACCATTTCCTCATACTCTTTGCTACTACTGACACCAATTCTTGGAAAGGATAATGGCTGCTTTAAAATGTTGATGAGGGTTCTCTCATTGTTCTCCCCTCTGAAGGGTGTTTTTCCATACAAGAGTTCATACAAGAACACTCCAAAGGTCCACCAATCCACTGGGCTTCCATGTCCTTGGCCGGATATTACCTCCGGAGCCAAGTACTCATGGGTTCCAACAAATGACTTGGATTTTGCATGGATTGGCTCAGCCACCAATTCTGGACTGTATTCATGATAGACTTGAACTTGATCAGCTTGTTCTATGATTGTTCTTGTTCTTTTTGTGGAGTTTGAGAAACATTGAATTGGAATGGCACAAGAAGGCATTGTGCAGCTCTTGATGCTTTTATCACTAATGGGTTCCGGGCTGCGTTTCGATCGTATGAGCTTCGGGACGACTTCACATTTGAGAGAGAGATCGAAGTCTGAGAGCATGACATGACCATCTTCTCTAACAAGCACATTTTCTGGCTTGAGATCTCTGTAGACAACACCCATCATGTGAAGATACTCTAAAGCTAGTAGTGCTTCTGCAGCATAAAACCTGTATATCCAATTATATCCAAGTTAGCAATCTTAAGTTACAAGCAAAGTTAATATTCAATAAAGTAGGAAGCTTTTACACAATGTTTTAGAAGGTCAAATTTGCAAGTTTGAATGCCAGAATTCTTATGTTGTTTCAGCCATAGTAATTGATTCGTGCATGCTAAGCTGACCACATTTGTGTTTTAAGTGTTATATGCTGAAGTTGGAAACCCTAGTTAATGAATAAGGATATGCTCATAATTATGAACTTCGTAATAATTAGTCCACAAAAAGTTTGCATAAGGCTCGATGTTATTATATGGTGCATAATTTAACTACAACTAACGCAGTAACATTTCTTCCACATCTAAGTGCATAAACTCGCTGCATTTTATCATAACACTACCACTGATAAACAAACTTACTTAGAAGAAGAGATACTAAACCGCTTTCCGGCCTGCCGTTGCCGGGCGGCATGCAAGTCACCGCCGGGGCAAAACTCCATGACCAAGCAAGAGTAATGCGAGGCCTCAAAAGCAGTGTAAAGAGTGGGCAAAAACGGGTGGTCAAGCATGCCCAAAATCTCCTTCTCCATTTCTGCCCTCTGCAGCTTCTTTCTTACGGCAAGTGCCTCCCTGTCCACCACCTTCATGGCATAATAGCACCGGGGCAACCCGACAGCCGGGTTCCGGATCTGGCAGAGGTACACGTTGCCGATGTCGCCGGAGCCGACCCGTCGGAGGAGCCTGAAGTGGTCCAGCCCGACTTGGCCGCCTTTCTCGGCCCGGAGCCGCTTTATGGCCTCCCATGCAGCCTGGTTGGACTTGTGTGGCTTGTGGGAGCTCGGGAAGGCTGTGAACGGGTCGGCGCAGGAGGAGGAGAGGGAGATGGAGCTCCGGCTGCCGAAGCTCCGGCTGGAGTCCGGCACGGTTGTGGAGGAGCAGCTGCTGCTGTTGTCATAGTCGGAGTCTTCTTGGTTTGTGGTAGCCATGGTGGGTTTTGGTTTTGGGAACATGTGTGTGTGTGTGTTTTTCTAGTGGGTTTCTCAAGGCTTTATATATAATAATGGGTGTGTGTTTGTACGGTGCGATAGAAGAAACTTTGGCTCCTATTCGGATATAAGAATTTCCTCCAATCCCGTGTATATTAACAATTAATAGTCGCTAAATCTTTCTAGTGACTTTTTTTTTTTCTTTTTCAGCGACAATTATGAACAGTAATTTTTTATCTTCATTAAATAAGCCACTAAAAATATTTAGAAACGAATGATTGTCGTTATATAGAAGGTAAGATGAAAATTCTTCTAATCGGAGTAACAGTCAAATTTGTTCCGTGACAGTATGTTATGCAAGGCTAAGAACGTAACAAAGTTATGCTTTTTGGCTAATAGAAGAAACTAAAAAAAAAAAAAAAGATTGCATATAGTGCCTTGAGTTCATCACATGATATAACAATGTTGTTAATTATCATGTGTTATGACATAACATAATGAACAAACTTTGGATCCTAGTCGGTTGTAGGAATCTTCCTCCAACCACGTATATGATGACAATAAATAGTCGTTACATGTTTCTAGTGACATATCTTAGCATTTTTTAGCGTCACTAAATAAAAGTCACTATAAACATTTAGCGATTATTAATTATCGCTATATAAGAGGTAAGAGGAAGATTCCTTCAACCAGTAAGGTGGGTATCTATAATAATTTATTTTCCTAGAATTTTGAACTCCTTTAAAGAGTTTGAAATTGATACATCATTAACAGTTCAGAGCTGAGTTTGAAGTAAGGAGACGGCTAACCTTTAGTGCAAAAACTCATGCCTGGTGAGTGGTGATCATCGATATGAACCGAAACTAGTAGACAAGGACGTGCATTTTTATGCCTGTTGTCACTTTATTTTTGTAGAAAATTAAAATCAGATTATACATTTGTCCGATTAGAATTCGTTTCTCAATATGCCAAACCTCAGCGAACACGATGTAGCTTCTCTTATACCGAAAAGTCATGTTTCAAGCCGTGATATCATGCTATTCTCTGATAAACTACGTTCCAACAAGTTTTTCATATCAGTTCTAGAAGAATGAAAAGTAATCCAGGAACGAGAATTTCAAAAGTCTATCAAACGTAGTCCGGGTGTAGTTAAAAACGCAAGTTTATCGCACACCACTTTACATCATCATACAGCCCTTCCCTTTTTTCCTTTCCTTTCTCATGTCAAAAAACTTTGTACTAATGCTAAACCACCTAAAGCATCTTTGTTATTCTCATGCCATGTATAATAGTGTATCTTTATACCTTTGACGGTCAAAAGCTAGCCTTAACGTGACTGCCAAAAGGTACATGGGGACCTGCTCTCGATGGTGGTTCCATAGAATCAATATTTCAAAGTTGAGAAGCTTTTGGAAAATTATATGCAAAATGGGTTGCAGTAAGAAGAACAATACCTGCAACAGATGAAGCCATGGAAAGCTGGATGCTGCTGCATGTACCACCCGTGCCCCATTAATTTCCACCTCCAATATTCATGTGTTAATTCTTGTATCTTTATTAACTATTTCCTTGTCATGCATGTGAACCTTTGTGTGTCTAGGCCGTGGTTAAAGGCCTACCACTGATAGGAGTGTCAAAGTTTATGGATCATGAATTTATGATTGGCTGGCTAAGCACAGAAAGAATGAAGTAAACAATAATGAAGTTTCTACTTTGAAGTGTTGTTATTTTTGTTCTTCGGGCTTGGGAGGAGGGGGAGGGGTGGCTGCCGGCTGGGGGTATCAACTTGGGATTAGCTACTAAAACAGTACAAGTTTAGGCAATCTTGGATCCAACAAATTAGTCAAGCTCAACAATGGCGTTTAGATCTAACAGAGTATGATGAATTGTGTTAAAATGCAGAATACAAATTTAGGCTACCTTGGATCCAACAATTTAGTAGAGCATCTTATTTGGGTTGTGTTTAGATTGAGCAATGATTTAATTCAATATGATCAATAAGCTGAACCAAATGGATAGAGGGGTGGATTTTGTTCAAGTGCCATATCTTGTATATGATCAGTTGAAACTTGTGCCTTATCATTGTGCATAATTACCTCTTGCTGGAAACAGAAAGCATCCCCAGTTTCTTAGTCAGGATCCATACCAAGTCTATGTATTAATCAAAGGTAAAACTGGATCCATGATCAACTCTGAAACCTTTTTTGAGTATTTTAGTTGATGGTGGCCAGAAAAGTAAAAAGCTGCAAGTGTCTTTTTACCATAAACTATTCAGATATGTAAATTAAATGCACCAATCTCAATTGGTTCTATTCTATCCAAGTTATCATATTTTCCTGGAAGGGATAATGATCACTCCTTGGATCGCGCTCTTGTTCGCGTACTCTCCCTAAATCACTTCTCATCCTTCTAATTGAAATCTATACGCAAAAAGTTTTAATAAATAGAAGTTCTAATTCTGCCACTTCCATGCGCTCGTCCGAACTCTAACAGTAGCTCGTGCTCAACAAACCGATGACTCGCTCTCACTTTCTGTCTGTTTATAGTTGCAATGGACTGATTGGCTGCGATATTCATTTTACACAATGGGATAATTTTCTTCCGTAACGAGAGTTTTACCTTGATCTGTTCTACGACGTAAAATTGGGCTTGACTTTGACTCAACTATGTATAAGAGTAGATGGGAAAATTTTATTTATCTTCTGAATTATAGGCCTAATTAACAACAAATGGGAAAAAAAATCAGATTGAAGTTTTTTTAAGTGATTAGTGATGCAAAATAATGTAAATGAGGTTGATTGGGTGGAGACAAGATTGGAGAATCTCTTCCAAAACTTCAAAGGGCTTTTTCTCTTTGTATCTTTCAGAAAACTCAGTGCAACAAGGTTCTTCTCTATCCTTCCTTTGAGTTCTCCCCCTTTTCTCTGCAGGATCTTATCATCTTCACTTTTGGTTCCAGTTTCAGGCAGCACACCCAACAGAAACTGTAGCACTGGAGAGTGGCAAATATGTTGAAATGCTCAAACCTCCATAACTTGCCCCATACATTCTTCTCCCCCTACTTTCAGAATCTCTTCTACCAACCAGCTCTCCATTGTTTCAAATCTTTTGACTCAAAACACTTATCACTTCTCAACTACTAGCATTCAATTGTTACTTTGACGGGCGGATGGCTGTACCACCTCATTTTTATCGCTATTGTAACGAATATTTTTTAATATGAAAATTCTCTCCATATGCGGAAATTATAATCTTTCCCGTTCTTGTACTCCCTTTTTAGCGTAATTTCCAATACGCAGTTTGAAAGTGTTTACTGGGAGTTTTGCATTTTGACAATGAAGCAGTTTGGAATGCTAAATAAAAAAATAGTTCAACTTCTTAATTTTTTTCATTTCAAGAGAAGCATCAATTTGTTCGCACCGAAAAGAATTATGTGAAGTTCCTCCTTTATAGTACTAAGTTAGAATATCATTCAGATCAAAGTTTTGAAGACCATCAAACTCCCCTTACATTTTCCAACTTTACATTATTTGAATTTGAACAACTGATCTGTGAAGACAGTGAAACTTACCATCAAATTGAATCAAAGTATGTAAAGGGACAGAATACAGTGGAAGATGGAACTTCGTCAGGCTCTTCATCTAAACTGCAAACTTCCACTCCATCAATAATGCCCAAAAATGGACTGACCAAAGATGGCCAACCTGACAACCTTAGCTACTCATATACCAAAAATATTACACAAAGAAATATAAAATTCTCTTTAAAGCATAAATTTCAGTGAAAGTGGAGCAATTCAAAGGACATGGATGCATATACTGAGGAACTGCAGCTCCCTTTAGATGTGTTGTAGCAGAGCAGAGGCAGTGTCTGGGACATATCATCATGGGCAGCACCAACCCATGGGGTCCTAGACATCTATCTCTTTTTCTCTTTTTAATGTTTATCAGTAATGTTTTAAATGTGCTGATATAAGTTCATGTCAGTCCACCTTAATTGAAATGCATCACATGGTTTTGTGAAAATTTTGAAGGGCAGAAATTCTGGAAAAAGAAACTATAATGGTTGTTTAATGTTCTTTTAAGTGCATGAACAATGGGTACACATTGAGATCTTTTATATACAACTTATACAAGCAACAATTTTATTCTCTATGATGACTAAATGGAATTAAACTTGTACCAATAGGTAATTTAGAAAAGTAATTTCTCTTCAAAATTGACGGTCAAGAGTCCAAAAATTCCCTATTCTATCCATACACGGTTATGGATGAATCAGTTTCCTCGCGTACTGGTTTTCTCTCTCGCTCCCCCTATGACTCTTGTTCGATTAACAATGATTTGCAATTTTAGTAAATAACCTTAATTTTTGCTCTAAGAAATTTTTTAATATCAGCTCGACAACTTAAGCTTATTAATGTCCAACATATTGAGGACATAGTACTTGCCAATATCAGCAGGGTTTTTATGTTTGACAGTTTGCAAATATTTTCAAGAAAAATCCCAAGACTTAAATTTTTTAACTGCATATCTAAATTTATCTCCATATGACACAACAGTGGCTGATGATTAACATTTCAGATTGTACAATGTCATAGCACTGCTTCTTTTATTGTTTTAAAGCATTCCAGCGTACAACGTTCATTAAAAATATGTACATTTAGGTATCTTGTAACGCTCGAAAATTTACCAAAACAAATGACCAAGACAAGAAGAAGAAGAAAACTTATTTTCTGTGTTGAATTATTAGTCGTTCGCTATTTCCAGACGTGCAGTATTTGCATGAGAGTCCTTGTTCATGCCATTGTCATTGCTTGCTTCGTCATGCGTAATGAGAATCAAACGGAAATATAAGACTCGAATTCAACAAGTCGCCATAAATTTACTAAGCTGATTTCTTCATTTCAAAAAGCTTCAACACTAAAACTTCACCTTAAGATATTTGAGGAAACTAAATAGTGTATGTTACACACTTCAAATTCAAGTAAACAAGTTGCCTGAGCAATGGGCCACAAACATTGAACCCCGGAAGTTCCTACTTCCAGATGGGCCGCATATTGGCTTGTAATGTCGCTTCAATCCACCGGACCACAGCCCAGTGGAGAGAGCAACGTTAATCAAGAAAATAGAAAACATGTAAACCTGATGATTAATTGGCCCCCCACGAACGAGCTAATGCTGATTACTAAATAACCAATGCTGGCTCAAGGAGATGAAGTTGAAGAGTAGAGCCATATTAACTATTTATTATTATCTAATGATTGTCACAACTGAAAAACGTCGAGAATAATTCATACCATGTAACACTTCATGTATATATTTCATTGTTTTTAAGTTATTGACTTCTTCACAGATATAAACAAGCGTTATGTATAAAAACCGTGCTCTAGCTTTTCTTTTTCTGTAATCTGTTTACACCAAGTGAAATTAGTAAATTGGTATATGTCAAAAAAAAAATTTAATTAATTTTTAGAATAGTTTGTAAATTCTAACCATAAACTTCAACATGAACGAAGCACTTTATTATCTATTTCATAACTTTGTGTCTCCTTTTAACTTCTTGCGATTACCATATAAACAATTTGAACACTTACACTTTGAGTTAATCAAAACTAAACATTATTGATCAAATAAGAACCAAATGCCGAGTTAACATGTTCAAATTATGTTTGAACTTTTGTAAAACTCAGCAAAACAATAATAAGTACCAATAGAAGACTAAGTAAAGTGGGGCATAAAAAGAAAAAAAAAATGAGAAATACACATTTATATTTGGATTAATTACACTCCTATTGTACTTGCCTACGACTAAGTTTACAAACTACATGCAACACGATTTAATAGTTTGTTACACTTCACATCAAACCATTAACTAGGGTCATAAAAACTTATGATGTCACCTTATTTAACTCTTTTTTGCCCAAACTATCCCTAGTACCACTTATTATTTGCTTTTCTATTTTGTTTGGCGTTCATTTTCTATTTCTTTATGGTGTTTCAATTCACTTCGGGTTTGGGGCACCGACTATGTCTGTCTAAACAAAAATCGTAATTTTTCTATGTAATAAATTCAAAAAAGGTAGAAAGTCAAACTAATAATAGGTTTAATTACACTCTGACCCTATATATGTTTTCCAAAAAGTTGTAGCTAAAATCTCAATGTTTACAATTTAGGCACTAAGGATCCTAAGATTTGTCGGGATTTGCCATGTCTTACTATCGCTGGAATACATTAACGCTGGATAGTGGGGCTAGAAAGTAGGAGAGCATTAAGCGGTGGGTTCAAAATTTTAATTTACTTTAAATGTAGGAGATAGATAAAATGGATTAAAGAAGTGGGGGTAAGAAAACAATTAGAAGTTCAAGAAAGGCATGGTGCTCTCTTTTAATAACGACAGAGATGTCCACCCACAGTTTCCCAAGATGACAACCCAACACCAATAACCCCAAGTCCAACTGCCATTAACCATCGCCACCTTCAAACACCAACGTAATAACTATGTCCTAAAAAAACCAGGAGGAAACCATCATCCATAACGAAGTACCATCATTGTGCTAAAATGCCACAATACAATCATCAAACCACACGTCTCCAGCCATCATACAATGGCATAACAGCATCAGCATTAAGGAATTAGGACGAAGATGCTTGGATCTGTATGAATAGAGGAAATTAATAGAGAACCGTGGACGAAGATGCTTCGATATAGAATTGTTTAACAAAGGAGCCGCTAGATTGGAGTCGCCTACTGCTGGATGGATTGTCTTAGGGGCATTGGCATTTGTATGTTCTAGTTGTTCTCACGCCGATGGTCTAGGTTGAGTCCTCTCAGTCTCATCATGATTTATGTGAGAAGAGGTCTCATTATGAATAATTGGTGATGGTGGGCAATAGGGAAAGTGGCTAAGAGAGATGGTGATGGTGGCGATTGAGGTGGTGGCAGTAGGTAAGCGGTAGTGTATGGTTGTAGTGGTTAACGGAGATGATGGCGGTTGAGTCGTCTCAGTCTCATCGTGATGTATGTGAGAAGATATCTGATTATGAATAATTAGCGATGGTGACAAGGGGAAAAGTGGCTAGGGAGATGTGCCGGTAAGATTGAGGTGGTGGCAGTGGGTAGGCGGTGGTGCATGGTTATAGTGGCGATAGGTAATATGTGGTGATGAGTATGGGGTATGTGTTGACCGTGGTGTTCCGATTGGACACGATAATAATGGTGGTGGTGGTAGGGTATGGGGACGATGAATGAAGGAAGTTGAAGATCTGTATTATTAGTACGGGAGGGCACCCCTACGATGAATTCCTTTTTGAACCACCAACTAACTCCTTCGTAATATGCATTTAATCAAGGTTATTGTTGAAAATTTCTAAACATTTAATAAATAACTGTTCCAACCATATAAATTTTTCTTCATCCTCATTATATTAACCTCTCCACCCAAATATCCAACCGTTAACCTCAACTCTATTTTTGCCGCTCCTTCCCTCTCGATTTTCAATTTTATCAAAACTCATTTTCCTTCCTATGTTCATTTAATTATTTTCATTGATTAGATATTTTGCATAATTGCAAATACGTCGCGTGTGCCAACGAACCCTAGTAAAAATTGGTTATGCAATATGGTCTCTGAAATGCGTGGATGGGCATGATATTTTGCAGGTTCTTGGTAATCAAAAATGTTTTATTAGCTTTAGAAATAACTCAATTTAGAGTGAAGGGTAATATGATCAACTAACATATCTTGTTAAGTCAGCGATAAAATAAAAGATGATGCAAAATGTAATTATTAACTGTAAGGGATTGTAATAGGAACAAACTTTACTATAGTGTCGACTAACTCATTACATTCTAGGGTAAATTGCACTAAACTCCCTAAGGTTTACATCGTCTTTCCTTTAAAAACCCTGTAATTTCAATTTTAACACATAACACCCTAACGTTTAAGGACTGGATCTAATTGGACGCAGAATCGAATCTCCGTTAGAAAAAAGGTGAACGGCCGTCCACATGGAGAGACAAAAATGTCTTTTCAAGACAAACACACCCAACCCCCCAATCGTTGGCTCTAGACGACCCCCCCCCCCCCCCCCCCGTTCCCCCCTACCACATCTCTCTAACTGAACCACCCCACAACCCTACCGTACCCCTCCCCCCATCACTCACCAACTAGTGCACATGTGCATACACCTACCACACATCATAGTCCCCCACCTTCCATCATCCATCAACCACCACCAGTGCGCACACACGCACGCACGCACACACATCCTAGTACCCATCTATGACTGTCTTACTCTCTCAAGTCATTTTCGAATCTGGATGACCTACTATTTTGACTATGTTACAGCTGGATCGGTTAGTTCTGGGATGATTGATGCCTTTCATACATCAGCATTATAGAAGTACAACTTTTGTTGTGTGTGTTCTTTCTGAATCTGGATCACCTACTATTTTGACTACATTACAATTGGATCGGTTAGTTTCCATACATCAGCATTTTAGAAGTACAACTTTTGTTTTGTGTGTTCTTTCCAACTGGAAAGACTTGGCTGCCTAGCCCCTTATTTCCTTATATAATGACATAGATAGAAAAGTCTTTCTTGCCTGGGGTTATGAGAGTGATAATTGAGTAACGACTGATTCAAGCTCGTCACAAGGTGCCAGAGTAAACTTCTAAGCAAGATCGAGTATAGAGTGAGGAAAACTATCCCCTCTCTCTCTCTCTCTCTCTCTCTCTCTCTCTCTGAATCTGAAACCCATATCTCTTTATCTCTTGATTCACACCCACACCCACACATAACAACCCCCCCCAGTAGAGACGATCAATGGCCGTCGAGAGGTGGAAGGTAGTGGTCAACGGTAAAGTACAGACCTGCCACGGTGATCTGGCATCGGTGGTGCTATAATGGATGTGTGGTGATTTGGTGGTTGTGATATGGATTTGGTGTTCAACGTGAGGGGGGCACATTGGTGATGATGTGACTATTGTTGGGGGAGACTATGCGCGCGGGGGTGGCGTGGCAAGGGTACTAGATGGGTGGGTAGGGGTAGGGGGCGGGATGTGGGGGTGTCGACAGTGACTCTGTAAAGTGTTTTGGGTATGTTGGGCGGGGGCATGAGTGGTGGTGGGGATGCTGGCGTAACTCTGTAGGGTGTTGGGTGTGTTTTTGTCTTGAAAAGACATGCTTACCCATCACCTTTATTTTTTTAACGGTTATATAATTTTGAATTTAATTAAACATTGTGTTAAATGCTAGTGTGTTATGTGATGTAATTGAAACAATAAGCGTTTAGGTATAAAAACAATGTAAACCTTACCATACATTCTAATAAGACATGCTTACAAGTTAAAACTAGTCTGTACGGACTCGTTATCGCCGTGGCTAAAATCTTGTATTTCTGTTCAATTTCGGCTCCTGCAAATACCTAACCAGTAAACCCTGCGTGTAATATGTCTGATAACGGTGGACTCCCCCGTCTAGCGCTCACAACATTAGCCAAAGGGGTGGCCTTAGTTTGCGGAGGTATATTCACTGCCGGCATGGTCAACTCCATTATTGTCAACACCTCATCCCACGTTAAACCGGTACATTTCCACATACATTCGTCTGCTCGCATAAGCATATCATATCTTAAGCATATATTGTTTACTTCACCCACTTAAGCTTCTTTCTTGAATTTCTGTAGATTAAACGTGGAAACCCGTGTGGGGTTTGTAAAGGAATAGGGTTTTGCCCATGTAAATTGTGCAAAAGGAAGTCCACAATTGAGTGGTCACCATTGTATGATCCTGTTGTAATAAACCCATGTCTTTGCCCTACTTGCGATGGAAATAGGTTAGTGAAAAATACCCGTTTCCCAAAGTCTTGAATTTTTGCTATTGGGACGGCTATTTGTTTGTGATTGTTAGAGTTATGATGTGGGATTTTTTGTTATTTTGATTGTAGGGTACAAAGATGTCTCAACTGTTTGGGGAAATGCTATATTTAACAAGAGGTATATGATCGATTTTATTGTTTTTGCTGAGTGTTTGGCTTGATTGTGGTTACCTTTTACTTGACTCGAGTACTGAGAATTGTGGTTCTCTAATTACTTTGTTTTAGTTCAATTATTTAGGAAATAATTGGCCCGCTTGGGCTAGAACAGTAGATGCCAATAGCGGACTTTTGTATTTTTTATCCTCTCGACTTGCGATTATGTTTCATGGTCAACGTCCCGAAAACTTACTGCAGAACTTTAGAATTTAAAGCAACTCTTAGTTTGTGAATCTTGGTTAATATGGAAAGGTTCATATTGGAACGTAAGGTGTTTGATGATATTACTGTGTGGCACTGGAAGTAGAGAAGCAGGAAGGAACGGAAAGGAAAGGGAAAAATGGAGGGAATCTAATCTCACTATGCTGCAATGAAACTATTACGAGCCAAATTTTAACTGAATGAGAATATATTAGCTTTCAGTCGGCCTAATCTTCCCTGAGCTGTCGTATGAACCATATTGGGAAAGGGATGTTTCGAATATCTTGCTTTTCTCATCCTTCACCTTTATCCTTTTCATTTTGCCCTTCTGCTTTTTCCTTCAGGGTTATGCGAGCCTTTTTTTTTTCCCGTCCTATTATCCTAGATCTAACTTGATCCTTTCAGTTTAAGCGCATAGGCCTGTTCAGCGAGGTAATGGTAGGCCGTAGGCATATCTTCCATTTTGTAAAGTTTTAAGTTCAATTGCTTGTATATAAAGCCATGGAATGTTAACCGGAAGCCATAACAATGTCGGCAATAGGAGGTTGACGACGAAGGCATAGCTCCACTCAATTAGTTATGTACAAGTATGAGTATAATGAAAAGTTGGTGAGAGATTTTGGGCATGATATCATCTTTGAGATCCTGGACTGAGCATCATGTAAGCAGTCATTTTCTCATCTAATGGCTTGGGTATTAGTGTTTTGGTTGTCATGTTAGAGGACTGGTCTGCACAAACCTATGTGGTGTTTTCTGCTTTTGCATAGATGTCTCCACAAACTTTAGCAATGGGGGTGGCGTCAGGGGGAAAGGGGAGATGACTTGGGTTGTCTAATTTCGCAGTCTTTTTAACGACTACCAATGAATTTTGTCAAATAAATTTGAATGTTACGGGAAAGGAGCATGAGTTGCTTTTGTTCAGTTTTGTTCCCAAATTTTCATGATGCCAGAAAGCTTTGTCAAGGTCTTCTTGGGTCTCTAGGTTAGAGTTAACTCTTTCTCCACACAATCTCATGCGCGTCTTTGATAAGATAAAATCTCCCTCTTTGGGTCCCTTCAGAAAGAAAATCAGTGGAGACTTAAACATGTAATTAAAATTTGAAAAACTGACGAGTTCAATGAAGAACGTTTCTGCAAGAATTTCTTCCTTAAAATCAATCTAAATTTAGGACTGAAAAAGCACCTGTAACAAGCAGATTCTATTTATATGTGTAAAGTGTACTTGCACCCGAACTGAAGTAACATGATTGCGGTGAATGGATCTTGCAGGGTCAATTGGCTGGATGACGGGACTCGGCAGTGAAAATGCTGTTAGGCCTCCAAGCGCTGCCGTAGGTATATGCATTGATCATGCGGATGAGGTTTGTCAGTACATCTCAAGCAAGCCTTTCTGCCAAACTGATGGGGTTGGCTAGTACAAGCTTTGGTTTTTTGTTCATCTGTAGCTGTAGCATGCATGTCTATGCGCTCCTATTAGGTATTGCTTCTACTTTGCGCTAGATGTAAATCCTCTACTCCTTTATGTGATGAAGCAAAGTGCCAACAATTAACATTGCTCTAACTAAAACCTGTAACATTTCTTGGTAATTACAGTTTTGTTTAGTTATTTGTATCATCTGCTGGGAGATGCAGCATGCAGGTTTTTCTTTTCCTAAACAACATCTTGATTCTGCACTTTTTTATTTTGGAGCGCCCGCCCTTCTGATCCTTTAACCTTGCTGTCTCCCTGTTTTCACCCTCGCTGTCACACCGAGTCACTGTCTTGTTCTGTTTCTGTCCAACCAAGGCTGGAATAAAACTGCAAAGCTTTAATGGTCTTACAAACTTGTACTTTCCTTTGAGGCAGCATAGATGGATATGAGATGTATTTGATTTTAACACCAGACCTCAAGGTCAGAAAGAGGTCAAGTTTGGTACTTCAAAGCATACAATAGACAGTACAGACTTAGAAATACTCCAATACAGTCGTTAACACTTCGAGACTTGACAAAAGTGATTAGGTTAGTTAAACCACGTGTCAGTACTGATTCAAGCAATCTTCCTGGAGAGCCCTTTAGCCCTATTCATCTGCAAAGCATTCCAATCTAAACCTTCCTTACAGCTTTCCCCTTGGGCCCTTGCCAAGACCACCGGACCTAGTAACATCACAATAAGCTTGAAGCATTTGTCCTAGCATTTATTCCTCCAACCTTCACGCTTTTGTCACTGCCTTCTCAGTG
The DNA here is from genome assembly GCA_033065855.1 of Escallonia rubra. NCBI lineage: Eukaryota > Viridiplantae > Streptophyta > Magnoliopsida > Escalloniales > Escalloniaceae > Escallonia > Escallonia rubra. The sequence continues at coordinate 38,407 of JAVXUO010003138.1, read as the reverse complement.
TTGAGATCGATTTCAATTTGACGTGGAAAAAATTATTTCAATATATAAGGCTTGTGCGTCTCTCTATTCATAGCAACTAATTGGTTTTAAGTTAAATACTTTCATATTGTATCACAATGGGTAGATCTAGACATCATAGACAATTCAAAATTACATTCAACGCCACCCAGTTCAATCCATTTATGTGTTTGGCCCATTGAAAAAGAAGTCCAGATACACGTAGCGGGGTGTTTTTTTTTTTTTAAATTTTCCCAATAGGGAAATTTGTTAGAACTGCAATTCATATATATAATCCGCCGGTACGGAGAATCGAATTCGGGACCTCGAGGTCACTCCTCGAGACCCCTTGCCGTCTCCACCACCCCTTTGGATTACGTAATGGGGTGTTGAGATATCAATCGCACATCAAAAAAATAATGACTAATCTATACTACTTATAAAAGCATGGATGTGTGAAAATCATATTTTGGACAACTATAACCCTATGAAATAGTTTATTAACATTTTTGCCATTACCAGCTAAAGAGGAAATGAAAAAATAAATGAACAATTAATGAATATGTCATTGGTCAAATATTCATTGGTAGTAGATACTTGATTACAACAACTCTAGGTCTTCCTCTGCCTCGTTATCTTTTCTCTACCATCGTTAGGTGATAGTTGAACTTCTTTATGTGCAGTATGCTTCCTGATTCTTTTACCAATTTTATTTTTTGTTCCGTTTAATTAGTGCGACGCATTCAGAGGGACGCTGATTTCACAATTATACTTTTGATTACCCAAATTAGCACAACTTCGTTATGTGCGTATCATACGTCTCTGGAAATGCTCTTACTAAATGCCTTTTATTTAACAATTTGAAGCCATATTACCATGAATTACAGCTGTCGGAGTGATGTAAGGGGTACAAAAATAGACCATCACAATGGTTAAACTAAGCACTCTTGAGGAAGCACGTTGTTATAGATATTACCCTAAAAAAGATGGAAATGCAAAAGTAAAATATACAGTACTTGTCAAGTTAAACATTACTTTAAGTTCCATTTACTTTATGTTGTCAAAACTGATACCTAAACTTTCACCAAAGTATATATTCTTTGCATTATATCTTGGAATCAGTTTGTAAACCAACCCCCACCCCCACCAAAAAAAAAAAAAAAACCAACTTAGCATTACTTTAAGTTCAAATTGTTGCCTTTATTCTTTATTTACAGCAAGTCAGCAATGGAGATAGAGGTGGCTTCGTAGGCTAAGTTCTTATCAGAACTATTGAACCCCAGGTTTTAGGTTTCTTGTTACTGATTCTTGGATATGAGTTATATATTTTTTGATAACCTTTTGTAGAGTGTTAAACATTAATACTCTTATTGGTGGGTGTTATACATTGTTCTATTTTGGTTGTTTGATTGAGAAAAAAAATTCCTTGATGTTTATACTTTTTGCTCATTCGCTTAGAAAAAAGCTTTTCTTTTCATTTCAAATTGTAACTAAAATAATATTTTTGACAAAAATATTACAAAAAGAGCCATAAGAAATGCATATATAGATAGCGAACTGTATATCTCTAGTAAAGCATCGATCAAAATAGTGTCCGTATACCCACCATAGTTCTGCATTTACTCCCACGAAAGAAGAAAAAAGGAAAAATCTTTAGGAGGAAGAAGATAATTAATGAAAGGGGTATCCCTACTGGCACTGCTTCTTTGGCCAATGGCACACTTATGAGGCCACATGTGATTGTACCTTGTGCATGAAACAGCGCACACCATTACCGTACAACGGAGTGCCAATAGTTGTCAATAGTAAGAATTTCACGATAAAGATTTAAAATTGATATTTGAGTTTCACAATTTGGTATATAATTTTCACAATAATAGTCCTTAAAGGCATTCGAAATTGTAACTCGGTATTTTTGGAGCTCATTTGTCAACTAAATAAACTTTTTACCAAGGAAAAAGCTTTATTGTTAAAAAGAAAAAGCCATGTGGTTGATCAATGTAACCGGGACTGACTTCGTAGTTTTCAGTTGGATTAAAAATGTTAGAGTTTGACAATATTGCCTCCTTTTGTTCATCAACCAGCTATGCCCGATATACAATCACCGCCACCCCACCACCACCAGATTAATTATTTTGTCAGTTCTGCTATCATAAGATGATAAAATTTCTCTGGACTCGAGCTATGCATGTTGAGATGTCCGTGACTGGAAATCTTAACAGAAGTCCAATGCATGGTATAATGATCCACCTTGAATATCCTAAATTCAAGGTTTGGCCAACTGATTAGTCGTGATCATGAAGAAATGAGAACTACCCCCACCATCACCACGGCCAAAACACCACTACCTCACGACCACTCGTTGTTGTCGATCCACCTAAACTCTCTCTCTCTCTCTCTCTCTCCAACATTCTCCTACTCCCCCCGCTCATTGACTTCCTTGAAACCCACCACTACCATCAATCCACCCACCACCACATAGAAAATCTAATCCAAGTAGCTTATGCTTGATTTTCAACTTGCTTCTATACTAGGGAAGCTCAACATAGTGCTCGTATGTATGATGTATGGTGTAATGATTACGATGAAAAGAGGAAGATAGAGAGGGAGATGTACAGAAATGGGGCAGAGAGAATGAGATACAGAGAAGTAAAAAAAATACATTTTAGTCATGTAGCTATGTTTTTTTTTTAGGTTTAAGGTTTCGGAGAGTGTATAATACATTGAACTTATGTGATGGATGATGAGTTGATATAAATGACAAAAGAAAAGAAAAAACACATACTGAAACCAATAAAATAACCCTAGAGGGGGGGTGAACAGGGTTTTAAGACTACTTTAAAAATTAACAAACAACTAACCTCAATCTCAACACAAATGTAAAACGATAATGAAAAGAGAGAAGGGTTTAGAGATACTTGACAAGGAGATTTCAATGATTCGGCTTGATATACCATCAAGCCTACATCCACCTCTTCAAGGAAGTCCCTTGCAAGAGCACTAGAATCCACTAGCAATAATCTTCTTCCGGGTCAAGATCAAAACCCTTACAACACTTGGTGATATCCCCACACCAAGCACAAGCCTTGAATCCACAAAGCCCACCCAAGACTTGACAAACACAAGCCTTGATCACAATCCTTTTACAAAGATCAAATGTGTATAAAGAAAGCCTCTTGAAAGGAAATGAGTACAAATGAAGCTCTAGTGCAATAGAGAGATGAGAGAATTGATGACTTGAAGGATGCTCACTCTCAATCAAAGAATTGCTCACAAAGATGTTCTCTTTAATGATGTAAAATCATGAAGAAGAAGAGAGAAAAGTTTAATCTATGAGCTTTGATGTTTCTCTAATGAATGGAGGCTTAGAATGTGGTTTCCATGGTGTATGATGAAGCCCCAAATCAATTATATAGAGAGCAAATGAAATATAGTCGTTACAGGCATAATATAGGCAAAACTGCCATTGCAGTCAACTGTAATCCAATGCAGTCGACTGTATTCCCTCAAAAATAGCCGTTGGAGTTTTGTCCTCGAAAATAGCCGTTGGAGTTTTGTCCTCAAAAATAGCCGTTGGAACTGAATTTTGACCAATGCAGTCGACTGCATTGGAATGCAGTCGACTAGATTCAAATACAGTCGACTGTATTACCCTACTGCCAATCAGCTGCCTCACGGAACCTCCTTTCCTATTTTGGGCATAACTTTCTCTAGAAAAATTGGATTGAGGTGCCATTTTTTGCGTTGGAAAGCTAATAAAAAGTTTTATCAATATATGAAAATATTAGAACCAAATTTTTTTTTTGAGAAAAACTGAGTAAGCTCCAAAGTTCACTCATTTTCAAGAACCGCACTTGTGTGAATGGTTATGAACTCACATGCAATGCACAAGGTGTCCTAAGGTCTTTCTAGTTCATAGTCATCAATCCAAGCATCAAACCAAGACTAGTTACATAATAGGAAAGATCAATTATAATCAATAGTAACTTAGCCGATACATTCTTTGTTGCTTTTCGACATTGGACTTGATGAAGCTTCTATAGCATGTCCACTATAACTTTAAGCTTCTTTGGCTTTAATCCATCTATCCAACTTCTCAAATGTGTCTTCATGAGTGTGCATGTATATACCTACTAAGAATACACTCAAAGCACACATTAGAACATAATCAATGTGTAGTTATCATCAAAACAAGATGTAAGCCTAGGTTATCCAACCATAGGGCTAACACATACTTTATACACATAAAATAAGACAAAAATTGGACATATTGGATTTTTCACGGGCTGGGCGGGTTTTCAAAAGTCTTTGGCATGGTCAGACCACAATCATTAGGGATCAAAACTTAAGCCCACGTCCACCACAGTCTATATAAAAATATGTCCATAATTTTGTGGACTTTGAGCTGGCACGGGTTGTCTAACCATAGTTACACCCCGATAACAGAATCTAAATAACCTCAAACATTTACTTCCTTGATTTCAATTAATATGTCTTTTCAAGCATCTTCATGTTACTCGACGAAAGAGACAACTCTCGAGGAAAGACGCCCGTAAAAAATATATTGAAAACTTTTTTTCATCATTTTGCCTCTTTTGATCTTTCCATTTCGTTATACAAAAGAGGTATCAAGAAAATTTTAAGAACTTTCTCAATGGAGTTAAGGGACAAGTTAGGAGTTATCTTTTTTTGGAAAACACCAACTACGACACCTTGATATTCGTGAATCATAAGTCAAAAACCAAGGTAGTATTTAAAATCACTTCCACTTTTGATTTTTTTTTTTTTTTTTAGTTTTTTTATAAAATCAAATAGGTGTTTGATTACCTAGTTTTTATTTTGAGTTTTTTCTTTGGTGGTGCTTTGCGGTGGCGGTGGTGGGGCGTGGCGGTCCCCAACTGTGGCCTACCGGCGGTGGCTGCCAGTGGCCGGCGGCAGGCGATAGCTGTGGCGGTGGGAGGGTGGTGTTGGTATCAAAACTGAAACCCAAAACTCCTAAATGGGAGTTTTCAAAAACAGCTCTGTTTTAAAATTTGATTTTCAAAACTGAAAAAAAAAACTGTGTGCCAAACGCGTTTTTTCTCTCCAGTTTACAAAACTGGAGAAAAAATGAAAACGAAAATGTTTTCAAACAGAGCCCAAGTTTATACTTTACCCTGTAACTTCTCCAAGAATATCATCATGGCTCATTTGTGCCCTTTCTTGGCACTACTAGGAAACACCTCTAGATTTACATCGAAAGGAGCAAAGGTACCAATTTTTTTTTAATCAATGTTGCCGATGAAAGATGGTTCGCATGCCACGTGAGGTGCCACAAATGATGCAGTCTGCGTTGGCTTCTAAGTAGACAAAGTGGGAGACAGCAAGGATGGAGTAAGGGCTGAGAGCAAGGCTCCCCAGACAGATCGTGAGGGCTGGCAGCGCCGCGCAGGCAGGGTGACGACGAACAGAGCCAGCGGTCGACAGTTCGTAGCGGGCGTGCAGCGTCAAGAGTCCAATGTCAGGGGTCCAAATGTGTTTCTCTTGCTAGAACTCCAGAGAGAATGAGTTTTAGAGAGAGAAAGTGAAATGTGGAAATGAGGGAGTCGTCCTTGAATAAGCTCCAGAATCCACTATATATAGGCCCAAATATGCGCGTGTCATCAGCCGACACGTGTCAGGGGGTCCCACAGTATTGATTGTCCGTCGGATTGCCGGTCCCCGAGTTCGTGTCGTCCTGCCCTTGCAGCGTCCCTCTGCCTGTCTGAGAAGACTGACCACACAGCGATAGCATGGTCAGAGTAGCCCGTTGCCCCAGCCTCCAGTCCAAGCCCTTACTGAATCCCACTAGATGCGTCAAGAGACGCGCCGAGATCCTGGCAGCAGTGAGGGTTGCCCCTGCAGCCAACTGCCAGGCGTGCCGGCCACGATGCCCTCCGAGGACCTGCTCCCGTCCCGGAGTGACTCACGGTTCATTGCCCTGGTGGTGTCGATGATCAATGATAACATGAGCGCACATGCAATGCTTAGGGTCCGTGGCGAGGGGTCCTCGTGCCGGAGCACTACGAGCGAAGCTCCCCGTGAGTCCGTCGGGTGATCGTGCTGGCGATGGCCTTAGGGTTGTAAGCCCATCCTTGTTGCGAAGGCCGGAGCCTCCGATTGATTGTGCCCGCGAGGGTCGGAGCCCGTTGGTTGATTATGCTGGCGAGGGCCGGAGCCCCCGGTTGAGTGTTCCCGCGGTGGCCGGAGCCCGTCGGTTGATTGTGTTGGCGAGGGCCGGAGCCCCCGGTTGATTGTGCCTGCGAGGGCCGGAGCCCGTCGGTTGATTGTGCCAGCGAAGGCCGGAGCCTCCGGTTGATTGTGCCTGCAAAGGCCGGAGGCCGTCAGTTGATTGAGCCGACGAGGGCTTCATGGTTGCGAGCCCGTCCCGCTGCGAGGGCCGGAGCCCCGTCGGTTTGACTGAGCCGGCGAGGGCCGGACCCCCCAGTTGATTGTGCTTGCGAGGGCCGGAGCCCGTCGGTTTGATTGAGCCGGCGAGGGCTTCATGGTTGCGAGCCCGTCCCGCTGCGAGGGCCGGAGCCCCGTCACTTTGATTGAGTCGGCGACAGAGCGTCGCGCTACTGAAGATAGCGGGTGCGTGTTGTTCGGAGCGAGAAGTCAGAGCTACTCGGCAAGTTCCCCCCTTCGCAGGGCAATGGAGGCCGACCCCCTTGGGGTGGCCGACCCCCTTGGGTGGCCGACCCCTTTGGGCTGGCCGACCCCCTTCTTAGGGGGGTGGCCGACCCCCTCCTTAGGGGGGTGGCCGACCCCCTTACAAAGTGGGTGGCCGACCCCCTTCTTAGGGGGGTGGCCGACCCCCCTACAACGTGGGTGGCCGACCCCCTTCTTAGGGGGGTGGCCGACCCCCTTTTGAATAAGTAACATAACTTTAGGGGCCTATAGAGTAATTTACCAAGTTTAGAGAAATAAAAAGACTAGTTAGTTTGTGTTTTATCGTTAAATTAAGTCTGATCTTTTAGAGAGAGGAAAAGAAAGAGAAAACTAGGGTTTTGGAGGATTGCAATCTTCTGTGCACAATTGGTTTTGAGGTTTTCGGAAGCGATCGCAATTTGGTGAAGACTATTATATAAATTTGAGGTAAGGGTTTCATACATACATCTACTTCTCTTCATCGATAAAAGTGTCATATTTTGTAGTAATTGTTTGGGTTGAAATTTCAGTTGCGATTGGTGGTTAGCTACGCAATTCCTTGGATTACGTACAAAGTAAATTGTCGGACGTGTTGTTGTTCTTTGACGTTTTCTTCTTTTATTTACTCATAACTACCACAAATCAACTCGGATTGAAACGATTCAATTTCTGTTGAACTCTGATTTTTGTCCTCTTCGATTTAAGTCTAATATTGAATATATTTTGAAGTCGTTAAGATATCGTTTCTGAAATTCAAAGTTTTGATTCTTTGTCGCTAATACTTGTTTGAGATACTTTGATGTCCATTGGACCTCTTTGAATTGAACTAATATTAGAACCTTCACGTGCTTAGGTTAACGTGATGCCATGACATGATATGACAATTGCTACCGGTATGCAAACTTTGAACTTGGAACCTTCACGTACTTAGGTTAACGTGCTTTACAGTCACGTATTACGTGATTGTATCGTATTCGATTATTAGTTCAATTATTCGAATGTGTTCTTTTAACTTTGACTTTGATTTGATATTTGATGGATTGGAATGTCCCGAAGTGGGATTATTGGTCGTGCTGAGATTCTCAATCGTCTTTGCACTTTGTTGTCATATGTTTTGTTGGACTCAGCTATATATTATTGGATACATGCGTTGTACTCCGTGGGTGTGTGCGTGTGATCTTTGCTGGGCTTTGTGCTCACCCCCCTTTCTCTCCCCATTTCAGGTAGTTAAGCTGAGACGGCTTAGAAGAGTTAGTAGCATTATGCTTAAGTTTGGAGTGAATTTTAATTGATAATTTTCTTAGTAGCTTTGAAATAAGAACCATGTAATAGTTTTTGATTTAGTGACTTTTGGTACCCCAATGTTTGGGAAGTGACTATTGTTATTAGATTTCCGCTGCAATTATTAGATTTTGAGAATAAATACAAATGCTTTTGATTTGGGATACATTTAGAGCTCTGATTACTTCTTGAGGTTATGTTCTTGTTAAATGCTTGGGTATTATATTTCTGGTAAGCAGGGATATTTAGGTATTATATTTTTGGTAAGCAGGAATATTTTGAAATAGTATGCGTAGGTCCGCCTCCGGGTCGGGGCGTGACAAATTTGGTCCGCCTCCGGGTCGGGGCGTGACAGATTTGGTATCAGAGCATAGGTTTAAGATTCTGTAGACTCTTAGACCTAAGCTTTCAATGATTTGGGATGATCTTTATGATGTTTGAGTTATAGTTCTAAGTAGTCTAATTTTAGTAGTACTTCTATTTGAAGCGTTTACACAATAAGTTGTGATCTTATAAGTTTGTCGCTATCTCAGGAGCTATGTCGCCGCGTGCAGCTAGAGGGGGTACTAGAGGTGGTCGTAGGGGTAATGATGTCACTGGGGTCAACGTGGAAGCAGAAGCCCTTCCTACTCCTTTGACTGCAGATACCATCAAGGCATTCAACCGTTTGAACTGTCCTACGTTTGTTAAGGCGGATAAGCCAGAGGATGCGGAGGCCTGGCTGAGCAAGTTAGAGAAGAGATTTAAGCTCTTAAACATCACCGATCGTCAAAAAGTGGACTTAGCCATATACCAGTTAGAAAATGAGGCTGACCAATGGTGGAAAATGGTCGAGAGAACTTTGAGTGTTGAGGAGGAACATGCTTTGACTTGGACACGTTTCTAGGAAATATTTCTTACCAAATACTTCCCTAGAAATGTGAAGGATGATATGGTGGAAGAGTTCTTAAAGCTAGAGCAAGGAGATGATGAAACTGTGAAAGACTACGAGGCTAGATTTGCTAGATTGTCGAGGTTTGCGACACATGTGATAGATACTGAGGAGAGACGTGCAACACGTTTTAAGAATGGACTAAGGTACGGCATCAGGAAGTTCTTAACCGCTGTAACTTTAGAAACATATGGTCAAGTCTTGGACAAGGCTCAGAGAGTGGAGAAAGATGTCGAAGCGGGACGTAAGTACTACAAGGAGCAGAGACAGAAGAGAGGAAGAGAAGATAATAGCTCAAGGGGCAATGATGTGGTTCAGCCCAAGAGTAAGAACAACAACTTAGCTACTAAGGAACCATTTAAAAATACCCAGGAGCCTGTCGAAGCTTGCAAAACTTGTGGGAAGAACCATAGAGGTGTGTGTTATTGGCAGAGCGGCGCATGTTTTAACTGCCAGCAGCAAGGACATAGGATTCGAGATTGCCCTCAGCCGCTTAGGCCACAATTTAGTCAGGGTAAGGGGATGCAGAATCAGCTGCCAGGAAATAATCAAGCTGGAACAACTCGGGCTCGAGCTTATGCCTTGACAGAGAAGGATGCCACTATATCTCCATGATGTAGTGACAGGTAAATTTTACGTAGTTCAGCTAGAGCTTATGCTTTAAGTGATGCTTGTTCCTTATTTTCATAGTCTCTATATATTTGCTCGTAAGCTTTGGTACTCAGTTAGAACCTTTAGGTAGTGGAAACTCTGAGAGTCTGTAGATGTGATTGTGCATCCATATTCGGTGTCTGAGGTGCATAAATTTCGAGGACGAAATTTTTATAAGGAGGGGAGAATGTAAGACCCCAAATAATATATAATTAATTATTTTAATTCTTGGGCTACTTTTGAAGTTTTAATAATATTTTAGAATTCCTTTTGAATAAGTAACATAACTTTAGGGGCCTATAGAGTAATTTACCAAGTTTAGAGAAATAAAAAGACTAGTTAGTTTGTGTTTTATCGTTAAATTAAGTCTGATCTTTTAGAGAGAGGAAAAGAAAGAGAAAACTAGGGTTTTGGAGGATTGCAATCTTCTGTGCACAATTGGTTTTGAGGTTTTCGGAAGCGATCGCAATTTGGTGAAGACTATTATATAAATTTGAGGTAAGGGTTTCATACATACATCTACTTCTCTTCATCGATAAAAGTGTCATATTTTGTAGTAATTGTTTGGGTTGAAATTTCAGTTGCGATTGGTGGTTAGCTACGCAATTCCTTGGATTACGTACAAAGTAAATTGTCGGACGTGTTGTTGTTCTTTGACGTTTTCTTCTTTTATTTACTCATAACTACCACAAATCAACTCGGATTGAAACGATTCAATTTCTGTTGAACTCTGATTTTTGTCCTCTTCGATTTAAGTCTAATATTGAATATATTTTGAAGTCGTTAAGATATCGTTTCTGAAATTCAAAGTTTTGATTCTTTGTCGCTAATACTTGTTTGAGATACTTTGATGTCCATTGGACCTCTTTGAATTGAACTAATATTAGAACCTTCACGTGCTTAGGTTAACGTGATGCCATGACATGATATGACAATTGCTACCGGTATGCAAACTTTGAACTTGGAACCTTCACGTACTTAGGTTAACGTGCTTTACAGTCACGTATTACGTGATTGTATCGTATTCGATTATTAGTTCAATTATTCGAATGTGTTCTTTTAACTTTGACTTTGATTTGATATTTGATGGATTGGAATGTCCCGAAGTGGGATTATTGGTCGTGCTGAGATTCTCAATCGTCTTTGCACTTTGTTGTCATATGTTTTGTTGGACTCAGCTATATATTATTGGATACATGCGTTGTACTCCGTGGGTGTGTGCGTGTGATCTTTGCTGGGCTTTGTGCTCACCCCCCTTTCTCTCCCCATTTCAGGTAGTTAAGCTGAGACGGCTTAGAAGAGTTAGTAGCATTATGCTTAAGTTTGGAGTGAATTTTAATTGATAATTTTCTTAGTAGCTTTGAAATAAGAACCATGTAATAGTTTTTGATTTAGTGACTTTTGGTACCCCAATGTTTGGGAAGTGACTATTGTTATTAGATTTCCGCTGCAATTATTAGATTTTGAGAATAAATACAAATGCTTTTGATTTGGGATACATTTAGAGCTCTGATTACTTCTTGAGGTTATGTTCTTGTTAAATGCTTGGGTATTATATTTCTGGTAAGCAGGGATATTTAGGTATTATATTTTTGGTAAGCAGGAATATTTTGAAATAGTATGCGTAGGTCCGCCTCCGGGTCGGGGCGTGACAAATTTGGTCCGCCTCCGGGTAGGGGCGTGACCCCTTTGGGCTGGCCGACCCCCTTCTTAGGGGGGTGGCCGACCCCCTCCTTAGGGGGGTGGCCGACCCCCTTACAAAGTGGGTGGCCGACCCCCTCCTTAGGGGGGTGGCCGACCCCCTTACAAAGTGGGTGGCCGACCCCCTTCTTAGGGGGGTGGCCGACCCCCTTCTTAGGGGGGTGGCCGACCCCTCGGGGGGGAAATGCACTCTCGATCGCCGTTTGAATGCTTAAGGCGCGTAACGCTTTGACCGAGCAACGATGTTGAGCATCGGAGCGCTTTGACCGAGCAATGATGTTGAGCATGTTTGACTGTTGTGCGGGTGACGTGCCGTGCCACTGGGGTCTTTTAGCGGGCCCTGGGGTGCGGTCCGGATAGGTTGTGAACAATCAAATAGCAGAAGTATATACCAAGATTAATGGAGTTACAAACATGTTCAGATAGACAAATAAAAGACTCACGGATGACATCTCCATCTAATAGGAATAACAATAAAATAAAGGCCTAGAACCATAGTGACAAATTGAAGAACAAACATAAAAAATACATAAAATCTACAATAAATTTTTTTATTGATATGCAATAACCAGCTAACTATAAGATAAAAACCAACAATAAATACTAACTAAAAACAAGATAATACCAAAATAAAACATCCAATCACAAACAAACAACACCACACACACTGCCAGCTGTCAACCCGAAGACCAGACACCTGTGCCGACGCTGCATCTTCGGCTTGATCCTCGTGCACCCATGCCGGCTCCGAAATTTCTACCTTTTTCAGCTATCGCTCTGTTGTTTAGACCCGGTGTACCCTAACCAGATACCTACGGAAAAACCTTGATTGTGGATAAAGCCTTGCCGGAATCTCCATCGTCACGGTAGCCAAACCGAGCAAAGCCCAATATTTAGACAGGCCACCAACGACCACTTACGGCAACCTCAGTCGTCCCAACATCGGCCGCAACAACCTAAAACAACAAAATCACAAAAAGACATGCACTGCTCCACCTCCAATTGTAATCAACAAACCTTTTTATGGCATTGAGGAAGATGAGTCAATTAGGGGAAGAGGGAAAATAAACCCTAGAAGAAAAACCTAACCCAAACTCAACAATCCTTCTCAAAACCATGGTACCTCTACTCCCCTAATCCCGACAAAAAAAATAACCCTCATTTAAAGACCACTAACACCTAATGAAGGACAGACCTGACAACAAAGTACCCACTCAACCTTCGGCCACTACATCCCGACCATGGAACACCCAAAGACCCCAACAGGTAAACCCAGCTTCAAACTCCAACCAATCACCGGCGCTGAAAATCATGGATGACTCCATGTCACCGATTGTGGTCTGTCGCAACAACGACGGTAGTCTAACTCGTCATAGCCACCAAAATCCCCAACGGACAACCTAAACTAGCAAGTGTCAATTTTACCACGTCACCACCCGTCGAAAAAACCGAAGGTGATGACCAGTGTTATCAAAGGCGCACCTAGGCGCAAGGCGCACTCCCTGCGCCTCGCCTAGGCCTAGGCGCAGCCCCTTCAAAAAGGCGCGCGCCTTGTGCGCCTAGGCGCCCAGGTGCAAGGCGCAAGGCGGTGGTAGAGGCGTAAAAAAAAGCCCAAAGATCCTAATTTTTTATTTTTGCGTCGTGGCATCATCTCAACCGTTCATTGTATTTCATTCTTTGTTTCATAACATAATAAAATCAATATCTAAACCACAAACAAATCTAAATCCCTAATCCATCAATTCTCGTATTGTTGTTCATTGTGCTAGCATCCTGCCTCCAATTATTACTCTTTGTTAAGTAAATTTACTCCTTCACTTTACCTTGTAGACAAAGAAGATAAAATTGAAGAGAAACATCTACTAGACTTGGAGCCTATGATTTGCTTTTGAGGAAACCATTGTTGCCTTAACCCTCACTAATGATGAAGATGACGTTGTCATTTTTACATAAGATTAACTACTACTTATTGGATTTGAAACTTTTTCTACTGTTCAAAATTTGTTAAATTGTCATGTTCTGAACTTTTTTACGTGATTTTATTAGTTTAATGCACTAATATATATATATATATATATATATTATTTTATTTTGCGCCTCACTTCGAAAAAGCGCGCGCTTGCACCTTGCGCCTAGGCTCCAGGAACCTTTTGCGCCTTACGTGCGCCTGCGCCTTTAATAACTATGGTGATGACGGAGACAGAAGATAAGGTAAAAGGAGAGCTTCTCATAAGAAAAGATGAGGAGGCACAAAAATCGCCTCACTGGTCACTCTTTACAGACCATATGCTTCTAAACTAATAGGTACCAAAATAAATTAACTTTGTTAATGTATCCTACATAGTATGAAACTGCTACAAGGATAGTTATTAAAGGTGCGCCTACGTGCGCGCCTAAGGCACAAGGTGCAGAGTTAGCAGTTAGCACCCCTCTTAGCTTTAGGCATGGCATCTTTGAAAAGGTGCGCGCCTCGTACATCTAGGCACATGATGTTAGGCATTCATCTATTTTATTTAAGATACGTGATTTCAATGAGTTATTTTAAATGGACACCGTACTTAAGTAATACTAACTAAGTACTCACTTACACTCTTGAGCCAAAAAGGACATAATTGTTAGAGAAAAAAATACACACCAAAGTGCTTGAGTAAGAAGACTTAAGTGCGCCAACCTACTTTGAGGACATCTGAATTCTAAAATACGAGTAACATCAGAAGGATATAGATTCTATTTTAAGTGAATTACGGAGTTACTAAATTTGCAGGAGCGAGTTGATAAAAATTGCTAAGAGAGGTCATGTTTATGAATTTGATGTTTTATATTGTTGACTGATGCTGTAAAAATTAGTTTGTTAACTTTATGTAATGTGAGCATTGCTTTATTGAGGCACGCGCGTGCACCTTGTGCCTTGTACATAGGCTCCAGAAGACCTTCGTGCCTTGGTTGCACCTGTGCTTTAATAACAACCGGCTACAAGGTTGAAAATGTTGGGATCTTGACGATCCAAGACTGTTGGGTCTACAATAAAATACCACCGTGCCTTAGTTAACCCTTCTTCTTATCTCGCCAGTTCCTTGTAATACAACAGTGTTAAAAATTTTGAACAAATGATCCCGACTGTGCAAAATTTATTCGCTACAAGGTCATTATGTTTCATGAAAAGGAATACATGAAACAATGGATTTAGAAAGCTAATTTGCCCATCTCCGTATTGATCACGATATATATATATATTAACTCTGAAAATCTGAATAATTTTCATTCCATTTGTGGCGAAAGCGGAAATAGTAGCGAAGGCCAAGGTTCCATACTGATATTCAAGAAAAGGTATGCTAAACTGATATTCATTCCATTTTTGTGTTCTTTTATGTGTATATATAGAAATTGTGTATAGCATGTCGGGTAGAAAAGCTAATAACCAGGACAAAGAATATAAGTAGTCATTAAATAGGACAAGGAATATAAATCAGGAGGTGGGCTGTTATTCCTACATTCTAGTCACCTCCATGTGTAACACAAAAGTCCCAATTTAATTAAAAGATTCCCTAAATCACAACCAAAAGGAAGCACATAAATCGGAATTAATACCTACTTGATTCCTCGGACCCTTTCACTAGTGACAGCCACTATGCTTGATCAGTTGATTAATCAACAATTGTGTGATTGCTTGATTCTTCTTCCCTTTTTTTTTTAAGCTTTTTATTTGTCATACGACAAGAAGAGATATAAAGAAGAAAAAAATCAACAAAAACAGTCTCTCCTCTAAGGGAGTTGACTAGCCAAAGTGGAGGAGTATCAATCCACATGTATTTATCCCGTTGTTGGATGAGAGAATAATCTGTCACAACATGAGCTGAGCGATTGCAGTTACGTGCCCGGAAGGTAAATCAATGCGTTGGAAAGCATCGCTTTAGACGTCTACAATCCATCACCATTACCTCAATATCAGGAGACGAGGGGCTATCGTTGTTGATCAGCGAGATGACACCGAGCGAATCTCCTTCAAAAGAAACATGAGTCATTTGCAACTTGGAGGCCAGGTTGAGGGCTTCTCCCGCCACCGCTAGGGCTTCTACAATTTTTGCACTTGAGCAGTGACGGAGGTGTACTATTCTAGCCGTTAAGAACTCCAACCTTAATCGTGATTGAATACCAATCCCTCCGGAGCCACTCTGGGAATCAAAAGCCCCATCATAATGGACTTTTGTAAAACCTCGTTGAGGGAGTGACCAAATAGCCGAGGAGTTTTATTTTGTCGCTAAAATGTATTTAACGATTTTTAAAAAAAAAAACAGCAGATATGCTATACAATAGATATCCTAGTCCTTTTTATCTAGCCTCGATAAAATTCTCACTTCTTCTTCTTTGTTACAAGATTCACATTTCACACATGACCCAACTGAATGCTCTCATTACTGTTGCACCTCCCATCCTCCCACCTTCCAAGAAACAAGATTTCCAAAATTTGATTTTCTTGCAAATTCCCTTTGCGTTGGAGTGAATCCCCTAAATTGAGACAATCTCAGCCCTATAGAAGTCTTTAATATAGACACTTTTAATATAGACACTATAATAGAATTTTTTGTATTTAATGGAAATTTCAATGCTCCGACCCTGGTTGTAGCAAATTCCTTCGATCTCCCTTCCACAGACAAGTATGTGGTACAAGTTTTCTATGGAATTTTCGATAAACTCTTTAGCAACAATTATAGTAAGAGACGTGCTAACATCTTCGTCTTCGTAAGCAGATTATAATTTAACCCTGGCATGATATTACAATTTCATATACCTCTGGGCTGTAACATCTGTATCATCTTCATGACTTGATCCGAGCAATGACATCATTGGAAGCTCTCATGTGGACTAAAAGTCCAAGTACAGTGCACTTTGTGATTTTCACTGACTCGAAATGTTTGCTTGATCGGGTGACAGGACACGAGGATATTGGTGCTACAGCGAGCCCAATCTTATATGTCATATTATCTGTAGTTTTATTTATGCAAAATCATACGTGGAAGTAAGAGACTACTGACTGGAGCAATTTTTCTTGCTACTTTTGCATGCAGAGCTAAATTACCAATTTCTATGGTCCGGAAATCAACTCTAGATTTGTAGATCGAGAGTTGTTTTTAGCATAGCCTACTACTCATGTGTGGTGTGTGATATATCGCATTTGTTTTTTGTATGTATAATTTGGCCGGTTATGCTTGAAAACCCACATCGATGAATGTTGCTATCAGTTAAATAAAAAAATAACTTGAAATAAAAGACGTTAGGTGTGGAGTTACAATCTCTTTGCCATTCTAAAGTTACAGCCTAGAGGTAGAGGCGTTTCCTTCTTCCTTGTGGACGTCACGTGTTCAAACCTTGTGAAGATTAAAGCAAGAGAGTCGTATCACCGTGTTAATACTTAATTCGAAGTTTCAAATTTGACTAAACCAATGAATAACAGGTGAAGGAACGTAGTTATGTTACTTACAAAACTCTCCTCAAGAAGAAAATATCGTAGTAGTCACTACGATTGATTTTTTCGCTATTTAATTGACAGCTGAAATCAGAGGAGAAAAAACTTTCAGCGCACCACATCTATGGTCTAATAGTTTTCACGACGAAACATCTGTTAGAAGTATTTGTTTACTACTGTGAACGCTAGTGGTCACTAAGAAATTCCCCGATAAAACTAAAGACATTCAAGTAATCACGTCGTTTAACCGAAAGAAATTATTCACCGTCATGAAAGTCCGACCGATGATCAGATCGAAAACCGCGCCCGTTTATTTTGATTTAGATAGTGGCATTAGTTATCAATAATTGCACTTTATGTCTGATCAATCACTAACGGAGTTGCACTTTCCCTTTATTCTATCGACGATCTTGAACGTACGTAACATCTTGATAACATATTACCACTTTTAATTGGATGTAAAACCGGAAAGGGTACCCCACAAAATCTCCCGTCAAAACAGAAAACACCTGGTCCAGGGTGGTATTATCGTAAATACTACCATCTTCAAGCCCCATTCCCACCCCGCCGCCCTCCCCACGTCTTTCTATATAACACAGACACACTGATCTCAGCGCAACTGCCGCCATGAAAGAGCCTTCCACAATTTGTCGCAAAAAGCCCAACAGCGGCAACAACCACCAATCAAAGAAGCTCAGACTCATCTGCAGCTTCAACGGCGCATTCCGGCCGCGTCCGCCGTCCGGAAAGCTCAGGTACACAGGCGGCGAGACGCGTGTCGTCTCCATAGACAAGACAATCCCCTTCTCGAAACTCAAGTCCAAGATTTCTGACCTTTTACCTCACGCGTATAGAAACACTACGCCCCAGTTTACTCTCAAATACCGTGTACCAAACGATGGCGTGGAGACTCATCTGGGTTTGATGACGTGTGACGATGACGTGAGGCGCATGATCGACGAGTATGAAAAGGTGGAGGGCAAAGGTAAGCGAGCTAGGGTTTGGGTTTACGTGTTTTTTGGTGATGATTGTGTTGATGGGCCTGTTTTGAGTAATTGCTTGCAGGATTTGAGTAATGGGTTCAAGGGTTTGCGTGAAAATGGTGATGAAAGGGGTAGTGACCTACACACACAGATTGCGCGTGAAAAAGGGTTTTTAAGTGGAGATTTTGGGACCCATTTGGCTGGAGGTAAGTCAAGTGGTGATAGTGTTAATGGTCCTATTTTGAGTAATGGGTTCAAGGGTTTGTGCAGAAATGTTGATGGAAAGGGAACTAACCGTAAGACACCGACCGTGTGTGAAAATGGGTTTCAGGGTGGAACCTGTGGGACCCATTCGGTTGGTGATAAAGTTAAAAGGGTCACATCTAGTGAATCGTTGAGGAAAATGGTTTTGAAGCAGCAGTTGTTAGGGAAGAGATCGGGTAAGGTTGGGGATTTTCGCAGCGGTTCCGGTTTAGTTTTGGAGCATGGTGTGATGGAATTTGGTAACGAAAATGGAAAATGTGATGACCCTTTTTTGGATTTGTTTCCTACTGAATCGGTAAGCAGTGTAAATCCTAGTTTTGTTGATAATTCGTATAGAGTGAGAATGTTGGATAGTGGATATAGGAATGTCCAATTTGAGGAAAGCGAGGATTTTCAGAATTTGGTTCCATTGCCAGCGTTGTCCAAATCTCAACCATTGAATCCAACTGATGGAAATCTGCGTGTAGAACCTAATTGTTCTACTTGTAGTTTATCGGGACAGTCCCATTGTTCTGGAACTAGTTCTTGTAATTCCCGTCAGGTTGTTGCAGCAGAGCAGTTTCTGAAGCAATTCTGTAGCCCTAGAGCGAATACTGAGATTACTAGCCCGGATGCCAATTATGACTTTAGAAGTGATAGGCTAGGAGTGGTAAGGACTATGAATAGGGAAAACATTATGCCACAGGCAATAAATAGCGATATGGTTAGGACTAGGTTTGTGCCGCCATCTTCCAGCAATCAGTTGGTTGAAAATGCCCGTCCTATGAAATCCTTGTATGGCACTGACAGCAGCGTACGCCATCGATTTGGTTCTAGTGATACTAGAAACCAGAGAATCTGTCCATACCACATTAGGAACCGCAGGAGAACTCCAAATGTGATGGCAAGCTTTCATGATGTTAGATGGTATGCACGAACATGGGCAGAAATATTCGTCCGTAGGCTAAGGTCGAGCCCGAAAAACACAAAAAAGGGTCTGGCTGTGAGGTCTTACCATCCCAATTCATGGACGCCATCGTGTGGTTCTCATCAACAGAAGGAGGAAAACGCAACAAGAATCATGGAGTATGGCATGAATAACCCTACTCGCTTCACTATCCCATATGGTAGTCAAGAGAACTTAGGGGATGAAGTTGGCCTTGGAGTTATGCAGCATGGACAGCTAAACCCTGGGGAGTGTTTTGGTGAACTACCTGGCACAGCTGACCAATTTCTCTTGCCTCTTAATGGTGTTGAGAATCCGTCATCGAATACAAGGGATGTGGACACTCATCTTGACCTGTTAGCTGATCCTGGAAGCGGGCAGCATGAACTTCCTTGTCAAACTATCTGCCAAAACCTCCTTATTATGCCCATGAACAGTCATATCTATTCTTATATCAAGGAGGAACTACATCTGGTGGACCAACAGGGAGTTGCCAGCACCACTAGTTTTCTAAGCAGTCGAGGTTATAGCCATTGGACAGCAATAGATACAGGTTCAAGTTATAATCCATTCATCAATTGTCCTCAAACTATACGAAGTTGTATTTCATCTTCGGTGGATCTCTCCTTGCATAACCTCTCTTTATCATCATTCAAAGAAGTGGAGCCACCTGCCCCTTCGTCTCCTGCTAGCACTGAGGTTTCAGAAGCTCTGCTGAAACCGCAATCAACGCCTCCAGAGCTGATGGATGAAGAAGACTTTAGCTTAGACCTTCGAGTTGAAAAGTCAAGTGAAATTGCTTCAATCTCCATTTCTGACAATGAGTCCATGACGGAAAAAGACAATGACCAAAATACAGAGACTCAGGTGAATCCTCCATCCACTTTACATGTTGATGAATAGGTTTAGTCTTAAAAAATTCTGTTTCTTAATAGGCTAGCTTACTAATAGTTCATTTTCCATTGCTTAGCTTACTAATAGTTTTGTTTTGGTAGGAGTACACCAAGAAGACAGATAAGTGCTCTACAGTGGAAGGTGGTATACCTACTGAACTTCCTGCATCTTATACTCATCTTGCTACTAGAGCGCTGCAGGCAAGTTCCAAATTTTGATGCTCTTAGTTCCTATAATTTTATCTGGTCTCAAGTGACAATACAGAACAAGGGCTTGATTTTGATCCGTCTTATATCAACTTTATCTCTTGACTGTTGTGCAGACTATAAAAAGTTCTGACCTTGAATATATCAAAGAACTTGGCTCAGGGACTTATGGAACTGTTTTCTATGGAAAATGGAAAGGGTCTGATGTTGCCATTAAGAGATTAAAGCCGAGCTGTTTCACTGATGGTGCTGTGCAGGAGGATCGATTGGTAAGTGCAGATGGTTAAATTCTTACGTCTGTCATCAACCATATGTTTGTTAATAAAAATTGGCACAATTGAAGCTTTCTTGTTGAATATATGATATCCTATTTGATAGTAACTGAATAACTATTGTCAATTATAGAGTTCTTCAATTGTTACGGTCAAGGACCTTCTGCCAAGAATTTGTTGTAAAAAAAAGGATCGATTTCTTTTCCAGCTTTTGGCAATCAGATGCAGTTATTTATGTTTTAGATGTACATCAGGACCAGACATCCATACACTGGCGCAATATTCGGAACCAGTACAACTCTTCCTTCTGGACAATGAGTCTATGCCTGTATCATTTCTCTGGTTGATTAATGGATCTGTTTGCTCTTTGCAGGTAGCAGACTTCTGGAAGGAAGCTCACATACTAGGTCAGCTTCACCATCCAAATATAGTGGCACTGTATGGTGTAGTTACAGATGGGCCTGTCACCAATTTGGCAACAGTGACTGAATACATGGTCAATGGATCCCTTAAACAAGTTTTGCGGAGAAAAGATAGGTATGCCTTGTTTGTCTGGGCTATATTTGGTTACAAGAGGAAAAGATAAGATCGAATTTGTGTCATTTCAACGGTTAGTAACAATGTCTGCTTCTTCTTTTTTTCCTTACGATATCTGGATTTCTATATGGTATGTTTTCTTCTACATCACATTTTTAGAGGAAAGGCATACACCTGAGATACCAGTGAACGAATGGTTTATCTGTCCTCAAGTTCTAGGGCTTGAGTTCTCATGCAGCTTTAGTTCAATCAGACCTAAGGAAAAACTATACAATCCGTGCACACGGGTGCCACCCCCTCTGGCCTTTTACACATCAGAAAGAAAAAAGTACAGGATCATTTGTGTTTTGTTTTGTCAAATTAGCAAGAAAGACCCAGTGTGTAACGAAGTATTGGCCTCTGTCACACATTATGAAAACAACCTCATATGTATGACTGACCAATGCAGGCTCTATAATGCAAAGATGAGGTCTCGAATTGTTTCTTCCTTCTTTGTAGTACATTTGAGCTGCATTTAATTTGGCATCGTAATAGTGACCTAACATGTGCGCCAACTAATGAATCAGATGCATGTTGACAAATTCACAGTAGGATGAAGGACTTCTATTTCTGAAATTGAGAAAATGATGTATGTTTCATGTCAGCATAAACATATTTTGTTATTCATCTGAGTTCAGTTAGTTCCCCAGGAAATGTGCTGGTCCACCCAAAATATTATGAACTAAATATACAAGTAAGCCATGTCGCATGTTGCATTCTGTATGTACAAATAAGTGTAGAGGCCCTACTGGCATAGAAGATTATTCAAGAAATTTAATCATTGGGCTGCCTTCATTTAAGTGACAGGAAGAAGAGATCGTGTAAGTTGGGATCTTTCACATTTTGATTCAAGATGGATATATATTCACTGAAACTGCTCTATTTCCGATCTTGCAGAACAATAGATCGTCGAAAAAGGTTGATTATTGCGAGGGATGCAGCCTTTGGTATGGAATATTTACACGGAAAGAACATTGTCCACTTCGATTTGAAGTCTCATAACTTTCTCATGAATATGAGGGATCCTCTGCGACCAGTGTGCAAGGTAATATTTATGTCTGTCTTGTCTTTTTTCTTTTTGCCTTTTCTTTTGCTATCTCAGTCAGCTTCTTGCATATTTCTGACCTCATTTGTATATTTTTTTGATAATTATAACTCAAAGTTGCTATCCCTCTTTGGTTACTTTGCAGATTGGTGATCTAGGCTTATCAAAAATTAAGCAGAAGACACTTGTCTCTGGTGGTGTACGAGGAACCATACCGTGGATGGCTCCAGAACTTCTGAATAGTGAGAGCATGGTGACCGAGAAGGTAGGAAGATCAGCCTTAAGAGTCAATAAGCATTTTAGGCATCCATATGTGTTTGCTCTTTTGCTTCACCTTCGATTTATTTTAATTGTTTTGATGAATATGTCCAGGTTGATGTATACTCATTTGGCATCGTCATGTGGGAACTCCTGGCAGGAGAGGAGCCTTACACAAGTATGCGATCAGAGGAAATTATAGGTGTGCAAACCTGTTTATTTTAGCTTTAAAAACTCAATATGCAAATATTTTGGCAATATTGTGCTCGCTGTTATGATCATTGATGATTTCTGGAAGAATACCGTTATATGTACGTAGAAGGATACCGTTATACGTAGGTAGGCTCAATAAATTATTCCACACCATCTGATTTAGTTGGGATTTGATTTTAGGTTCGTTGCTGTTGAAGTTACGGGCCTGGCATGTATAATCTTTAGAGTGTCATATCACGCTTAAGTGCACTCACTGCATCTTGTTTTCTATTGTTTCACTGATGATACTATTTTGTTTGATGCTTTCAGCTGGTATAATAAAAGGAAATCTGCGACCTGAAATCCCATGTTGGTGTGATCCTGCATGGAGATCACTGATGGAGAGGTGCTGGTCGTCCGATCCAGATGCTAGGCCAGCCTTCTCAGAGATTGCGAAGGAGCTACGTGCCATGGCTGCAGCCATGAACATCATCTGATATGTGGTTGACCCATCTATTATTAGTTCTTCGTCTATACCGTAGGGCACGAACAACATGGCATGCTGAGATGTGAGAGAATTTTTGCCGTCCACTGCCATGTACTCGACTCTGATCTGAGCATCATCAGTCCATTGTGTCGGGAAAAGCTGAACCGGGTGATTTTGTTTATGAGGAATTCGTCTGTTTTCATCCAGCATGTGATTAGAAGATTAGAGAAAGCTTCTATGGTGCATCCGTGATTTCTTGTGATCAAAGAACAGGCAAGGCCTTGGGTTAGCTTCTAGTTGTTGGGGTAAACAGAAATGGTCATCCAGTGTTGTAAAGGGACAATGCTAATCAGAGACTTTCTGTAGCCTGTGTGTGTGTGTGTGAGTGCGTGTGTGTGTGTGACAATCAAGCTCTAAAAACGCTAGGCGCGATGCAAAGACAGCAACGGCTTATATAATATTCGATGCTGAGAAGCCATATGGAACCCATAGACTTTCTGCAATGTCTCCTTCCACATGAATGAATATAGTAAGAAATTGTCCGTTGAGAGGCAGTACAAGGTAGATTCACAGACATTTCGATGGAAAAATAAGCTGCAAACACAAGGCAAAGTAGCATATGTTTGGCCTCAATTTAGATTTAGAAGCAAACGCAATAATAAGCCCCCACGCTTCACAATGAGCGTGAAAATGCCGTCATGTATGTCTAGGGATTAGTTTACATATATGCTGCAATAGTTTTAATGGCAAAAGATTGTCACTGTAAGTGTTTTATCACTGTTGTATATTTAATAGTGACAATTTTTTGTCGCGAAAATGTATTTACCAATATCCAGCAAAGGCGATGCACAACAAAGAATTTTAGTTCGAATGTTAAAGATAACACACAACACCTCAAAATAGAGAATTGATCATTCACTTTGAGTCAAATGTTAGTTAGTTCCAATGGTCAATGAGCGCCATCTCATGTATTTGAATAGACAACCCCTAGTTTTATTATTATTTTTTGAGATTGTTGTGCATATTTGTTTATATGGATTACAAAATTCTCAATCAAATTTTACAGGTACCGTATGTCACATTCCAGATTGTGGGAATCAGATTCAAATTATTGCCATTTGTGACACTTTGCCTGATTAAAAAAAAAAAAAAAAAAACAACTTCCCCCCTTTCAATCTCTGTATTTTGCACCCATTAAGTTCATATATATATATATATATATATATATATATATATAAGCCAAAGCTGAGAGAATGTTGTTCAGACATCGCTTACTTGGACACTCTCTTAATTCGACATATGGAGTTTCCTATTTTGAATTTTTAAAATATTTTAAATTTTCTTAACTTTGTAATAATGATTTGGACTCTCACTCTCTCTTACACACACACAAAATTTGATTTAAATTCCTTCTTTCAATTTGAAATTCAACCAATTATATAAATTTTACATTTCTCTCTCTTCTATGTCAACGTGTCCAACTCAAAATTTTTATTTATATCTTTGCAATTCCATTAATTCCTAGATTTTGACAAAAATAATTCTCTATATATTCCTTTTCAATCTTAATCTTTTTTATTGTTTAGAGAAACACATTATTCTCCATCAGTTTTTCTATTAAACTGCTATATAATCTCCTACCTTTTATTTTATTAGAAAATTTATATATAGTTTATGCTCCCATTTTTTTCAATTATTATGATATACTATTATTATTTTCTTGGTGATTTTGAGTAATACAACCTCACACGGGTTATTTTTTTACTATTATCAATGCAATTGCTATTCGTTAGGAGAGACTATTTTTATTATTTCATACACTATTCTTCATCTTCATTTGTCACTAAAAACAAACAATTATTGCTCAAGTTCATTTCTAATAATAGAAATTGGTAAGAGAACTCCTTTAAGAAGGTAAAATTAAATTTGTGATTATCTTATTATCATTACTAATTTTGTAATTGTTATTGGGCATACAGATACGATATCCTTCAACAAGTATTTTGATAGTTGTTGTTCTCGTATGCAACGCACGTGATCAAAATTAGTGTGAATTGAAAAGAGTCAAGCGTTAATTACACACACGTCGCCCTCCTTTAGAAAACGAAAGTTCAACGTATCCCTCTCCCATTTGATCTGTCAATATCAAATGTCGCCAAGCAAAATATAAAATCCCGAACGATATTATCAAACAAAGTTTTATTCTCTCATTTCACAAATCTTGTCCGCTGCACACACCCTAAGTTAAGAAAACAAAAGTTCTACTTATCCCTCTCCGAATGAATTGCCTATATCAAATATCGTCAAGCAAAATACAGAACCTAATGATGTTGTTATCAAACGAGATTTTTACTGTCTTGTTTTATAAATTTTATTTTTTATTACAAAATTTTTAAGATAATAAAAATACATTAAATTGAACTCAAAAAAAAAATGACCGATCCTCAATCGCGAAGTACCAGACGCTTCGGGCGCGTGATATAACCACGCTGCGAAACGGCGCCGACTTAAAACAACCCGAAGCAATGATTTAAATTTCAAATATAAATACCAGAGAGAGAGAGAGAACCTCGTGAGAACAGTACTCACCCACGTCAGCACTGACACACACACACAGAGCCATCATATAAAATTACCCGGAACACCCCTTGAGTTTTCCCTACTTTTTCGCCTCCCCCTCTCTCTCTAAAAATCTCATTCTCTCTCTAAAAGTAGCAGAGCAGCAGCTCCAACAGAGCTGCCCCTCTTTCTCCCTCCCTCCCTCTCATCCAAAACTTCACATCCTTCTGGGGTTCTATTCGATTCAATCACCAAATCAAGAAAACTCTTCACAAGGTCCCTCCAGTTTCCGGTAATTCCTAATCAACACCCTCTGTTGTTCTTGTTGCTCCTTGACGGGTTGGGCTACGGATCTGACCGTTTCATGCCTGTTTTGTTTGTGTTTTGGGTTTCGATTGCTTTGTTCTGGGTTTTGTTGGTTGGATTCAGTTGGTTGGCGGCTTCGTATGTGGCTAGGGTTTGTCATTTGTGACATTTTGAGAAGTTGGGGGCTTTTAGCTGAAAAGACTGTATTCTTGGATTTCGGTTTGTGATGAGGAGCTTGTTTTTTCCGTTTCGCTTCACAAAGTTGTTATCTTTCGGTTTTCCTAATGGGATGGCTTATATTTTGTCTTGTTATTGTTCTAATTTCCCAGTTTCTGCTCTTTCTTTGACAAGCTTGAAAGTTTGAAGTGAACTAGGTATTTGGAGTGAATTAGATCGTTGTAACAGAAACAAATAACTTGGGTCAACATGGGTATGCGCTTACTGTTACGCCATATCTGTCTTTGTCTGGTATTACGATAATTGGAATGGAAAACAAGGTCATCAACACATAGTATCATCAAAAAGCTGCAGTGTAAAAAAGCATACCGAACCGAGTCAATAGTTGTAGGTTGTTTCTATGCTCAGGTGTTGGATAAATAACTTGCTTTTCTTTGTTTCCTTAAAGGAACTTTTGTCACTTGGTGTACAAATGTAAATGCTTTTGGGCGAGACAGTCGGTCGCTTTGAAGTTGGTTAACTTCGATTTTGTGAGGTTGTGGTGCGATAAATGATTGATGCACTATTGATACTCTTGTGTGGTCATATGATGCTTTCATGTGGATTTAAGATAGGAGCTGTGGTTTATTTTATGTTAATGGAAATATTGTATCTGCTTGCATTTGCTATTGTTTTCCCCTGTGCTTGTTGTTTGTATGAGTCGTTTGGTTTGTTTAATAGGAGTTATTAGGTGTGCGATCAATGTTCCATATATTTGGTTATATAACCTGTTGTTTGGGCTGTAAGTTTTGTTGTTATGAGAAAAAGTTTGTTTATGGTGAAACATTATGTTTCTTCAAGGCTAAGTGTCAATCGGTATACGTTAGAAATTGGTTATTTTCTTTGCATCAAGTAATCTTTAGGGATACTAGTCAATCGTATTTTTCTTCGTGTTGAAGTACTTCAGGGGTTTTTTTTGGTACTTTTGATGTTTAAGGATTCATAGTCTTTTTTGTGACAGTTGTCTGAATTGTCGGCTGCTGTGATTTGTTAGCATGGCAGTAATATATGGAGGATATGCATGATATGAGGTGATGTCTGCTCATTGGAATGATGCGTTTGTGTTGGTTTTGCATCAATGTTTCTCTAGTACTAAATGTTTCTCCAATAGTTGTTACATACGGGTTCGTAGACCAATAGTATAGGTATACCACCTAAGAAGTACGGATTCCGGTGCAGGTGCGGATGCGATACGGGTGCGGATACGTTATTTTTTCAAAAAATAGGATACGGGTGCGGCAGCGATATGGCAAAAATTTATTGACATATACTATTTGTATGTAACAAAAATAATGTTATTTTAGACAAACAATAAGATATTTTGTTAACTTGGTGGGCTGCTTTAGAAATATTGAAAGTGCATAACGAAGTATGACAAAGTTTTTAGAAGTTCTATCATTTTTTAAAAGTAGTGGGGCTATTTTGAAAGATTGTCCATGAGCTGGGAGTTAAGCATAATAAAATTTGATAGAAACCTTATGTCCCTATCTTATAACACAGCCGTCAGAGACACAGAAAACATCGACAACAAGAAGGGGCTGTCGCCTCTCCTGCTGGAAGTCCCTCGCCAGTCGCCTCGCCCGCCGGAAGCCCCTCGCCGGTCGCCTCTCCCGCTGGAGGTCCCTCGACGCTCCGATGTAGTTTTTTCTTCTCTTCTCCTTATTCTCTTTCTTTTTCTTCTTCTACTCTCAGCCAAAAAACAATGGGTGAGTGTCCGAGCCGCTCCCAGATCCTAAAAGTTAAGTGAAAAAAAATAGTTTCGGACATGCACCCAGTGCGCACCCGACGCGCACCCGCACTCGATGCCGGTGCTTCTCCCAGACTGCCGCACCGGTGCTTCAGAGTATACCACCTTCTGTCTTCCATTTGATATGATGGATAGACGGGGTGAAAGTAATGTGACCGTTGGGTTAGCAGTGGTCTATGTTGGTGGTTGAATTTTTCTTCTGGCGTGAGTGCGGGTGGGGTTTTTTTTTTGGGTGGGGGGGGGGGGGTGGGTTAAGTGAAAATAGATCATTTTATAGCTCCTTTGTCTTTTAGATGGCATCAGCAGCTTCTCAATGCTATGATGCAAGATGGACACGGAACTTTTAGGCTTTATGCTAAATGGTTGAAGAAATAGAATCAAGAAGTTACCATGTTTAAATGGTAAAAAAATCAGTAATTGGTTTCTACACTTCCCTGGCCGGCCTGGAGCTCTTTCTGCATTCTTCTTGTTCCTCTTCTTGTCACTGTATCGGGAGGTGTAACAAAAACTGCATTTTGGAAGTGTTGGTAGAAATAAATATGGTGGCATGTTTTGTCTTTGGAGATGAATGAAGGTATAGAGTTTGCTCATTTGAATAAGTGAGCTAATAATAAAGTTCGTGTGACATGATTTTTGGTCTTACCTTTGGAGCTAATGAATTTGTCTTTGGAGATGAATGACGGTAGAGAGTTTGCCCATTTGATTAAATGGATGTTCGTATGACATGATTTTTGGTCTTACCTTTGGAGCTAATGTATTGTGAAGTTTATGACCAACTGGGTTCGTGAGGAGTTCGTTTTGGTGCTATAATAACCCCCACCACCCCAACACATAACAACCCCCGTCCCCACCCGGCACCCACCCACCCACCACACATACAAAACTAAGAAAGAGAAAGAAAGCACAGAATCTGCTAGAGGAGGTTGGTTATGGAGGTTGTGCTGAGGTGAACCGGCTAGAAACCTTGCATGTCTTAGAAACCACATCCAAAACTGTTTAGTGCTGAGGAAGCTATTGATTACGGATACAACATATTAAATGACTTGATGTTGCAGACGTGTGATTCCTTTTCTCAAGTGAAGTAGGAGAAATCTTGCTCAAAATTTGATTTGTCTGTAACGAATTAAGTTTTCCCTTTCTTTTTCCAGTTAGGTTTGTTTTTGTTGTAAGGAAATAAGTTGACATGGATATATGGAGGCCTCTGTCTTGTTTTTGAACTTCAAGGACTTGTATGTGTAATGGTTTTACTGGAATTGGAATCTTGATTGCTGCATTGATTACCTCATCAAATTGTTTAAGAAGTTTGCATGTATGACGTGTGCCAATACCTGCTCCTTGCATCGGCTGATTTTCTTATTACTATATTTCTGCTCTCTTGTGGAAGGTGCCGGGCATTGTAGTGTTCCTGTCAACATGCCAAAGGGGAGAAGAGATCGTTCCACATCTTTTGATAGGTCAAGGTCATCTCCTTTTTTCTGCAGTTCTAGCTCAAAACATTCATTACCTCAAATCCCTTTGGAGAATGAAAAGGATGTGAAAGAATGGGAAGAAGCGCGATGCCCTGTCTGTATGGAACATCCTCACAACGCAATTCTTCTTATGTGCTCATCCCATGAGAAGGGTTGCCGCCCTTACATGTGTGACACCAGCTACCGCCACTCGAACTGTTTTGACCAGTTTCGGAAATCATTTACAGAAGCTTCCCCAACAATGGCTCAGCAAGACGAAGCACCAGTCCCAGTGACGAACTCGCTATTTCATGAAGAAACACCAATCCATGCGTTAGTTTCAGAGGCAACAATTTCTCATATGCAAGGTGGAATAAGTGAAGAAGGGTCTAGCGCCAGGCTTGCCATGGCTTGTGAGAACCAAGAGAAATCAAAGCTGCAGTGCCCTCTGTGTCGAGGGCAGATAAATGGATGGAAAGTCGTTGAGCCTGCTCGTCACTTAATGAATGCAAAATCAAGAGGCTGTGCCTGCGAGACTTGCGAATTCAGCGGCACATATACAGATTTGAGAAAGCATGCAAGGCTGGTGCATCCGCTTGTGCGGCCATCAGAGGCTGATCCAGAAAGGGAGCGCGACTGGAGGAGGCTGGAGCGCCAGAGGGATCTTGGAGACTTGATCAGCACACTGCAGTCTTCTCTCGGAGATGAGAGGAGTGAGGACAGCACTCTATCTTTCGATGGAGGTTGGATGCATGTCATTTTTCTTATTAGAGTTATTCGGACTGGCAATACTTTGGCGAGAAGCAGGTTGTCCGGTACCGCAAGGTCCCGATCTGAAGCGACTGCCAGAAGTAGACCGGGGACGAGACATTGGGGGGAGACATATGATGCAGATTCTAGAGAAGATGAAAATGAGACTTCAGATGGTGGGTCAGGTCCGCGGAGGGTCCGGCGACGACTCCGACGAGGACAAACACCAGATGAGTCATGAGGGGTGTTTCAACAGTGAGCACTGCTCTTTCTTGTCCATTGTAGCTTATTCTGTTTCCTTTTCCTCTTGCTGCTTACCTCTTCTTGGTAGTGCATCTGATATCTAATAGCTCGCATCTTGTTTCAGGTGAAACGAAGGGGGATATGATATGCAAGACTCATGCTGTGGTTGGAATGTTGTTGCTTTGGAGTTGCAGAATTGTAAAAGAGAGAACTGAAAATTTACATTTTATTGTTATGGGACTTGAATTATACCTTCCTTTGGTGAAATTTTCTCAATTTCCTTATGATATAGCAATTATTTATTCTGTCTTTTGGTGCTTCAATTTTCTTTGAAAATAAGTTTAGATCCTGTAGTTTGCTTTTACTAAAAAAATTGAACCGTTTAGATTGGACCAAACATGTTAGGGGAGACATTTAAACCGTTGAAACCAATTTAACCGGTCAAATCGAACCAACAAAACTGGTTAAACTGAGGTTCAGTTCGTGTGGTTCATTTTAAACCGAGACGGATGGAACCTATATTCATCCGATTAAAAATTTATATGTTTTAATCTAATCCAATCTTGATTATTATCTAGTTTTGCTAAAGTATGATTTAATTACAATGTATATAAGTAAATTCTACCTAATTTCAATAGGCAGGGTCCAAAAAATTAGTGATTATGTATGTTACAAATGTCAAATAATCAATGGTTAGGTTCAAATAAGTCCAAAAATTACTATAAATAAAGGGTCAATCATCCAAATTAAGCCATTTGATTTGTTCAAACAACCGAAATCAAGCCGCTGAAAACAAATCGTTCAGTCACGATTTGGTTTTGTTTCTTTCAAACCGATAGTAGTTGGTTTGATTTGGTATTCAGCCTACAAATAGAATTAACCGAACTTTGTTCATCCCTTTGGAAAGCATCAGACTGCAGTACAAGATAACGCAATTGTCTCGTCAATACTCCTATATATGGGTGAAGTCACTCTCGCATCACCTGTGTAGATGGTTCTATTCAGACGCCGTCTCTAGATTTCTAACAAGTTGTTAGCCTTCACACTAAAATCTTCCACCAACAATGAGCATAAGTTAGAGGAGAAATGGTGAAGTATCTTACCATCGAGATAAAAAAACCAGCTTTGAAAACTCAAGCAATCTGGGTTCCTCCTCCGATGGAGGTGCGTAAAGTGAACTATGATTCGGCTATGCTCGAGGTAAGCGGCTCCATGAACCATGGGGGCGGGTTTGGTTGTAGAGATCGTAAGGGCATTTTCCATGCAGGTCTATCAAAGCAGATTAGTGGCAATACAAATCCAGATATTGCTGAAGAGATTGCCACCTTTGAAGCTTGTCAATCTGCGTGGGGGGCTGGCTTGTGGAACATCTAAAGCGATTCTGCAAATGCAACGGCAGCGAAGCTGAAAGCGGAGCACGAGGATTCCCCGTTTGGATATGTAGTCAGTGATATCCATAGACATTTGAGGTGTTCCACGTATGTTGAAGTGCGACTAGTTAGACGATCGGGCAACAGAGTAGCACAAGAATTGACTCGATAGGTTAATTTTTGTTCATGATCTTGAGTCATGAATCAATAAGGTTCCTCGGTCTATAATTTCGTCGATTCTAAAAGATGAAATCCCACCGTCTTAAGATTAAAATTGACTTGCTTCAAAAAAAGATAATTAGCATAAATATAGAATCAACCCTGCACTTATATTTATTTTGAACACATTATTTGTTTTCAGACTTCCTTCCTCTTGTATTTCAAAGCTCAACCGGTCCGCCTTCCATGTTCCCGTGATTGCAAAATAATTGGTGTTTTGACATTTGACTCGTTAAGATTGTTTAGACTTTATTTTTTGCTAAAATGTGCCTTGGTCGTGAAATTTTAGCACTTTCAGTGACAAAGTTGGTTACGTTAATCATAAAAATCGTACAAAATAAGTTGACGTGACGTGTGACTTCTTTATTTTGAAAAATAATATAGTATGCGATTTCATTAAAAACATCTTGGTTCATTTTTTCAACTCGATGCATGGGAAGGGATTAGTCCGTTGTTATCTACTTCACCACAGAAATCCCTCCATCAAATTCATGATCTTATCAAAACCGAACTCTCCGTCTTCTTTCTAAAGAATCAAACTTTGATAGTCGCCTGATCAGCGCTATTAACCGGCGAGCGGTGGCGCGTGGGGTTGCATGGTTAATAGAAGAATGAGAGAGCTCTCATTTTCCTTCTTCCTTTTCGATCTCCTTCATTCGAAGCCACATACCCATGTTTCTTTCTCAACTTCAACCGGTTATTTTTTCTTTGGCCGGGATTCCGACACCGATCAGCTAGAATTTTCTGGCGGTCAAGGCCACTGAAAATCACCCTTTAATTAGTCAGAGTTGGGTAAAGTTTCGTTGCCAGGTCTCTCCGTACGTGTTCCATCACCAGATTTTTATTGCCGGTGTCTTCTCTGACTATAGTTTTCCTCTTCATACTTCAGATTCATCTCCTTTTTCTCATATCAATTATGCGGCGATGACAATGTTCGACATTTGCGCAATATTCAGTGAGTTGAACGATATTCTTTTTTGCCTCACAGTTGGAGTTGCCTGGTCTTTGAGTGATGAAGATTGTTCGGTGGTTGTTTGGAGCCATGAACTGGTCTCGGCTGAGCTTTTGGTTTTCGGATAGGGTTCTGTTAATATGTTGCTTGTGGTTGTGGTTGTCGTCTCAACCTGTCCATCCCCTTCCCCGATCTTTCCTGTTAGATGGTTCTCCCCTTTTAGAGGAATAGCACCCGGTAGAGATTTGGTGGGTCTACGCTAGATGGGTCCGTTGGATGTTGGTTTTGTGAATAGTGGCAGCTGATGGAACGATTTGGAAGGTTTCATGGCAAGTTTGACGATGACGAGTCTCCTTCGCTCAGCGAGCCTTCAATTTGTGGACCTCTTGTGGTAAGGTGTTGGTCATTGACCAACCGGCTTTTGCCGTCGTTGTGCACATATTTTATTCTCCAATCAAGATGGTGCAACGATCGACGGGCGTGTTGTTGTAAGTAGAAGTGAGCGCAGTTTGTTTGGTTCGATTTTGAGGCTGAATATCAAATCGGATCATCTATTTGAAAAAAAAAATCAAACTATTGTTGAACGGTTTGGGTGGATCAAACAGATTAACCGACTTAGTAGTAAATTTTTGGACTTGTTTGTGCTTATCCATCTAGTATTTGTAATATACATAATCACAATTGTTTTGGAGCTTACCTATTGAAATTAAGATAGAGGTTACTTATATATGTTGTGGTTAAATCTTAAGTATGGTAAAAATTAAATAATAACAAGAATTAGACGGGTTCAATAAAAACCAAATTAAACCAACCGAACTGAACCGAACATCGGTTTGGAAAAATAGAAAAACCAAACCATTTTTTAAATCAGTTTGTGATCGTCTAGTTTGGTCAACTCGATTTAACCGATTGAATTTGTTTCCACGATTTCAATGCGCACCCTTAGTTGTGAGAGTGGATGTCATTGATTTCTTGATACATGATGATAATTGTGGTCTTCTGAGAAGTTGAAAAAAGAACCAAAACTTGATGTGGCTGCCTTTTTTTTTTGGGTCAATAAGAGAAATTTTTCATTAATTATTAAACAAAGCCATCCCGCCATTCTTCAAGACAGCAGTGCATGGGCTATTGGTTTAAGGACGAGTATAGCATATCTTGTTTTAATATTATTGGTGTTGCATTCTTGCCTCCACAAAGGTATATGCTTTAGTGTTAATATCTTATAGATTAATTGCTCTTTTTATTGCCAAGTTGTTTCCATGTATGATATGCTCTGATTTTGTTTGATTGTGGTACGTTTAGGGTTTATAGATGTTTAGTTAGTCTTGCAATACCTACACAAGCTCCTTCAATTTGTGACGCATGTTTACTATTGAAAATAAGACTCACATAATATCACACATCTATTAGCAATTGAATGAACTTGAATGGTAATTAAAAAAAAACAGTATTTGGCACGTTAAAC
Organism: Escallonia rubra; assembly: GCA_033065855.1. Lineage (NCBI taxonomy): Eukaryota > Viridiplantae > Streptophyta > Magnoliopsida > Escalloniales > Escalloniaceae > Escallonia > Escallonia rubra. The sequence goes on along the minus strand of JAVXUO010003138.1, from coordinate 4,336 downwards.
CAGAAAAAAAAATTTGCAAATGCTTACACGTTCAAATCTTATTCCAAAAGTTCATAAAAAATCAAGAGAAATGCGACCTGAGCCAATTCACTAAAAATGAATTTCAGTCGGACAAAAAGGGTTCAAAACCATATAAGATGGTCAAGTACTCTAATCCAAAGTCAAATGGGGAATGGAGTGACTAGTAAAATAAGAAGGGTTAATTATAAAAACAAACTTTGGCTCCTACGCAGGTTGTAAGAATCTTCCTCCAACTCAGTGTATAGTGATAATAAAAAGTCGCTAAATGCTTCTAGTGACTTTTTTTCTAACGCTTTCAGCGACAATTATTAACAGCACTTTTTTAGTGTCACTAAATAAAAGTTACTACAAACATTTAGAGACGATAACAAACTTTAGCTCCTACCCCGGTTATAGGAATCTTCCTTCAACCCCGTGTACAATGATAATAAAAAGTCGCTAAATTTTTCTAGCGGCTCTTCCTCTCAATCTATCGCTCTTCCCCTAAATCTATTTTTTATCGCCGCAAAGAATCACCACAACTAGCCTTTGAGATCGCACAAACTGACCATCAATTATGAGCGCAACATCAACCCAAATCGTTTTTGATTCCTTCGGAGATGAGACCCACAACGAGAGATGAACATAAACACTGATGGAAAAGTGATAGTCAAAGAGGCTAAACTTGGGAATTAAGTAGCATGTTAGCATACAATGCCTTAGAATCATTAGGAAGGCTAAAGAAGACATCCACATTCACTTGCTTCGCCACGATTTTGTGCGCCGCTCGAATACGATCAACATCAGAAGCAAACTCGACCTTGGTGAGCTCCCCGTAAACATTCTTTCTGTCATTGGAGGCATCTTTAGCATAACCGATCCTTTCGGTCAGCATTTGCATTCTCTTTTCAGAACTTTCCATGTATGTTCCAAGCATGGCAGTGAACTCTTGCAATGCACTAGCAAAACCATCGGTCATGCTACCTCGGGTCCTTTTCCTTTTGGCCGGCTTTGCTATTGTTGATTGATCAATAACAGAGAGTAAATCATGAAACATTGTAAACATGAATTGCACCTCCAAGTGCATCTCCTCAAGTATAAGGTAAACCGCAATCTCTTCATCTCTTTTATCATCCATATTATGACAATCGAAGACCACTAATTGAGAGAAAAGAGTCAATGAGGAAACTAAAATGGTATCAAAATACTATCCAAACAGCAAAAATAACACAAGTTTGAAGTACTGCTAGTTTTGAATAGTAAAAGAATGTGAAACCATATAAAAGTGAAACCATAAAAAGGTATAAACAAACTGAGAATGGCCAGATTGTATGCTCAGTTTAGAACATTTTAGAGTGAACAATTGAGTGAATAACTACAATAATAAGCTTGTTGAGTGAGTTACTACAATACATACACCTTTAAGAAGCTTTTTGATGCATGTTTTCCTTCTGCATTTCTTACAGACATTCTATCGAACACACTTGGGGTGTGTTTAAGTATTACACGCACCAGAGATAATTTCACTTTTGGTACAACAGTCAGGATTAAGTCACTCAGCAGATCAACAGAACTAGGCTTTAAAAAGGCAAATCAAAGGATCTAGCATTAAAAGGAAATTATAGGCATTAATCACTCAGTAGAAAGCAAATCTCGAGAATGTAAGAGAGACGGAGATCGAAGGAGAAGATTGATCACAAGAGAAAGACACGGAGAGAGAGAGAGAGAACGACTGGAGAAGACGCTTACCTGTCGGTGGCGGCCGGCGAAGAAGGGCGGCGGCGGTGGGTGCTGCAGTCAGCTCTCCTCTTGCTTCTGCTCCTCCGTTCGATTATTTTGCGTGTTTTCTTTTCCCGTCATTTTCTTTATCCCAAGGGCCTGCCCTACATGGTTTCTGTTGTAATAAATAAATTAATTAATTAAAAGAAAAGATTATGGCTATAAAATTTAGCGAGGAACCAAAGTTTTTAATGTCAATATTCTATCGTTTAAATAATTACAGCATAAATAATATACAGTAGAGGAACTAAATGGTACACAATTGTCCCATCCGAGTGGGATAAATTCCCTCCCCCTAATTTTATGTCCGCCCCAAATTTGAGTGGCCAAATATGAGATATAATTCTTTTCATTTTACAGTGTAAATGCTGAAATCTCCGAGCATCACGTATCTTGATTTTAATTAACTCACATAAAAAGTCTAGTTTCACGCTCTAATATATTTTTCTGCATATCTCTTTGTTGCTAAAAGGTAAAATAAGCGACTATAAATCTATACAATATGCTTATAGTGAACTTTTTTTTTTTTTTTTGGAACTTCTAACTATTCCCTTTCATCATATAACAACTTCTAACTAAAACGAAGTTAATCAAAGATTTTTGTTGAAAGTTTCTCAATATTTAATAGATAATCACTTCATCCCACTACAATTAAAAGTTCTTCTTCGTCTCTTTGTTCTAACTAGTCCGTCCAAGTATCTAAACGTCAATATTTTTACTCCATTTTTATGGGTTCTTCCCTCTTGGTCCCATCGTGATAGACGCATTTTTCTTTTTATGTGCTTTTCATTATTTATATGAATTTATATCTAACAATCCTATGTAACCTTTAAGTGGAAAGCGCATGGAAATGAATCGGTGCATCTTTGGGATAAATTTTTTAAAGTAAAATCTTAATTAACTATCAAAATCAGCTTCAACTTCAATCTAATAATAGTATTTGGGTAAAAGTATCAAAAGTAGTTGCAATACAATAAAAAGAAAAAAAAAGTGCTTGAGTAAAATGTGCTAAAGGTCTTTGTAATTAGTAAAATATTCTGGTAATTTACTTGGTCAAACCTAATTATAAATTAGTCATTAACGCTTAACCATCATTCTCTTGTATTATGATTTGATGACTTTTATAGATTCCGAAACTTGAGCTTCTGAATACTGATTAGATCAGTTTTGAATGTTTATTAAATACCTAACAACCTGATTTAATTCAGATTAAATCAGATATTACCATTTTAAAATCAGTTCCAAACAGGATCCCGACACTAGTTAAATCAGATTTTACCATTCTAAAATCAGTTCCAAACAAGATCCCGACACCGGTTTGCGATTTTTAAAGTATTGGAAGGAAAGAGATTTCTTCTCATGTTCTTAGATTGTGATTTTTTGCAAAGAGAAAAAGGAAAAGAAATGGGAAAAAAAAGTGAGTTTCTTCTATTCAAATCTTTCTTTTTAAAATTGAGAAGAAATGGAGAGAAAAAGAACTATGTTTAGTAAAACTTTTGAAATACCAAACTTAATTCACTTAAAAAAATTTAAGAACAATTTCGTGAATAATTACTAAAATCCCTTCTTTTCCTTACGCTAAATAACTCGCGAGAACTCTTCATAACAAGCTTCGAATGCTCTCTGCAAAAATTCCATTCCAACTCGAGCAAATGCAACCAAAGCTGAGAGTCAACTAACAACCAGCCGTCTCTGCCAACCCTCTCAAATCCGTTCCGACATAATTTCCTGGCGCCGGAGCTAGGGTTTTTCTACGACACGGCCAATCAAGCACCCGGAGATGGCGAATCAAGGTGCCAAAAAGCGGAAGGAAGAGAACACCCGTCACATGAAGAACCTACTTCGCCTCATCATCGCCTGCAATGTACGATTACGATCTCTCACCAATTCTTCTTCCAATCTCTTAATCACCTCACTGAAAATCACGGATTAACGTTGACAAATGAATGTTAGTAAGCATGTTTATCTTTATTGTGCAATTACTTGCTGCCTTTTATTCGATTTTCTTGATAGGCAGTTAGGGTTTTGGCGTTTGGGCTGAAATAGAACTGTGGTTTGACTTACCTCTGTTTGACTTACCTCTGTTTCATAGTGTTAGTCGACTTTGACTTTCTTTTGTAATTTCTGGGATAAAATTGGAACATCGAATTCAAGTAGCAATAACGTATCAAATAGGTATTGTTTGAGAGGTACAACTAGAGTGTTTCGGATTTTATAATTATGAAATGACGGAGTGTGTTGCTATCACCATACAAATAGAGCAGTTATGTATCGTATCTGTGGTGAATGGATATACAATCCTGCATGGGGAAAGTACCAATAAACAAGTCAACATATAAGCCTTGTTGGCCTCTCTCTTCATTGCCAATTGGATTTGAGTTCGATGCTTTCATATGGTATCGAGACCCAACAGACATTTTCAATTTTACATGTCCACCGTCACCCAATTTAGTGCATCCACGTGAAGGGCCATGTTGAGAAAATTCCAAGTACCACAAAAGGGGTAAAGGGACATTATTGGAGCTTAAGCAATTGTAAATTTGATGGAATATGACGA